>CM038225.1:36264326-36416784 GCA_021442155.1 Cymbidium sinense
CACCTATCCTAATGGTAAACAAAACTTATTAATTTTTATCTTAATTATAGCATCTCCTTTTATTGAGCATAACCCCATATAAAAAATAATGTTAGTCTAGTACTACCATAACATTCAATTTATGAAAATATATCTTAACATTCAGTCTAAAATATTATATCACATAATAAGAAAATCAATCCACAACAAAGATCGATCCTAACTTAATTCTAGTATCAGTGGTCTATCATTCTAAAGTGTGTGCAACGGTTATTGTAGTGATACAAAACTGGGCTTTAAGTGTTTAAATTATAGCTCAAGCAAGAAATTTAATTTATTAACATAAGAATATTTTCAGCTTAAGTGATTAATGGCTTAAACATGAATTTTAGATTATGAATTTTATTTTGATTCTAGTTGGAGTTAGTATTTTAATGAGTATGAAAAGTGATCAATTCCACTTGAGATGGAACCCATTTCTTTTCAACACAACACACTACTCATAATAAAGTCTATAGATGAATTTTATAATTTTTAATCATTTTAATGATGAGTTAATTTTTTTAACTAAATCCAAAATTTGAATCAAGCTTAAATGATATTATGATTACATAAAACACATCTTAGGATTACAAACATAAGCTATGATTTTATTCATAACACCAGTGGTGTATTTTTTTATTTTCATCTAGAGTAAATGAAAATAAAATCCACTAGTTGGACACCTCGTAGATCTGCAGATGTTCTTATTAGGGTGATCGGGTATGACATTAAGGAATGATGTACTATCTTGAGAGACAGAATTCACCATCCTATAATGGACCTAATCACCTAATGAGGACTCCTAAGGACAATGGATCTTCAAATATACCAGAGATTCTTCCCCTACTTTACATGGAAAAGTAAAGTAGGATTTATTTTAAATGCTCATTAAGTTCCCTATGGAGGCAAGACCCCATAGTTAATTACTTCTTAAGGAATGAGATTCCTTAAGAATACTCTCCATTAAGGTAAATGATAGTTGTCTCCAAAGATTTCAAAGATATGTCTATCAACAAAATTTGTTATTTTTGGAAGATCAAGTGGGATTGATCAAGAGGAGGGAGTTATTATCAAAACTAAAAAGGAGATGAGTAGGGGATGCTCACAATGCTAGGAAACCTAGTGAGCATCCCAAATTATCCTATGGTTGGGATTTATATTTTTGAAATTTGAGAGGAATTATGTGTTTGAGTTGACTTTTTATTAGAAATCTAGGGCTTACAATTCCACAACACAAGATTGTGAAAATGCCTAATAGGTGAGGATTTATACTTATAGCCTGCAAAGGGGGAAACAATAACCTTAGAACCTAAATCTAGAGAGCTTTGGCAAGGGCCAAAGCATGATCTAAATCTAAGGTGAAATGGGTATATGGTTTACCTCCACAAGAGAGGATAAACCACCTGACCGTTGGACTTACAACTGCCTAGGGGTGGCTGCCAACTAACTCCTCCTATGATTTTAAATACATGTAGGCAAGTCTTATGCTTTGCAAGATAGCTAGGCTATTATTTATTTAGAAAGGAGACTAAGCCCTTAAACACACTCCCTAAGAGACTAGATCATGTAGGTTATGAATAATGACTTAAATCTAATGCAAATTTTTATTAAGTTTTATTTTCATTTTTGGATAATTTATTTGACCTGGGCTATGGAATTTCATATGCCTAATGCATGAGAAATTAGTTATGGGCCAAAATCAGCAAGAAGGAGGTGTGTTTTCACCATGGCTCTCAATGGTCAAGCCATGTTCTCTGGCAAAGGTGGAAGCCCTCCATTAGCAAGAGTGAAGCAAGATGATTTTATGCATGATGTGAGACATACAACATCCAGCTAAGGGGTTCCTAAATCTTTTATTATCTTGATTTATATCTTAGGCTTCAGGTGAGGTTATGAGTTGTTAATTTTAATTTTGAGTTGATTAATTAAATATAAATTTTATTTTTCACTAAAAGCCTAATCACATCCAAGCCATTCATCAATCAATGCAGAAACTAGAAAAACTATGACATCTTAATGCACAAGCTAAACAAACATCAACCAATTTTATAAAGCTAACACAAAATAGAGGCCGATGTGGTTGAGCTCCACCACACAAACCCGAAAAGAAATGGGTAGCCTAGCTATATCTTTATACAACCCAGATTATAAATGAATAATTACAATTTAGAAAGAATTCATGTTATGGGGGTCTTCATTCTTCATTTCTTCTTTTCTTCTTTTCTTCATTTCTTTCTTTCTTCACTTCTTTCTTCTTTTGGCTTCTTTCTTCCTTTTGATTTAGCTTGAGGTGTGATTTGCCCCAAGACTTCACATGGTATATAAGACTTGGTATTATGACCAATGTTCATCATAATCTCCCATAACATTCATTCCAAATCTTAATTGCAAAAATTACATCAAAATGGAAAAGTAAATTTAACTAAACCTGCAAAATAAAGATTAGCTAAACATACCACACAATCCAAGCAGTTATAGGAATAATTTGGACTTAGCACCCCACACATGGGTAACCAAGCCCACATGTCCTAATTTGGATCATGCTTAGGGGTATAAGGAACCTACACAGCAAAAGCATTTATATTTTTATTACGGCATCCCTTAAGCATGATCCCCTACAGAAGATAATGATTAGACTAAGATCATCCTATCATCCAATCTACGCACATACACCCTCACATCCACTCTAAAACATTACATCATAAAATAAAATCAGGCATCAAACCATACACTACCCTAACAAAGAGCTTGAAAAGGTGACTTAGCCTAATGTGTGTACCATTTAAGGCTTATGTGGCATGTCCGAGCTAAGCTTTAAGGTTAGAATTTTCTAAGTGTTAAGGGTTCAACTTAGAGGGTGGTTTCATTTAAGTGGTTTAGTTAATTTATTAATTTTTTTTGATGTTTTGATTTAGTTTGAATGAACCTACACTTAATTACTAAGTGTTGTAAAGAGAGGAAAAGAGAAGAGAACTTCTCTTTCCTCCCTACCTTCAATAATTTTTAAGTTAGATTCATTAGTGATATTTCTTTTAGTGAATATTTTATTATGTGTTTTAATTAATCCTAAGTTTAGATTTGCACTAAATAAACTTATTCAACAAGAAAGGAATTTTAAGATTAATTAAGGAGAATTACTATCACAAAACACAAAACCATTTATTTCATTCCAACATGTGTATCATGCACATGAATAATACTAAGCATATCTATACATGCAATGCAAAGTTTTAGCACACCTTAATGATGAATGTAAAGAGATATTGCTTAATAAAATTTGGATGTTTCATGATGCATGGTTTTGTTATATAGAAAAGAGGGACTCTTTTATCTATTAATCAAATGCACATCCACAAGTATAAAAGATATAAGTGAGTATGGCGCCATTATTTTCCACACCAAGTGTATAAGGTACAAGACCTTCTTGGGATGACTTAAAGCCATGCAACCCCGGGATGTCCAGACTAATATATCACTTTTCTTAAATACATGTGCATGTATAAAAAGAAAAAATGAATGGATGAAGAATCATGCAAAAGGTTTTTGTTTGTTTGTTTGATTTGGTTGTATAATTTATATGTGTAAATGTGATGATCCTTCTTAAGTCATAACATAGAAGTGCATAGGAATAGATTTATCCAAGTGTTATGTTCTTTTTAAATGAACTATACACTTTGCAAATCCTTTACAAACCCATGTTAAGAAAAGACAAGAAAACCACATAGCACATTTTATGTTATAATCACATGAAAGCTTATAAGTATTTATAAGTAGCATACCTTCATTTATAATCTTTAATTTATAAGTTTTGAAAATAATCTTTGGTTTAATAGTGATAATAACCACTCATATTCTTACTTTAGCCAAAACATGCAATTTGACATAAATGAAATATTTCATTTATTTTGATTTTTCAAAAGATATGAATGCATGATTTCATGTGGCATACAATATTTAGCATGCTTGGAAAGAAATAAAGTGATGTAAGCATATGACTTCATTCACCCTAATTAATTCCTAAAGACAATCCATGAAATAAGATCATTTAAAGAGAATCAACATTTTTAAAGAGAGTTTATTATTTTTAGTTTGAATTTGAATTTACTTAGGAAATGTGAGAAGGGTTTGCTGGTCCAAACCCATTTCCCATGTGTGAATTGATTTAGTTTAATTTTTAGAATAATTAGATTGATTTTATATTTTGTTTAGGTTAAGGTGTGAATTAAGTCCATTAATTACCCCTTACCTACACCACTTTAACATAATTAACCAAACAATTATGAGCCAACATATGATATGCAATCACATGGAATTTAAATCAGTAATGTACCTAAGAAATAAAGGGGCCTGATGCAATTGGCTCATAATTATTGATTAATTAAGCTAAAGGGTTTAATTATGTACTTTCATAACCATCCTACGCATGTAGGTTGGATATAATTTCCTTTGAAGCATCTTAGGTTATTCAACACCTAAGAGTCTACCTAAGAATTAAGATGATTAAGTTTTGAAATGATTTGATTTTGAATTTTAATTAATTGAATTTATTAATGAAGTGATTAAGCCATTAATTATAACTTGATTAAATGTTTTCCAAGTGAAGTGAACTTAGGGATAAGAGATTGGAAAAGGATTCCTAATCTCATTTCCTAAGTCCATTCATAATTTCATAGTGATTATTAATCTTAACTAATGTATTTATCATTGTTTAATAGGTTAATTAATCACTTAATTAATTAAGAGAGTGATTAGGAGTGAATCAAGCAATTTCGCTAATTAATCCAACAATAAATTCCAACAAAATCATGGGAGGCAGAGGTCATCCCACTAATCAACCCTAGGAAGTTTGGAATGAATTATTGAAGTAATTAAATAGTAATTAACATAATTATATTTTCAATAAAACCCAAATTGAGTGAAATCTACTATTCAAAATCAATTAAACTTAATTTTATATTATTTTCCTTTGAATTATCTTTAAAATGAACTTGAGTTTGTATTTTTTAATTTTTTTATATTTAGTTTTGAATTTATGAAGTTTCTATGATTAATGAACAATTAGAAAGCCTAATTAATTAACTAATCCCATCGGCACCATGTGGGCCACTGATGTGGTGCGCTTTCCACATGGCACGACGGGATTGGTTATTTAAGTTATCGCATCACGCGTCGCATTAGTCGGTGACACAACGCACTTTCCCCTGGGCCGTCTGATCAAGGATCAAACAACAAGGGTTAATCTTGTGGTTTTAAAGGAAATAAATCAGAGGTTCTACTCATTTTAAAGGACCAAAACATGCAGGATGGACGACCCGTGATTCATCCCTACCTAAGCCATGAGAGAGGTCATCTATCCTCCATGGCTTGATCCGAGCTCACCTAAGCTTGAATTAGGCTGAGATTCACACCACACCATCAAGAGGTGTAGGGAAGAACATCCAACTAGATTTTAATGGGATGATAATTCACTTCACAAAGGGCCAAGAATTTTTCAATAGAGGATCGATTTTGAACAATACCTCACCAGAGGCTATCACTAGTGCTTACAATGGAGGAGCTAGCTTTGTCTAGTGGAGACAAAGCTCTTTTGAAGGTTTCAAGCTTTGATTTGTAGTGGATCTTCCAATTGACCAAGCTCCCCTCTAATGGCTTGCAGCTTTGATTGATGGCTTGGAGACTTGGGAAAAGCTTTGGGTGAGCTCGACTTACTTCCTTGATGGTGCTTGCAAAGTGAATTGAGGTTTGGTTGAGTATTGAGTGAAGTGGAATTTCCTTACGCCTCCTCTATTTTTGGCTTAGCAAAATCGGGAGGAGTTATTTGGAAGCTTGGAAATGACCTTGGGAAGCTTGTGGATTCTTGCCTTTGATCACTCTAGCTCAATCAACTTCAGTATATGTGCTTTAAGTTGGAATGAGGGGAAGTATATCTCCCCCTACTTTGATCAAATAATCGAGAACCATCTTGCCATTTTAATTAAATTGAGGAGATTGAATAGGTTGTTTTGGTTGTTAGGGAGTCCATGTGCTTCGATTTTGGCAGAGGAGTGGAGGAGAGGAAGTGCACATGTGCTAGTGTGGGAGGTGATCCAAGTAGAGAATTTTCATTAGAGGGATCAATTTGGCCTTGGGTAGGGTCATGGTTGACCCAAATCTATTGGGTCATGTGCACCACCTCCTTTGATATCCAAATCGCCCACTAGAGGATGCCAAGTTGCCATGAGAAAGAATTGGCCAAATTTCAAGTGAATTTGGCCATAGGCTACCCCTTTGACCTAGGGGTAAAATGGTCATTTGGCCTTGATTTTGATTTGGGCAGGTTTGAGATTTTCAAAAATAGGTTGGGTCAAATTTCAAAGAATTTGGAGTTGATTTGATATGATTTGGCTCAAGTTGATCCATTTAGGTCAAAATGGGTCAACTTGGGTCAAGTTGACCAATGGTCAAATTGGATCAATCCATGGGTTGGGTTAAGTTCATATAACCATTTGAAGTGTTTTGGTATCATTGGTTTGGTTCAATTTGGTTTATATTTGGTTTTGGTTCATTTGAGTTCATTTAGGTCAAATGGGTCAAGTTGACCAATTTGACCCATTTGACCCATTTGACCCATTTGACCCAATGGGTTAGGTCATGGGTTGGTTTAGGCTTCGTTGATCATTTGAAATGTATTGCAAGCTTTAGTTTCAATCAACTTTAGTTTTGTTTGATTTCAAGTTGATTTGACCATTTAGGTCAGGTTGGGCTCATAGTAAATTGGGATTGGTTGGGTCTAGTTAGCCAATTGGAGCTTTACTCAAGTTCAACAAGTGATTTAGAATGAATTTGACTCATTGGTTGCAATCATTTTGGCTTAGATCAAGATTTGACTCATTTTGACTTTTTATGTCAACTTGGTCAACTTGAAGTGGCCTGGCTAGGTTTAGCTCAAATGATGACTTGCTTAAGTTCAATCATTGGTTATGAATTGATTTAGATTAATGATTTTAATCAATTTGGCCTATGGTGGATTTTGGCTAGTTTGGGTTTCATTTGGGCTAAGTGTTGGCTTGGTCAAAGGCTAGGTTTGACTTGGATTGACCCAATTTGAGTGACTAATCATCCTATGATGATTGTTCCTCATAATGTGAGGCTTATATGGGCTCAGTTCAATCCAATTTGGGCAGGATTAGAATTTAGCTCAAAAAGATGCTTTAGGTCACTTTGGGTCAAGTGAGCCTAAGTGGGTCAATTAGCTTGATCAAGGCTTGATTCAAGTTTGGTTGAACTCACATATGGACTTATGGTTGAAATATAAATCCAATTGCAAGTGATATGGAGTCAAATGGGTTTTGATTCATTTGACAATTTCAAGTCAAAAGGGTTAATATGGGTTTGACATAGGTTAGTTTGATTTGATTTGATGATTGAAGTTTATGTTTATATATTGGTCTGTGAATGAAAGATTGATTGTTTGAAGAGAAAATCCAAAGGTTTGAATTGATTTGAGAATGACTTGGTTAAGTTCAAGAATTTGACTTGAAAGGGTATAGGTTGGATTTAGGTTAGATTTGGATTTGAGTTTTAAATTTGGTTTTGGTTATTTGAACTTATATTTCATTTATATTTGTGAATATAAATGAGAATATAAATGGGTTATGAGAAAATCTTTTGAATTTGAAGTGGTTTAGATTTTATTTGAAGGAGTTTAAGGATTTATCTTGAAATAGTTGAGGTTGGATTTTGATTAGATTTGGATTTGAGTTTTGAATTTGGTTTTGGTTATTTGAATTTATATTTCATTTATATTTGTGAATATAAATGAGAATATAAATGGGTTATAAGAAAATCTTTTGAATTTGAAGTGATTTGTATTTGATTTGGTTAAGTATATAAGATGAAATCAAAGGCTTAGCAAAGATTTTGGATTTAGAATTGATCATGAATTTCAATCATTTGGGATTGATTCAGGATTTGAGAAAATCCATTGAGTTGGAATTGATTTAAGGTTTGATTTGGAATTGATTTGAATTTGAGGTTGATTTGAATTTGAAGTTGGTTTGAATTTGAAGTTGATTTGAATTTGAAGTTGGTTTGAATTTGAAGTTGATTTGAATTTGAAGTTAATTTGAATTTGGAATTGGTTTGAATTTGAAGTTGGTTTGGATTTGAAGTTGATTTGAATTTGAAGTTGGTTTGGATTTGAAGTTGATTTGAATTTGAAGTTTGACTTGAAAGAAGGATGTAAGGATTTGGTTCAAGCTAAAGGGTAGGCAAGTTTTCTAATACCCCTAAGGTATGACCTATTCCTATGGCTAACTCTTCTAAGTCTCTAGGGTTAGGTTAAGTGTTCACCTAATCACTAGAAGTGTCTTAAGACTAAGGAACTCTTAATGTCTAGAGGAGTCTTATGTTTAAGATGAAGAAGTTGAAAGCTCACTCCAAATGTGAGGTCAACAACACCTATCTAACTTTTTTGTATAATCTTAATATTTTCTTTTCAAATATTATGGTATAATTTAATAAATTATTTTTCCATTTGAAAATTTCTTATATGAATGATTCATAGCATATGGATAAAATATTTCACTCATGTATTGATGTGTATGTGTATGTTTTTATGCTTGAGATGGGTTAAGGATATATATATCATATTTGTGGATGCATGCATTTTTATATTAAAGAAAATTAAGGATTTTCACATATGCATAAACATACATATACATTTGCAAATATGTGTCAATGTTAAATAAAAATCTAAGATAAAGACTTCCTTCGAGCTAGTAGCCCTGTGATATCGAGTGTCAAGAATATACTTAATAGCTATGTGCATATGTGTATATAAATGTATGTAAATGAACATATTAACTTAGAAATTTTACTAATGATAAAATTAAAACTAATTTAATTTACATTGGCATTATGCCTTGCACTTCCATAAGTACATGTTATTATAGCAGAGATGTGAGGTAAAAACTTTCTTCAAGCTAGTAGCCCTTTGAAATTTAAACATGAATATAAATGTTCATTCAACCAAACATGTACATATGAATTGATAGAGAAATAGCTAAGTTTCATGAGGCTATCTTTTTAAACCACTAATTCCAAGGATAATCACATAACCATATCACCATTTTAACTTAATTAAGTTTTACTTAAGCCATTTTAATTGGAGTGGCCTAGGAATATTTGAGGAGATTAGACACTCTAAAATTATCCCATAATCTCTCTCTATTCATTAAGTGATTTGAAAGTAAAGATATCATTTTTATGATTTAATAGGATTTAATAATTATTTAATGTAATTGATCCCCAAAGAGACTCAAAATTTTAATTAGACCATGAAATATAAACTCAAAAATTATGAAAAAATTACTAAACATGTATAAAAAAAAAAATAAACATATCCTAATTATTATAGGGTATTTAGACTTATATTTTATGATTAATTAAATAAATAGAAAAAAATCACAAATCATTAATTACACTTAAAATACCTCAAACTAATTGAGGCTTTTGATTTCATTGAAAACCTCTCTATTAGCTGAGTACAAAGGGGGGTTGATCACAATTTTTGGAGCCCTACACACTTATGTATAAATTTGTCAAATCATGGGCCCTTTAATGGGTAATTAATGAGTAATTAACCCAATTAGTGTGAATTTTTATATTTGATCAAGACAAGATGCCTTAATCAATTTTCCTAGGTGTTATGATGTTAATCAAGAGTGATTGAACACCCGAACACCTATTTAGACATTTCCATAGTTTTTCTAATTAATATTTAGGCTAATTAAGTCATTAAGCATTCAAAAATTACATCTCTAATCTACTCACCTAATTTAAATGAAATAATTATGGAAGGGAGAGAACATAACAAGGAATGTTCTCTGAAAATTTCATGCCATTATAGCAAGTAAATTAATGTTAATTTTAAAAAATTAATATTTTAATTAAATCATAATTACTCACTTTCCTTGATTCTCCTTTATTCACTAATTCCAAAGAATATTTATTTATATGTTTTTGGGTTTTTTTTTAATTATGCTTTTAAAAATTTTACCCATTTAATTTCTATTAAAATCCTAATTAATTCATTTACATAGTCAATGATTGAGTCAGCTACACTTTACGCGTGGCAGTAAATGGGATTGGTTATTAAAACTATTTCACATGACAACTTAGTGGCGATAAATGTGAATTTGTCTCAAGCCATTCCATTAGAGATCGAATGGCCTTAATTAATCTTGTGGTTAATAGAGATTAAATCAAAGAAATTTTAATATGATTTATCATGGCTATCAATTCTAGTCATGTGGAATGGATAGAGTGGATTGTGCTTGATTCGTCTATAAGCTCTAGTGAGAGACGGAGACTATCCACTTCTCACTTCTTGATCCAACCTAAGTTGGCTTGGATTCTTAAGAGAAATTAATGCAAAATGATTAATGAGATGACATCTAAGAATCCCTACATCTTGATTCATGTTAAACACCAAAGTCCTTCATAAAGCACTAAGCTCTTAGGGTCATTCTATAGTTTGAGAGTTATACCTCTCCGGAGTCAATATCTGATGGAACCAATGACTAAAGTAGCTTCATCTTGAAGAAATTAAGCCCTGGTTTTGAAGTCTCCTCTTGACTTCTCATTGGATGACCTCTAGACCAATGCTCTGCTCATTGAAGTTTAGTCTAGCATTAACTTCCATGCTTAAATCAAGTATTTGTCAATTTATTTGAGATCACTTGAGCATGAAGAAGCTATGAGGTGGGTTAATTTGGGATTTGGTCAAGGTTTTATGGGTGGTAATGTTAGGGATACTTGAGTGTATAACCCTCCTCATATGAACCACCATTTCTAGTGGGATTAATCATACACAGCCAATTGGGTAGTGGGGGAGGCCAGAAATGGCTCTGGATTAATGAGCTAGGGGTCTTTGAGTAGCTGAGAGATTTGAGGCTGTGGGTGAGAGAGATAGGCCATGGTGAGTAAATTAAGGGTTGTCTAAGGTGAAAGGGATTTCACCTTGGTCAATGGCTAAGCAATCCAACCTTGTGTTAAGTGTGCTCGGTTAGGGTGAGCTCAAAGCATGCAAAGGGTGCTACATTGGCCAAAAAAATGGATTGGACTTAGCTATTTTGGAAATTTTGTTCTTATATGGAACCCTTAATTCACTTAGTTTAGACTAAACTGCAGTCTACTTAGACAGGTGTAGAATGATTTAAGGATGAATCATGCTAAATTTGGTAGGTTTGGAGTTGGTTTGGTTAGGTTTGGCTGAATCTCTTAGGTCAATTAGGGTCAAGTGAATCAATTGATTAAATTGGGCCTAAGAGGCAATTATTTCATGTTCAAATGTAAATTTGAAACATTTTAGATAGATTGATTTGGTTCAATTTAGTTTGAATTTTATTTTAACTCAATAGCTTATTGGGACATTTTGGTCTAGGTTGGGTCAATTGGCCAAATTGCCCAAATCAAGTTTAATTAATTATCAAATTATAATTAATTTGAAGTGCTTTCGAATATTGGTTTGGTTTAATTTTGATTAAATTTGAATTTTGGCTCAATATGGTTCACATAAGTCATTTGGGTCAACCAATTGGCTAAAGTGGGTTATAATTTGGGATAGGGATCAATTTGGAATGATTGTAGGGCTTTAGGTTGGTTATATTTGGATTGGATTGGATTGAATTTGATTTTGGCATTATAGTTGGGTTAATTTTAGGTTTAGCCCTTTAGGCTTAAATCAAATTGAGTTAATCAAACTAATTGGTCATATTGGACCTCAATTTGGAATGATTTAGGTATAATGGATATTTAGGATGTCATGTCATTGATTGTTTGAAGTTAATTTAGATTTGGTTAAGGTTTGGGTCAAGGTGACCCATGAGTTAAATGGGTTAATTTTGGCTAAGTGGGCCAATTAATACATTTGAATAATTATGTTTGGTTAGTGTTTAATTTGATTGTACTTGAAGTTAAAATTGGTTTAAAATCAATGTGATTTAGTGTCTTGGGTTAGTTTGAGTAAGGTGGGATCCACTAGTCCAATGAACTTAACTCTAAAGTTGAGTCCTACGAGTCTTTGGGTTTAGGCTCAATGTTCCCTTCATCACTAGAAGTGTCTTAGACTCTAAATGAGGAAATCCTAATGTCGAGATCAAATCCTAGGACTATGGAGAATGATTGTCAACCTTACTAAAGTGAGGTCAATAATATGTATATATGTATGTATGTATGTGTGTGTGAGTAGCCATTACTAACAATTATTTTTATAAGGCTTTATATAAACATAATAAATTTCAAAAGTTAGAAGAATTTTATAAGTGAACTTCAATTTCTAATACAACCTCAAACTGAGCCTTTACTCCTTGGGTAATGTGTTGTAATATAAACCTTCATGGGGTGGTAATTATCAACAAATGGATCAACCATAACCTTCAATTTAAGAGTGATGTGAAGAGACGTGATCAAAACCATAAAATGAACACATTATGCATAAGATTGCAAATTGATAAATTTTATAGTATATGAATATTTTATTGGAAGAAACACATTAATTAGGAAATCATGCCATATTAATTATCAATACTTAGATATTCATATAAGAATTATTTATAATGATACAATTACAATTTTAAATAAATATAAATAAAAGCCTAATTTTTTTATTTGTGTTTACTATCCTTTAATTTTTAAAAAATCAAACTTAATTAATATTTAATAAAAATATGGCTAGTATGTCATAACTGGCTCAAGAGGCTTGGAATTATGAAGGTTGAACACATGGTTGGATGGTGGAATTTTTATTTTCACACTTATCTTAATCTCAAAAAAAAAATTTAAAATTGACAACCACCAATTTCATTGAAAGAGCAAGAACAATGTTATAAATACCTTAGCACCACATCGACGGAAAATGATCTATCTTCTTTCACTCATTTTTACTTAAATTTATCTTGAAAAATGCTAATATAATCTATAGTGAGTTATCAACAACTAAATGAATAAACATACTCCTAATTCACAGTAACATAAAAAATTAAGAAAATAACATATATGCTTGTCAAAATTTATTGAATCAATAGCTAATCAATTTATATTTTATGCATTAAAAATGATCATATGAAAGTTTCCACAACATTCAATTATGCAATCATGATAATTCCACATCTTTTTATTTTTTACATCCATCATATGAGCCATCGTATGAAGTTATACTATTTAAAGTACTTCAATATCAATAACCTTTTTCATATATAAGAGTACTTTAGCATCTCCAGCTACTACAATAAGGGGGTAAAACTCCATCAATCAATATGCACATACAAGAATTCTTTTATAGATCATGGTATTTGTATTTTTTTACCTCATTCAATATTTTTTATAATATATGAAATTTAAATAAACATTAAATATTGGAGAAATTATAAGACATTCATTTAAATATGACCATTACTTAAGGAACAAATAAATCAAGATAAACATTGCAATAGTTGTCAATGCAAATAACTATAAATGACACTACAAGCAATCAGTTTAGAAAAAACAATAATATTATCATAATTAAAAGTACAATTTGACTTTTTTGCTAAAAACTTTTGTTTCATCTTGTAAAATATCTACATTTTAACTTCTATATTATTATTATTATTAAAGACTTTCAATATGTTAATGTTAATAGCCTTATTTTATTTACTTTATTTGTTGACTATACACCTTGTATATCTCACCATTTGATTTGGTGATAACAAACCTTGTGTAATAAAAACTAATTATTTCTTTCTAGGATAAATTATTCACATTAATCATTATGAATGTCATTCTTAATAAAGATTTATATTAATGATAAATATATATTTTTGATGTTATTAATCAGGTTAAATTCAAGTGTGTAGAAAATATTCTTTAACTCCTAGTTCTTCAGTTATATCAAAATGCTAAAACTTTTGGACATGGACTAGGTGGGAAATTTTCTAGGAATTACTATATTAAGGTAAATGAAAAGCTAACTAAAATAAAATAAATGATTCATTCATCATTCTAAAATTATTTATATTTTTCTATATTACAATTAATCATTAAGTTATTTATTTTGGATAGTATAAACTAAATGCATGAAATAAATTCCATTAAATGCTTGGTCAAGCAAGATAAATTATGTTTAAACTTTATTAAATCATTTTCATTCCATTCATAATATTTATTCATATTTTTAGTGCATGAAAATTGAATTATCCTAAAATTATCATATTCTCTCCTATTATCATTTTCATCTTAATATTATTTTGGCCGAATTGTTTTTAATGCATTTTATGTAATAAAATGTGTGATGTTTATTTTAAACATTTTCATATTATATTCCCTTATTTTCATATTATAAAAATTTATTTATTTGAATTTTTGAATTTGAATTATTTTGAATTATTCTTTAATTCAAACTTCTTTATGCATGACATATACTTGCTAAATCAAATCAAATTTCTTATGGAATATGTTGAACGTCCCAAGCATGATTATTTATGATTATTTAGAGCCAAATTAATCTATTACAAGTTATCTTAAATTTAAATTCGAATGGCCCTCTTTTTCATAATAATTCTTTTTTAATTTTGATCTATTTTAGGAAAGTCTTAGGGGGCCAGCCACTTTGCTTTAAATTTAATAAATTTATATATTATTTAAACATTCAATAAGTATAAAATATAATCAGCCTTGATCTAAATTGATTCATGCATTAATGTGAGGATTTTTCTATTTTTGGAATCTCTTTTAGCCGAATTCATTAAATTGATTTTCCATGGATTTATTTTATTCAAAATTTCCTCCATATTAAAACCTCCTTGGCTGAATTTTCTATAAGATCCCCTCATTCATATTAAATTGTATAGTTATGTTAACCTTATTAATCCAGGATAATATAACAAATAATTCATGTAATAAAAAATTACTGAGTTATGATTTGTAAATTTCGAAGACGAAATTTTTCTTAGTTGGGAATATTGTCAAATTCCATGTTTTAAAATGGACATTTGAATCGAATAACATCAACATTAGTTCAACTAAATAGATGCTAGTCAATTCATTGGCTTTTAAGGGTGAGATGGCGAGGTGATACCAAATGGCCTTTTGTGAATAGTGATCAAGGAGATAGAAGAAAGGTGGGATGAACCGATAAGTCGAGCAAGATAGAGAGTGGGGGAATGAGCAAGAGAGCATTGAAATCGAGCATCGAAGCTAATGATCACATGTAAGAGGTCAACAATTAAGTGGGAAGTTAATGGGGGTGTGAGACGAAGATAAACAAGCAATATAGAGTTTTATTGAGCATGCAAGATTGCTGTAAGTAATGAATTTCAAGTACAAAATCATTAACAAAGTCATCATTAAGGCATGAGTTAAGAAAAAAATCTATGGAAAACATGATTATGATTAAATTTACTTATTTGCAAACCAAATCTATGGAATATATAACATATATATTAGTTTAGATAATTTGTTAAATTTTATATTAGTGGATTCTAAATATTAATTTTAGTTATATAGATAATATATATTTGTTATTAAGATCAATTAATTTAAAATTATATTAGAAGTTGTAAAAAAAATATTAAGAATTAATAAAATAATAAGGTATATATAATAGAACTTTAAGAATTTCATTTATGAAATTTGAAAATTAAAATGTAAAAGGAATGATTAATATTATTTTTAATAATAAATAGAATAAATTTATTAAATAAAATAAGTAAGAAAATAATAAGAATAAACTTTAATTTAAATTTTAATATAATTATGTTATTAAAAGGAATTTAAAAATAGTAAAGTTATAGTATAAATTAAAATATAGGATAATAAGGTTAAGAGGCTATGGCACCCAAGAGGGAGGGGGGGTGGTGGGGTGAATTGTGTTTTTAAAAGATAGTTTTAGAAAACTTAATTTTAATATTTTGTAGAAGACTTAAACCTTTAATGATTATGCTTTAATGAAATATATCAATAATAAACAATAGTATAGAAAAGTAAAGTGCAAAAAAATAAAGAAAGAGAGCACATGGATTTTTATGTGGTTTAGTCAAACCCAAAATCGGCTTACTTCTGCGCCTAGTCACCCAGGCTAAGAATTCACTAAATAAAAATTGAGATTACAACAAATCTCCCATACTCTCCTTCATGGCCAAGTACAACCCAACACCATACTTTTCTTAATGGAAAAATACAACCCAACACTGTACTTTTCTTAATGGCCAAGTACAACCCAACCATGTAATTTACTTAATGGTCAAGTACAACCCAACAAGAAATTAAGACAAGGCTAAGAGAAAAATACACATTTAACTCTCAATTTTAAAATGTTTTTGCACTCATAACCCAATATATACTAATATCAAGGCAATTGAATATTAATGAAAAAGAGAGCTCACTTTAACTTTAAATTGAAATTGAAATAAGATCTTCAATCAAGTATTTAATGCAGTAAGTAATTTAATGTTTCTTTGAATGATCTTTAATAGGTTTGAAATGGTTTTCTTGTATGACTTTGAAATGCAAACTAAAATGTAATCAGAAAACTTTACTTTGAATTACTTTTCACACAAGCTAACTTTTATTCAAATGATAAGTGTATTTGCAATTAGAATAACTAAACACTCACTTGAATAAAGATTTGAATGATACCATAAGAAAGCTATCGCATAACCTATATATAAACCAATTGAAGACAAGTAATCAACAAGCATAAAATAGTTTTTGCAAGAGATGAAGTGGCCGGCTAAATAGTAAAGTAAATGAGATGAGATGTTAAGCACAATCAAGTTTAACCAACCAATATGAAACTTTAAGCCAAAGTGATAAACAATAGATATTCAAATAATTAAGCACTAGGAAATTAAAAACTATTGTAAGAGCTTTCAGCCAAACAAGAAACTAAAGGATTATCAAATGATTAAGCACAAAATAAATTGATCTTCTTATGTTAGCTTTAGACCAAAAAAATCAAAGGATTATCAAGTGGTTAAGCACAAAAAATTAATCTTCTTATGTTTGTTCTTGGCCAAATAAAAACTAAAGGTTATGAAGTGAATAAACACAAGATAATTTAAATAACCTTATAAACTTCAAAGCCAAGAAGAAATAAAAGAAGTATAAGAACTTAGTACCTTATAAATTTAAGATCGAGGCTAATGACGCTTTCGGCCAAGAGAGGAAACACATCAAACCTTCACTTTTCCTAGTCAATCTTCAAGCAAACTAAATGTTTAAGGGAAAGAGAAGAATGATGTGGAATGTTTGCACTATAATCACCCAAAATCTTTAAGAGTATGCTTTAGTAAGGATCAGACAAGGTGGAGAAGGTGAGCAAGAGAGCAAGAGAGAATATTAGCTTTTTGGAACCTCTTTCAAGTTGAAGCAAGGCTTTTAAATAGAGGAGGGAGGAGTTTAGGGTTTGCCAAAGATGATCCAATGAGAAGGAAATTGATTAGGCATCAATTTGAATTTCAAATTCAAGGAATGAAGGATCGGCCAAGGAGATCTTCAATAGGCTCCTTTGCAAATTTGTTTCAAGCAAATATGAAAAAATTTACTGTGTGCTTCATGGCTAAATAACGAGGGGATCTTATAGAAAATTCAGCCAATGAGGTTTTAATATGGAGGAAATTTTGAATAAAATAAATCCATGGAAAATCAATTTAATGAATTCGGCTAAAAGAGATTCCAAAAATAGAAAAATCCTCACATTAATGCATGAATCAATTTAGATCACGGCTGATTATATTTTATATTTATTGAATGTTTAAATAATATATAAATTTATTAAATTTAAAGCAAAGTGGCCGGCCCCCTAAGAAGTTCCTAAAATAGATCAAAATTAAAAAAGAATTATTTTGAAAATGAGGGCTCATTCGAATTTAAATTTAAGATAACTTGTAATAGATTAATTTGGCTCTAAATAATCATAAGTAATCATGCTTGGGATGTTCAACATATTCCATGAGAAATTTGATTTGATTTAGCAAGTATATGTCATGCATAAAGAAGTTTGAATTAAAGAATAATTCAAAATAATTCAAATTCAGAAATTCAAATAAATGAATTTTTATAATATGAAAAATAAGGGAATATAATATGAAAATGTTTAAAATAAACTTCACACATTTTATTACATAAAATGCTTTAAAACAATTCGGCCAAAATAATGTTAAGATGAAAATGATAATAGGAGAGAGAATAAGTTTGAGTTTTGAATTTTGTTTTGGATATTTGAATTTATAATTCATTTATATTTGTGAATATAATCACCAAGTTAGTCTCAGCTTGATTTTCTGGTTCTCCTGTGGCGCTCTCTGGCGATTCCGTCTTCCCTTCGATTTTCCTTCGGTTTGCCCGATTCTCTGCATGATTGTCGCTTGTGGATCGCGCGCGTGATGCTCCTATAACTTTGCTCATGGATTTGGTTCCTCTAGCCGCACTACCAATCTCTGCAAGTGAAGTGGCACTGGATTGATTTCAGCTCTTTTGATTCAAATTCCCTGTCGAACTTGAATGTGGTTAAATCCTTTAAGGATGCGCTATCTGGAAAGAGTTTTCATCTAATGCTTCGGTGAATTTAGTATCGACTTCTTTTTGTGGTATTTCAGCGATCATGTGCTCTGATAAGGAGGTTGAATTGTTGGCTAAGCCCTATGAATTCACTTTAGTCGGAAAATTTTCATTACGCCAAACTGGATGAAATTCGCTCATATTTTCATAATCTAAAACTTTTGGGTGATTTTTCTATTGGCTTGACTGATCCAAGGCATGTCTTAATTCAACTTAATAATGATCTAGATTATTCAAGGGTTTTTGCTAAACATTCCTATGTCATTTTTAATTGTGAAATGTGTCTTCTAAAATGGACTCCTCTTTTTGACATAAAGAAGGAATAAGAAATTGTTCCAGTTTGGTTGGCACTTCCTAATATGTGAATTCATTATGTGATGCACCAAGTGCTTTTTATGGTGCTCTCTTTGGCCTACCTCTTCAAATTGAGTGCCACCGCTATAAGATCCCACCATCGTGATTTTAGTATAAATTGATATATCCAAAAAAAACATCCTAAAGAAGTTTGGATTTGGCTCCGAAAAGTATGGTTATAATCAAAAAAATTGAATTCAAGAATTTTCCTATGTTCTGCTCTCAATGCAAAATCCATGGGCATGACAATTCAGAATGTTTTGTGTTACACCCATATCTTAAAAAGAAAAATATGAATGAGGCCAACCAATCCTCTAATTAATAAAGCTAGTAAACCTATGTATGTGCCTAAAGCTACTCTAAAAGGACATTCTATTTCTACTTCTGTGGAACTCACAAATTTGCCTAATGAAATGTTGAATTATGCTAATCTGAAAGATTTTTATGATGTAGATAAGGAAGATTCTATTGTTGACCCTAAGGCTCATTATGATGGCTTGGATACCTGTCATTCCTTGCATAATAATTTGGATGCTAAAGACAATGCCCCTACTCTAGCTACCTTGACTTTCTTGAATGCTGAACATGAGGAGGGAAATTTGACAGGGTTGGAGGAAGAACTGAAACAATACCCTAAAACTAATCCTCAAATTTTTTCCATTGATGCTTCCAATATATCCCCCTCTCTTAACACTGAAATTGCTAACTCCCCTTCTCTTATTCTTGATATTGACATACAACCTAATCATTCTTTGCATACGGTTACTGAAATTGAGGAAGGGGAAGTCACCATTAGAAATGATTTGATTGATTCTAACCCTATTCTCAACATAACCAACTAGTCTCTCTCGGATGGAGACTCTTTGGACAATAATAGATCATTTCAAACTGTTGTAAAAAATAAATCACTTAAAGCAAAAATGTTCACTAATAACTCTACCAGATCTACTAGATCTGGGTCCTCATCTCATAAATAGCAGCTCTTCCCTTTATCTATTTGCTTTAGATAAACACTTTCTTTTGCTTTTATTTCTAACTTGATTGCCTTTATGTTTAATGCACTTATTTGGAATATTTGAGGAATTGAAACCCTCATTGTTCGTAACCACATTAGAAACCTCTGCCGCATCAATAATATCACCTTACTTGTTATTACTGAACCTCTAATTCACTCTTCTAAGATCAATCATGTGGCTAGAATGCTTGTCTTTAATAACTTTTTTTACAATATTAGTAATAAGATCTGGTGTTTTTGGAATAACTTGGTCTCTATTTCTATCCTTGATGATCTTCAGCAAGTAGTCAACGTTAACATTTCTTAGGGTGCTTATTCTACTCTAGGCTCCTTTGTGTATGCATCTTGTCATAGGGCAGGTAGGAGCATCCTTTGGGGCAATTTAAGATCCTTTGGCACCACTGTCAACAAACCTTGGTTGGTCAGGGGTAATTTTAACACCATCCTCTTCTCTTCGGATAGAAGGGGGGATGTTCTCCTAACATGCATCTTATGGAAGATTTTTCTAATATGATTCTTGATTGTAACCTTTTTGACATTGGCTACTCGGGATCTGGAATACGCTGGCACAACTCTAGACTCGCAACGCTGCAACTCTCTTTAACTCCATATGGATTAATCAATGGCCCCATACTTCTGTTGAACATTTAAGTAGAACCTTGTTAAATCATGCTCCTCCTTGATCTCTGTTAAAAACCCATTAAATCAGACCTCCCACTCTACATCTTTCAGATTTCAAAATATATGGATTCAGCATACTGATTTTTTAAATGTTGTCACCACTAACTGGACTGCCCCCCTCCACCCGGACAATTCGGAAGGGTATGATGCCTCTGGTTTAAAATTAAATGACTCAAGCAAAACCTTATTTGGTGGAATAAATAACGCTTTAAAAACCTTTTCACTAACATCAATAACATGGAATATTTGGTATGCAATCTTGAAAATGTTATTTTAACTGATTCTTCTAAATTGAAGGATTTAAATGAAGTCAAAGATAACCTTGTTACCTATCAAAATATGGAAGAAACTTACTGGCGGCAAAAGGTGGCTAGAAAACACCTTGTTGATGGAGACAGAAATACCAAATACTTTCATGCTCTTTGTCAAAAAATGATAGCATTAAATTACATACAAAAAATTAAAAGTGCTAATGGCAACTGGGTCACTGACAATAATGAAATTAAAGAATCTGTTTTAATCATTTCAGAAATTTTCTGAATAAGAACCATACTTTAGATGCTATCTCCAACACTCACTTGATTCCCTCATTTATTTCCAGTGAAGAAAAGCATTTACTTATTATGATTCCTACAAAAGATGAGATTAGCATTATTGTTAATAACATGAACTCTGATTTAGCAGTTGGCCCTGAAGGTTATACTACTCATTTATTTCAACATTGTTGGACTATTATTAAACAAGACTTAGTTGAAGCGGGCATTGACTTCTTTAATGGCAACTTTATACCTAGATATTTCTCTTGCACCTCCATTGTCCTAATACCAAAAATTGACAATCCTGAATGCTGGGGTGACTTTAGACCTATCAACCTTTGCACATTCTTTCAAAAACTTATTGCTAAATTACATGCCAATAGACTTACTCCTTTGCTTCAAAAAATTATTTCTCCCAATCAAACTAGCTTCGTTAGAGGCAGAGCTGTATCCGATAATATTCTTCTAGCCCAAGAGCTAATTCATGACTTGGATGCCCCCAACAGAGGTGGCAATATCCTTTTTAAATTAGACATTTCTAAAGCCTTTGACAATATTTCTTGGAAATTCCTCTTTTAAATTCTTAAATTGTTTGGGTTTTCTGAAAAATTCATATTTCTTATTAAAAATTGCATTTCTAATTTTTGGTTTTCTATCATTTTAAATGGAGAGGCCTTAGGTTTCTTTCCCTCATCCCATGGCTTAAGAAAAGCAGACCCATGTCTCCTTCTCTATTTATCATTAGAGAAGAATATCTTTCTAGGAGTCTTAATGACTTATTCAACAATAATCCTAGCATGTACTTTAGAACCCTGGGTGGCATCCCTATCTCTCATTTGAGTTTTGATGATGACTTCATCATTTTTTCCAATGCTTCCATTCATCACATCAAAAAAATAATGAAATTGTTAGTGAAATTTGGGAAGGAAAGTGGTCTTTCTATTAATGAAGGCAAAAGTTGCTTCATTCCTTCATCTAAAATTCCTAGTAACAGAATTGACCAAATCTTGAGAATCACCAATTTTCAACAACATCACCTCCCCATTAAATATCTTGGTGCTCCTCTTTATAAAGGTCTAAAAAGATCACATCTCTTTGATGAACTTATCCAAAAAATCTCAAATAAAATTTCTGTTTGAAAATTTCATTTACTCTCTTTTGGTGGTAGACTTACTTTGCTCAAGAGTACCTTAAACTCCATGATTTTATATCTTATTCAAACCATTGTCCCTACTAATTCTACCATTAATAGAATTGAGTGCCTCCATAATAAATTTTTTTGGGGATCTAATAACTCTTCTAAAAGGATGCATTGGACTTCTTGGTATAAAACCTGTGGCACCCTTGCTAAAGGTGGCCTGGGTTGTAAGACAATTTGTGAAACTATTACTGCATTCTCCCATAAACTTTGGTGGAACTTTAGAAGCAAGAATAGTCTTTGGGCAAAATTTATGACTGCCAAATACTACCAGGGTAAGCATCCTCTCATCTATCCTTACAAAGTGGGCAACTCACATATATGGAAAAGACTTTGTAACATCAAATGGGAAGCTGAATCCCTTATTTCTTAGGGGTTAACTCTAGCTCTTCCTTCTTTTTGCAAGATAACTGGACTGGCAATGGTTCCACTGATAATTTATTAACTACTCATTCCATTGATGATATTAAAGTCAGCTCCTTCTGGATGAATAATAATTGGAATGATATCATGCTTATTGACTACATTCCTACTCCTTTTATACATTATCTCACCAACATATATATCAATTCTAACAAGCCTGATCAAATCCTCTTTAAGCTCTCTCACAATGGAGATTTTAATCTTAAAGATGTTTGGTTTCATATTAAAGGAACTCGGGACTTCTCTAATGTATTTTTTAAACATTCGAATAACACTATACCTATCTCTTATTCTATCCTTACTTGTAGAATTCTAAAAAATTTCATACTTATGGACGCTCTTATGTGGAGAAAAGGATTTCACTTACCCTCTAAATGTTATTGTTGTTATCACATTGAGGAGGTGAATCATGTCTTTGTTAATGGAGCTATTGCCTTTAAATTATGGGTTTGGTATGATGATCTATTCAATATTAATCTTTTAATGGAACTCTATCTCTATACCAACTTCTAGAAGCTTATTTTCAAAGAACTGTTAAAGGTGATATTAAAGTGATAACTGCCATCACTCTCATATGGTTTATTTGGATGGACAAAAATGATGCTGAACATCGTAGGATTCCTATGAATCATAATAAAATTATTTCGACAATCAAAGATAAAATTTGTGCCTTATTCAATGCCAATTTAATTACTAACAATCAATTTAAAGGTTGCAAATTTGTAGCTAATAAATTGGGTCTTACCTTGCCTGAGCATTTGAATTGTAAAGAAGATAAGATTGTCTATTGGATTAAGCCCTATGATAATATTATCAAGATTAACACTGATGGTTCTGTTTCTCAAAATAATTTTGGATGTGGTGGCATTTTTAGAAACTTTAAAGGAATTGTAACTTGTGCTTTTACCTATCCTTTACCTGCATGCTCTATTATTTTTACTGAATTAATGGCTGTTAATAAAGTTGTTGAGATCAGTTTGTAGAAAAATTGGCTTAACATTTAGATTGAAGTAGATGCTCTTCTATTGATTGATCTATTAACCTCTAATAAAATGGGTAACACTGAATTGTATTATCTTCTCAATCAAACTAGAACACTTCTATCTCAAGTTTGTTATAGAATCACTCATGTTTGGTGGAAAGGAAATGCATGTGCTGATTATCTTGCTAATCTGAGTGCTAGATTAGATGATCAAATTTTATTTGATCATTCTAATCTACCTAGGCACCTGCGTGGATTAGTTAATTTGGATAATACTGGCCTACCCTACCTTAGAAATTAGGACCTCTATCCTTTCTTACTATTTATTGTTTCTTATTCTATGATGCATTCCTATAATCTTATTTTTGCTTCTCCTTCTAACCCGATCCTTGCTCACTTCATATGAGGAGTTTTTGATAATGCTATGTCTCATTTTGAAAAAATTTTACTTATGCCTTTTTAATTGGCTGGGCCTATTTTTTGTTGGCCTTTTGGTTGGTGTGGGTTTATTTCTGCTATATATCTTTGGCTGCAGAAGGAAGGAGTTTATTCTGAGCTGCAGGAATGTGTTATTTCATGGAAAATGTTGCTTCATGGCTTTCACTCAGGAATACATATGTGTTCATTGAGGTTAAAGCTTTCATTGGTATATTTAGTTTGCTATTTCTAGAATGTTTCTATTTTTCTCAATTAGGCTGGCATGAGCTGATTCATTTTCTGTTCCCCTGAGCAAGTGGTGTTTTTGGTTTCTCTAGACTTTGGAAGATGCCATTTGTGGATTTTCTGGCTTCCTTGTGTTTTTGGCATACTATTGAGTCTGTTGTTTGACCGGCTAGGTAGCTTGAGCTGCTTGGTGCACTGGTTACCTATGGCATTTATTTTCCTAGTTTTCTCCAATAGGTTGGGAACATTTTTTTATGTTCCTCCAGCCTGCTGGATTGTGTTGTGTTTTTGGAATTGTTGGAATCTTTGTGCTTTCTGCCCCAATCTAGACTTGGCTGGCATGTTTCTATTTTGGCTGCTGTTTGGCCTGCTGTGTAGATGTGGGCTAATTGGTGTGGTGATTTTCTTATTCATCAGATGGTTTAGTCTTATCATTGGCTTTACTACTTTTTTTTTATGATCATGGCTAGATCAAATGCTTGTGTTGCAGTTGATTCAGGTATGGATTACTGCATGTCCTTCGGGCTTGTTGCTGTTGGTCCCTCTAGCATATGTTGGGATTACTGTTATTTGCCTAACATCTGGATCGGCTCTAATTTTTTTTGTGTGGTAATTAGTCTATATTAACTGCTACTATTATTCCATAAGGATCGGTGTGATGCATTAAAATGGTGGGCATTACTAATTGTTTGGGTTTCTTTCTTTGGGAATGTCCTTCCCTATAAATTGAATTCATGATGGTGACCTTTCATGCTAATTGTTTCACCGCTCTTTCAATTTCTCTTGATTGTGGGCATTTTTCTCCCCTTTCTTCTTTTGCTCTCGCTTATACTCCTAGGTTTACCATTTTATGCCTCCGGCATTATGGAGGAGGTTGTGAGATTCTAATGCTATGGTGCTTATAATGGATGATGGTTATCCTACTTTGGATAATGGCTTGCATTTTGCATATACATGATATTTGGATTTATTTAGGTTTGCAGGTACTAAGGACCACAAATCCTTCATCCTTTGGTTGCTATCTTGGCACAGGTCTGTGGGCTATGATGGCTTCACCCTTTATTGGTTTGGTAATAGCTCTTATGTTGTATCCATGCAATGGTTGCTTGGATGCACACATTTGCTTCTGCCCCAATGTGGTGTGAACATCTTGAGCCCTCTCCTTCAAACTTTCACTTCAGTCTTTATTCTGCTACCCTCTTATTGCATCTGTACTAATTCTTCCCTTTACATATTTGCAGATGTAGCTTTCCTTTTCTTTTGTAGGTGCATTGTGCTCATTCCGTAGTTTTACGATATTATGCTTTGGGATCTTCCATTGTTGATCTCTATGTATCTTTTACTGTTCTTTTTCTTTTACTCACTTTTTGGATGTAATTAGATAGGGGATTTACTCTCTAGGCTGATTGTAGCTCTTTGAGCGGTAGTTTTAGAGTTTATCCCCTTTAAGGACCTTGTAACCTTCTTTTTGTGACAATAAAATTCCCCTATATGGGGTTTCCTACAAAAACATAGCTATACAATATCATAAATCATAAAAATTGAATAACCAAACATAATGAGCATCAATGTCCAATTACATATAGCACTACATCAAACATTTTCACTATCATTTTCCACTATAATAGGTTCTTTAGGCTATTGATGAGTAACTTTAGCTAGGTCAAACATTTTATCTTAATTGATCTTGAGTTGGAGTTGAAGCAATCAAATCTATCATCTTTTGTCTACTAGTCTTCTGTGAAGGAGCTCCACTTAATTTTTATTTCTTAAAAGTCCTCAAGCCAAGGTTTAAATAATATTTTGTTATATGTCTAGGCTAATGACAATAGTAGCATGTGTTGGAGAAGCATTCACCCTTATGCTGCTTCACACATTTGTCACAAAATTTCATGATACAAGTTGTGCCACTACTATAACCACCAAAACTATATTTGAGCTTCTTCCCATTAGATTCATCCAATTGAACCACATGATTACCTTCATCTATACTCTCATTTCTATGCATCTCCTTATGCTTCGAGTGATTTGGAAATAAATCTCCACTAATCTACCCCCTCTATCATCGTATTAAATAATCATATAGCTCTAGTGACACCAATGGCTATCTAATTAAATCCTTTAACCTAAATATAAACTTATAGCACTTCTCTTCTGCAGTTGAAATTAACTATGATGCATACTTCAATAGTGTTGTAAATTCTGCCTCGTATTTCATGACTATCTCTCTCCTTACATTAATCTAATGAATTTATCTTCCATCTATCATTGTGTAGATAGAGGTACAAACTGCTCTCTAAATATTTCAATAAAATCTTCTTAATTAACCATCATATTCGATATTTCTCCTAACCTATCTTGGTGCTACCAGTGCCACCACCTTTTAGCTTCTCCATCTAATACAAATGTAGCTAATGGTGGTACCCTCCTTTCATCAGAGTATGACATGTTGTTTGGCATCTTTTTATGTTTATTAGTGAATTATCTGCTTCAACCAAAAATTCCCTGGAACAAAGGTGATTGCAAATTTGGAAACATCTTTAGATATTTATCCATTACATTAGTATCACTTCAACTAGATTGTGATCTTGAATCAATAGCATCATTGTCGCCATCATTTGGGTCAAAGCATTAATGTTCATAGAAACATTTGGTGGTATTTCTTCTCTCACTACATTTCCATCTTCCACCTCCTTAGGAATATCCATATACCATATATAAAATAACATTTTTAATTAGAATTACCTTGAAATGCTCAAAATTTCACAAGACTATTTTGGTAGTTATTTTAATGGATCTTTCACTAAAATTCAAATTAATTAATTAAACCTTATTCTAATACCACTTTTTTCACGACCCATCCTACGGCCATAAACTACCAAGGTAGAGCGAGCAGCAATGATGAAATTTTCATTTTCATACTTATCTTAATCACAATTAAAAATTTTAGAACTAACAACTACCTTTAATAATGAAAATGCCATAAATTTACTCTATGTTAATATTATAAATACCTATCTCTCGTAAAACCCCGTCGATGCTAAGCGGTTGCTTTTCTTTCACTCATTCTAACTCAAACTTTATCCTGAAAAATGTTAATATAATCTATAGTGAGTTATCAACAACTCAATCGGTAAACATATGCCTAATTCATAGTAACATAAGAAAATTAAAAAAATAACAAATATGCATGTCAAATTTTCTTGAATCAGCAGCTAATCAATTTACACTGTGCTCATTCAAAAATTACCATTTGAAAGTTTTCAAAACATTTAATTATGCAATAACACTAAATAATATTATATATATATATTTTTTTTTTTTTATACAATATATATATACACCATCTTGATTATATATATTTTATATATATATATATATATATATATATATAACATTATATATATATATATATATATATTATTATATATATATATATATATATTGAAATCCATCAATAAACATCTAATATATTTAATACTTGAATATTAATAACACATATATACATCAATATGATAATTATATAAATCATATAATATAAATATTCATCATCTCATTCAATATTTTTATGTGACATTAAATTTTAAATGAACATTAAACATTAGAATAAAATTTAGATATTCATTTCAATATATCCAATACTTAAATAACAAATAAATTAGGGTAAACATTTCAATAACTATAAATGATACTACAAAAAATTAGTTTAGAAGAAAATAATAATATTATCATAAATTAGAAGTATGTATACTCACAAAAAGTTTGAGCTTTGATAATGTAGCTTGACTGCTCCACTAACTTGTCCACACACATCACAGATTCAACCTATGAAGCAGATATATGATTTCTAAAATACATAATTTGTCTATAATTGTAACCTAAAACATATGTTTCTTCTTATAAAATATCAAAATTTTAGCTTTAATATTATTATTAATTTGTAAGTCTTATAATATGTTAATGCTAGCATTCTTATTTTATTAACCTATAACTTTAATATTGTTAAATCTTTTGATAACATAATTATATCAAAATTTAAATTAAAGTTTATTCTATTTTCTTCTTACTTATTTTACCTGACAAATTTATTTTATTTGTTATGAAAAGTAATATTAATCATTCTATATAAATTTTAACTTCAAGTTTCACAAATGAAATTCTTAAATTTCTATTATATATATAACTTTATTATTTTTATTAATTCATAAAATTTCATTATTTAACAACTATATATATATATATATATATATATATATATATATATATATATAATTTTCACAAATTTTATATACAAATAAATAAATTTTAGAAAACCTACCCTCTAATCATGACCTTCATGTTTTCCACTTTGTAAAATTTATAAACTAAGATTTTACCTTAACTCTTTTCTTAGAGAAGAAAGAACAAGTTTATAATTATTTATAGTTGAAATCAGCATTACATTGCTCATCCTTCCTCTTTTTAGCAATCTGGAATGCTCGATAAAGCCTCTGCTCATTCCACTTAATTATCAACCTCTAACTTGTGGTTATCTTCTCATAATGCTCGATTTGAGTGTTCTCTCACTCTTGCTCTTGCTCTCTATCATGCTCGTCTTCTTGATTTGTGCCCCCTCTCCTCCATCTTGTTGACCTCACTTTTAGTGAGGTTGACAACCCTTCTCTTAGACCTAGGACTTGATCCAGCCACTAAGGTTTTGTTAACCTCAAGTGAGGTTAACAATCACCCTAATCTTAGTAATTGGGATCTCCAACCTTAGATCGGGAGCTTCATAAGGTACTTAGGATATTATGATTAGTAACTAAGTGTACAACTTAAATTAAAGCAAAAATGAAAATAATAAATATAAAATTAAAACTAAATTAAAAAAAGCCAACACATTAAAAAGAAAACCTAAGGTAGTTTAATAGGCCTGACCTAACCCAACTGGATAAGATGAAACCCAAATAAAAATCAAATGTAATAGAACTCAATAAAAGTATAAATTAAAAATGTTTGAATCAAAATCTAAATTCAACTGAATTCGGATTGAGATAATTGGGTTTGGTTAACTCAATTAACCCATTTGACCTAAGAATCATCTAAATCCAAGAAAATCATATAAAATCAAAATTAAATCACATTAAGCCAAACCAAAAGCATAGAATCAATGCATAAATTTAAATGAACCTAAAAATAAATCTAAATGAGGTTCAAACTGGTCAATCAAGTCATTTGACCTGGAATTGGCCGATGAGGGCCCCACCAAGTCAAAAAGTCAAACTAATCAATTTTTGATCAATTTAAGCCCTTCAAATGCTCAAATCTCTCAAGTTAATATAATTGAACATGAAAATAAACAAGTCTACATTTAATGATGACTCAAATAGCCTAATCGGGTCACCTTGTATAAGTGAACCCGAATGGACCTTATTGAACCAAACTCAAAATAAATTAAAATTAATATAAATTAAATATTCCAAAATACTTTAAAATTATAATTGAATATAATTTGACTCTTTTTTAATCTTGATTTGACTGAATTGACCATTTGACCGATTTGGCTCATCACGCCCAATTAGGCCTAAATGGACCTAAATCAAAATTAAATCTAAATTAATTACTCTAAATTACTTTAAATACTCAATCAAATATAATTAAATCTTGAACACACTTTAATTTAGATCATATCAATCATTTGATCCAAATGAACTCCATTCGACCCATTATACCCAATTTGGGTCAAAATGGGTTCGAATCAAAACCAACCCCAAATTAATTAAAATCAATTGCTCTAAATCATTTCAAATATCAAATCAAACATAATTATACTCTAATTTAAACTCAATTGAGCTAAATGAATACATTGAACCTAACTTAACTCATTTGAACCAAATGGGTCAAGAAAGGTTCAAACCAATTCAACCCAATTTAAGTAGACTCAATTCACACCCAAAGTCTATCACATGAAAGCTAACATTTCAAGCCATGAGGACTAGAGCTTCAAATCAACAATGGAAGCCATGGGAGTAAAAAAATCATTATCAAGATGCCAAAATCTAAGGTCCACTTAAACACAAGTCATATCCTCACTTGGTGACATCTAGCAAGCTATACATTAGCTAAACCATCAAATTTGACTTCTTCAAGCCTCCTCCCACCATCACCTCTCCAACCACCATTAATGGTGATTTTTAGTTACCATTAAAAAAGGGGGAAAGAAATTTTATGGTTCTGCTTCTTTGGCTTTAAACAACTCCTCGAGCTCCTCTGATCAAAACCATACCATCCCCCTCCCTTCCCAAATATAAAATAATAAATTTTGGTCAAATTCTTGTGAGGCGGTCATTGGTGAAGAAGGAAATTAGCAGAGAGGCAAGAGGGTGTATCCATTCCAGAACTTCATCTCGAGCCTAAGAGCATATACAGATCAAAAAATTTGTCGGACGTCAGCTCTGGCGAGGTAATTTTTTCAAAAACTTAGAATACCATAAGTTCTCTTGTTTGGTGAAATTCTTTGCACAATTTTAGAAATTTCTTTAGAAATTCATTGCACTTTCCATTTTAGAGCTTCCCCATGCGAAATACCCCATTTTTTGTGAGAATTGCCCAAAAATGGTGTTCGTACGAGCTTTCCCGTGCTAGAATCCCATCTGCCTTGGCACAGTTCACTTGTTAGAGGAAGAAAAGTTATCTGTGAACTGATCCCTCTTATATGGGATGGATGGCTATGATGAAATCTCCTTAGATTTTGATTTAGGCCATTGGATCGACCGGTTCAATCTGGACCATCTAACTTGTGATCGGACGGTCCAAATTAATCCCGTCTAAATACAATTTCCTGTTTAATCACCGAGTTAGCACTTGTGTGGCCTAATTAAGCTGTGACACACATAAACGATAACCCAGTCAGTGCTGACTCAGCACTGACTGGGTTAAGTAAGAAATTGGGGTATTTTTAATTTTAAAATTATTAAAATGCACATGAAACTTCAAAAATCACAAAAAAGTAAAATACTTAGCAAAAAAATTACAAATGTGAGCTCATTGGATTTGTCAATTAGAGAGAAATCTAATGGACCAAAAAGCCCCAATTTTTATAAGGTATTTTAAGATTAATTAGAGTTTGAATGAAAATTAAAGTTTTTTAATTAATTTTGAAATATTCATCAAAATAAAAAATTTTTGGAGAATGAAATTGACGTTATAATACACCTATCATAAACATTTCAAGTCCAAGTGATTAGTGTATTAAAAGTTATTGAATTTTAAAGTTCAAATGCCTATTTTTGAGAAATAATTAATTAAAATTCAACAAAATCAAGAAAAAAATCAAAATAGCTCAAATCATTATAAATGACTCCAATGAACCTCATAAAAATATTAAAAGCCTCTGAAACTCATTAAACCTCAAAGTGACTCATAGGATTAATTGAATTAAATAAATTAATTAATTGACTTGAAATTTTAAAATCATAATAAATCAATTAAAACTTTAAAAATTTTAAATAAACCCTCTCTGGACCTCTTTTAGAGTAAAACCTAAGGAAATTAAAAATCTCATTTAATTCCTAATGTGTTGGGCTTAATTTGAGTTTTAATGGAATCATTAAAACTTTAATTAATCTCAAAGTACATCTCTGATCAATATGAAACTTTGGGAAGATGAAATTGGCAAGGAAGCCTATTTATCATAAAAATTTTAAGCAAGATTGTTTCTGGATCAAAAGTTATTAATTTTTCTAAGAACTAGGTCAATTCAAGCCAAGTTGAAAAATTACAAAAATTGTAAAAGTTAATGGAATCAACACAAAGTATTTCTATTAACATTATAAAACTATAATAAACAATTCCATGCCTCAAAATTACATAAACCCTAAAATCACTTAATTATGATTTGATAAATCATTAAAATTAATAATAATTAAATTTATTAAAATGTTAAAATCCAACAAATAAAATATTAAGCTATAAATTAGAAATAAAAACAATATTTAAACCATATTAATGGAATCCTAAATTAAATCGAACAAATGTCTTGTAATCTTCGATTCAAACTAATTTAAACCTTAATGTAACCAAACATAAACTTGAACGCAATTAAATATTACTTAAATTACAAATTAAACTTAACTAAATGGGCCAAAATCATTAAATCATTAATGACATCATTAATCTAAATAATAAAAAAATCATCAAAATTAAAAGCTTCAACAAGTAATTAACCTAAACTACATCAAACCTTATTCAACTTGGTAAGAAGAACATAATCAACCATAATTATACTTTGACTAAGAATTAAATCTCAACCTAAATTATTAAACTTTAAATTAAAATAACCATAAATCAAATCCACCTTGATTAATCATCGAACAATAATCAAATCAAACTAGTCGATTGAATCAAAGTCTAACTAACTATTAATAGTCAATCAATCTTCAATCTCATAACCACTCAACTAAATTAATGATAAAGAAGCTAAAATATACACTTGGTTAAGATTAATTTAGTTGATCATTAAATAAATCAAATTCTTCGATCAAATTCCTAATTACATAAATCATCTAATAAGGTTAAGTTTAATCAGCCTTTAATCCAATATTAGTTAAACAAATTAACCATGGTCCCTAATTAAACTTTTAAATCAAATAAAAAAATTAAAGTTTGATTAATCCTCAATCAAATGTTAATCGAATTAATCATCAAATCAGGTTAAATAAAATTAATCCATCAACTTCTATTTAAGATAAACCCTTAATCACTTTGATAATGAAATTTCAAAAATAAATTAGTCAATTATTCAAACTTAAATCAAACTTAACTTAAATCAAACACTTAATTATAAATATTCATCAAAGTTTTAATTAAATCAATCATACATAATTAAACCATGGATTAATATCTAATCAATCTAATTAAAACTCTTAATCAAATTAATTAAACCCCTTAATTAAATTAATCACTAAATCAAATTAACCATGATGAGTTCAAGTTATCCTTAATTAACTTAATTCAATACTTAATAAAGTTAAACTCAATTTAAATAAGCAAATTTAAATAGAATGAAGTAAGTTAACCATTAACCAAACCTCAACTACCTAAACTAAATTAACTGATCAAGATAATCAAAAATATTCTAATCAGGAGAGTTATAACAAATTTAGATAACTAGGGATTAAATCTTAATTAAATTATTCATGCTTAAATAAACTAAGAATTCAACTAAGAATATTTAATAACCATTTATCAAAGCTAAACATATGGCCAAGTTAACTTAATTAAGTGTTGATCAATCATTGAATCTTAATTGAATTGAGCATTTAAATTAAATAAGTAATAAAATAAAGTTATCATTTAAATTAAATAAACAACAAACTAAACATATTTTGAATACTAATTAAATTAATCATTTAAGTCAAATCAAACAAGACTAAGAATAAATCTCAAATCAATTCAATTGAACATATAACTAAGTTAAATCACTTGAATGAAATGAATTAAGTTAATAATTAACAAAATTTTGAGTATATAACTTAAATAATCAATTTTAACAATGAATCAGTAATTGAAGCCAACAACTAGATTTTAATAAACACAATAGAGGAATGAAGATAAATGAAACGCTAAGAATCAAACTTAATGAAAATTGAAACAAAACATTTAATCTAATCAAGTCAATAAATAGATAAACTTTAACCAAATCAAATAAGTAAAAAAGTTAGATATAAATTGAAGTCATTAAATCATATTTAGTTAATATCAATTCCAAACAACTTCAAAGTGAATCAATCAACATTTAAGGATTGAACAAATTAAACCAATCAAATCAAATAAATAAAGAGCAAACTAAATTAAAATGATTACCAAACTAAAAAAATGATCAATAAACAATCAAGCTCTAATTAAATCACAAGTTAATTAAATTGAAATATATTAACTAATTCAAATAAACTCAAATTGATTAATTAAAATACTTAGGTTCATAGTTTGACCTATAGAATATATTTTCATCTCACTTAGAAAATTTCATTCTACTAGCATTAGGATGTTGAATAAAATGGATTCAGCCTAAAGCGGAATTTATTTTTTCTCCATTATTTAAAACTTAAATTCAACTTTAACAATAAAATGAACCTAAAATTGGAATTAAATCATAAATCAACTAAACCATTTAAAGTGAAATCACCCAAGGATAAATTAAACAATTCTTAAAATGAAATCAAAACCTAAACTTAAGAAAGCCTAGTACAAACTTGCCACACTAGCTCAATTTTGACACATTAGAATGTTAGGCCATCAATCCTAGACTTAGGTTAGGTCGGTGTTTTATTATGGTATATTGATTTTTCTTATTTTATACAACAACAACAACAACACCAAGCCTTTATCCCACTAAGTGGGGTTGGCTACATGAATCCTTCGTCTCCATTGTGTCCTATTATATATCAAATTCTCATTTAATTCAAGTATACTAAGGTCTTTTTTTATACATCTTAACCAAGTCTTTTTAGGTCTACCTCTACCTTTCTTAACACAAGGCAAATCTAAAGCATCTACTCTCCTAACCGGGTCATCAAACGGTCGATGCTTTACATGTCCAAACCATCTAAGGTGATTCTCTCTAATCTTTTCTTCCACTGGAGCTACTCCAACTTTTTTTTGAACATACTCATTTCGCATTTTATCTCTAAGAGTAAAGCCACTCATCCACCTAAGCATCCTCATCTCTGTGACACTTAACTTAGTCTTATGCTTCTCTTTTATTGGCCAACATTCTGCACCATAAGTCATTGCGGGTCTTACCACCATCTTATAAAATTTTCCTTAAGTTTAAGCGAAACTTTTCTATCACACAATAGGTCAGATTTTTCTTGTTTTATGATGTAACATTTTATATTGGATGACTAGGATTGTTTGTGCATTAGTCTGAATGGTAAGGCATTATTTATTAAACTAATGATGCCTTCTACAAGGGATTGTGCTTAAGGGACTGTTGTAATAATAAAAATTATAAATGCTTTCACTTGCAGGTGCTTCTTAAGTCCTTAAACATAATCCACTATGACAGGTGGGCTTGGTGAGGGTGGTAAACCCTAATATGTAAAATATAACTATTTGGTGTGAATGTATGTTAAGCTAACCTCTATTTTGTAGGTGTAGTTAGATTTTCATTTTATAAAAATATAATTTTTGTAATAAGATCTTATAAGATTTAAGATGAATGGTAGCTAGAAGGTTTAGACTTGGGAGGCCTTATGATGCCTAAAGCGCTCAATCCTTGAAGGGAAGATGAAGATGAAGATTGAATACCCCCATAACCTTATTTTTATTGTAATTCAGGCTGTATAATTGTAGAGCTAGGCTATCCAATTTTTTTCAAGGTGTATGATGGTACCTAGCTGCACCGGCCTTTTATTCTTTTAATATTTGGTTGTTGTGTTTACATTGATTGTGCAACAGAAATGGCATGCTTTTCATAGGTTTTTTAAAATGTGAATGTTTAATTTGTGGCATGGATGTGGTAGGCTCCTAGAAAAAATTTAATTTTCTACCCTAACTTAACAACTTTAACTAAAACTTAAGCAATTCATAACCTCGCCATGAAGCTTAGGATTTCTAAGCAAGAAATATAAAATTTAGCAACCCCTTAGTTGAATGTTTATATGTTTCAACATCATGCATGCATATTATTTCACTCTTGTAAGGGATCTCCACTCTTGCATAATAAGGGACAAAGCCTGGCCTTTAAGAGCAATCCCTTGTAGTGAAGAACACCCATTCTCTCTGATTTATCAGATAACCAATTTTCATCATGCATGTAGACATAAATTCTCTCAAGCCTGAGTCCAAGATGATGAAAATTTATAAATTTTATTGTATTAGTCTAAGTCATAACTTTCATACCAATTATGATCTAGGCTCCTATGAAGTGAGTTTAGGACTCTAGATTCTTTTCTAGTTAATAACAACCTAACTGTCATGCATTTACATGAGACCGACTGCATGATTTTGAATCATATGAGGAGTTAGCTGGTAACTACTCCATATTGTAAGTCTAGAAGAGTTAGGATTGATTCATTCTCTTTAGTAGGCATGAACCAATTTATCCCACTTTTCTCGAGTAAATTTAAGTCAAGCTCTTAGCTTATGCTAAAGCATTTTTAGATGTAGGTTCAAAGATTGCTTGTTTCTCTTTTATTACAAGCATAAGTTCTCGCCTCTTTGATATTTTCATAATCTTGTATTATTAGAATCTAAGTCCTAGTTGTCTAATAAAATTTCAACTCAAATAAATATAATTTCTATCCTTTAAAAAATTATAAAGCCTCACTATAGGATAGATCAAAGCATTCACTAGGTTTCCAAGTATCATGGATACTTTCTACTCATTCTCCTTTGAAATCTATTAAGAACTCTTTCCATTGAACTCTTCCCACTTGATTTCCAATAAATTGTCAATCTTTTGATCATCAATCTTTGAAATCTTTGGAGATATTAGTTGACTACTTTAATTAAGAGTGTTCTTAGAAAATCCTAATTTTCTAAGATATAATTAACTATGGGGACTTACCTCCATAGAGAACTAAAGAACCAAGTTTAAAATAAATCTCACTTTACTTATCTCTAGAATATACGTAGACTCATCTGACTTATGAGTCCTTATTAGGTGATTGAGTCCATTGTAGGGTGATGTTTTCTATCTTTGAGATAGTACATCATTCATTAATGTCATACTCGATCATTTTAACAAGTAGACCCTAATATCTACATATAAATCCAAACTAAAATACCACACATCTCCCAACTTTTTGTTCCCAAGATCGCACAATCTTTCCCTCACCCTCTTGTCATTAGAAGCAATTGAACTAACTATCGTCGATTCAATTCAACCGGTGCTGATCAGTTCAGAAATCCATTTTTTTAAACATGAGATCTTCAATAAAGTTTAGTCCAATTTAAAGTGACAAAAATCATAAAGCATTTAATGGATACATTATTCATCTCCATTGCTTGGATACTTGATGAATTTCTTATAAAAAAAACTTATTAGATAACTAACACTAATGAGCTACACATATCACCTAAGTTTATGGAGTCAACACTAACACTAATGAGCTACAAGCTCTAAGTTGGCCATCAACTTCAAGATGCACATTAACTTCAAATCATATATCAATTTTCAATTTTTAGTCCTCTATCTTTTAGAAAATTAACTATGGTGATTGTCTCTAATCACTAGCCGGCTTTCTATCATTTCATCTCTCTTTCATTCAAACAAATTAATATTCATACTATCTTAAACCACCTATCAACTTTTGATTACATGAATTCCAATCTCTTTTAGCAAATGAATATTTTGGGATCCTCCATTCTTTCATGAAATTTTGATTACTTAATTTATTTTTATCTAGAAAAAAAAAAGAAAGAGTAATGACTTTCTTCAATCGCCTATTGATGCTTAAGTCATTCTACTAACCTTTAGTAAGAATGACTATCAATTGTTAATTAAAATTTGATATATCAATCTCTTCAGATGGACTAATTCATTATTATCAATGTTTCACCAACTCGATGACATCCAATGCAAGGAATAACTATTACAACCATCATGCAACATCATTAATACCAACAACTTTAAATTCCCTTTATCACTATCTCTTGTGGTCTTCATAATAAGAATGAATCTAGCCATCTTTTGTGGTCTTCATAACCTTCTTACACCACTTAGTATTGCCTCATGATCTCACTCTAAGCATTCTAGCTCAACCTCTAGAAGAAGACTAATTTGACCATATTCACTAACCTTTATAACATTCTTGTGTCGTTTAATTGTTGAGTTTGTTTTGTGTCATCTCAGCAACCAAAAAAGGATTAATCAACCTTCTTTACTGATATATACGACCTTATATACCTACTCATCTATCATCTTAATTTCAAGTCATTATCACCATCAATAAAAGGACTAAGACTATCAGATTCATCTACCTGACCAACTAAGATGCCAATAATGAGAATAATAGCTATATCTCAGTTTTACTTCTATTTCATTAATGATTATCAATTTAGGAAAGGGACACTCTATAATCTTGCCTACTATTACTGAAAGACATTTTAGCTTGGCATGGTCCATCAAATATTTTATTTATTTCTCTAATTTTGTATGTTTAGACAGTAGTTCATAATTAATACGATTAAATCTCTTTCAAACGACTTGATTTCCTTCTCTCAAGGAAAATAAATTGAGTTTGAACTATACTCCAATTCAATTTTTTTGTCCTTGACTGAAAGATTCATGCTCCATACCACGAAACGAAACTGTGCTTTTTTGTTAGTTTTTTAAGAGCCTAACTTTCCCTGTATAATACCTCTAGGAATAATGGATGAGAATATCCCAACTGAAATTTCATTATTCTGAATTTTAAAATCATAAAATATTTCTCAGCTGAATACAATAAAATATTTAATTAAGTATTCATGTATTATATACATTTCTGAGTAAATTGAATTATTTATGAATCTATTTTAACAAAATTTTGATTATTTTTTTTTAATCTGAGTATTATTCAGATGTCCCCCATCTGCATTAGTTTAATCAAAATCTATCTTAACATAATTGGGCCATGATGTTGCGCTGAAAATCTCTGGAAGTTTCATCTGAATTTGCCATTGCTTTAAACAGGCTAGATTTTTGCTGACTTCGAAATTATGAAGTCAGTCAGCATTTGTACAGTGCTTTGACCACATAAATTAGGAAACTTCCTTTATAAAAATGACTTCTTGACCATATATGACTTAATTAATCACATTTTTTTGACTAGTTTTAATATCCGTGAGACCGCTGACGGTAATAGATATTACATTCGAAAGTAAACAAACTGCAGCAGGCTCTTTCCCTTTGCATTTAACAGAAAAAAAGCAGTATAAATATAGAGAAGAATCGTCACCACTTTAAGCTATCTTATTCTTCAACGAAGGAGCGAAACTGAAGCATACTTTGTTCAAAGGCTAGTATTGCTCAATCATGAATACAAATTATGAGCGCCTGATCATTAATGAATATGAAGTCGAGCGGTTCACGAAGGCTCCGAAAGGCTACGTGCCGCTTCTCGTGGGGGACAACGGAGATGAGATGAGAGAAAGATTTTTTGTCCATATAAAGCTGCTAAAGGAACCCTCCGTTATTGCTCTCTTTGAGAAGGCTGCTGAAGAGTTTGGTTACAGGCAAGAGGGAATACTGAGGATTCCTAGTGGCGTGGAGCAGTTCAGGAGAACAGTCGATAAGGCCAGCAGGAAAGATATTGATAAATATTTCATGTGGGCGTGCTGTAATGCATAATTTGAATCTTCCATGATTTGATTCTTTTTTTCTTTTTTATGCATTCTTTTATTTTATGCTCGCATATTCTTTGTTTATTACATAAACTTTTGATAAAGAGATCGAGAATGTATTCTATCCGTCAGCTTTTAGGCTTAAATTTTATTATTATAAGTTTTTTATTGAATAATCATTTTTTAATGATGAGCTCTGAAAATTCTACTAGTCGAAGCACGAATCTTGATATCAAAAGTAAGTTGATCCTCAATGAACCCAATGAGATCGAGCACTTAAAATATCATTTGAAACTTTGAGATATCGTTAAATCCATAAATAGCTCTTAAGCATGGAGTGTTTATAGTCAAAGTCTTGACGAGAATCTAACAAGCCCAAGATTTCATAATTCTGACTTCGTTTGTGCATTCAAATACTTAAAATACATCAAATGATCAATGGAATCATTCTGAGCCGTCTGATGAAGTGGAGTGGTTCAGATTTTGCATATATTTACAGAAACGTCACTCCTCCAATCTATAAATAGCCCCTCATTCCTCATATGAGGAGAGCCCAAGCAAGAGAGAGAAGAGAGCTCTAAAGCTTGAAGATCCTCCAAGCATAATCGAGCCACCACTCGACGATCGCCGACCTCCCCCGTTGGTTGTCAACCACCGTCGCCGCCGCCACCGCCATCACGATCCTCGCCATCGGTTGATCCTCGCTCTCCATTCACTACTAGCAATTGTTACTAATTTACCACGTGACTACATAGTTGTTCCCTTCTCATATGCAATTCGTAATCCGTTATTGGGAAGATTTTGTACTCAAAGATACATAGTGGAAGATTTTACTAAGCCTGAGTTTTTCCCTCTTTTCAAGGTTTTCCACTTAAAAATTCTAGAGTTTTCTTGCTCACTCTTTAAATACCTGTGTGTGTGTTGGATTTCACAAAAGCTAAAGTAGACTTTCACTCTACCATAGTAGCACGCAATGTGCCGTCTGTGGGAAAAGAACCCTTCAATCACAATTTCTATGAACACTTGTCCAATACAACACTCAGAGCCTCCGCTCCAACTCCGCCACTAAAACCAATTCTTGAACCAAGGACGCCTTTCCTCTCCTCCGATAGCGTGACCTGGTGAAGGCGATAAGAATCTCTTTAGAAGATCGTGTCTATCGAATGTAAGAGTCTCAAAATGAGATGATTTGACTTTTGTGAAGAACACAACAGCCACTACCACGGCAAACACATCTCCCCAAAGATCGATCGTTAGCCATGGGAGGTCAAAATGCTAATCTCCCTGATGATGAAGTTCCTCAGTAGATGATGCGATCTCCTTGACACTAGTTCTACTCATCCATCACGCCTCAACCGCTAATCCACCAATTATTGCTTTTGACATATTATCGTTATGACCCACTCATCATGTTATACGTGAATTATGATGCTTAATGCAAGATGAATTTCACCTTCAAGATAAAATCATCTTCCTCACCATGACTATGAATCCTCACCTTTACGAAGCTATTCTTCAACATCTATTCTCATGGTTTCAAGCTTTGAGCATTGACTCTATGATGGGGTGACACCCACATGAACACATCGACCATTGGACTATCATGCATATCCAATGAGCTCCTAACACACTGCTTTGTCAGGTCTTTCCCGTTACCCTCAAATGAGCAAGCTCGCACTTGGTTCTACTCCCTTCGGGGATCCATCCGCACCTTTGAAGAACTCACCAAGATTTTGTGGAACAGTTCATTGCAAACATGAGGATCATTAAAGATTCCTCCCATCTCTCGCATTCATCGAATGAGGGTGAATCACTTAAGGAATACTTCAGAGGTTCTCCTTAGAAGCTTGCCAAATACCTGGAGTAGACCCTGAACTATTAAGAGGAGTTTTCCTTGGAGGACTCTAACCAGGGCCTTTTTACTTGTCACTAATGTGAGTCACGGTCTGCTCATATGCCGACTTAGTTCATCGTGTGGAAGCACAAATCTCTGCCGATAAAGCTATTAATGCCCATCGCAAAAAATTTGAACAATCTATAGGAAAACGTAAGAGTGCCCCAAGGAATGCGGACCGACTGTCCCATCAAAAGAAGCAATAAGGAAACCGCGATCTCCCTCCACGGCCCCCATATCAACGACGTGAACCATGACCAAAAAAAGGAATACACGCTGCTGAACACATCTCGTGTCAACTTTCTGATGGCTATTCGAGATGAAGAAAAAATCAAGTGGCCGCATCCACTGAAACCAAATTCAGGAAATCAGGAGCAATATTGTCACTTCCATCGAAGTCATGGACATACTACTGAGGCATGCAAATAACTCAAAGAAGAAATCGAGAGGCTCATTCAACAAGGATATCTACGTTGATTTATGAAGAATCAATCGAACCAAATAAACATACCTCCAACTGGGGGGCAACCAGGACAATCATCACAAAAATAACAAAATAATCATCAAATAATTAAGGAAATTGAAACAATCGCAGAAGGACCAATACTATCTACTCAAGTTCTCATTACCATCTCTGAAGAGCTAGAGTTAAAGAAGTCTCATATTGATCATTCAATCACTTTTAATGACTCAGACTTAGAATGAGTCCATATTCCTCATCAAGATCCACTTATCATCAGTGCAAGGATCGGTGACCCATGCTATAATGTTAAGAGAATTTTGATTGACAATGGGAGTTTTATTGATATCTTATTTTACTCCACATTTCTTAGCATGGGCCTGGTTAGGGAAAAGCTCCAACCCACTGCAGGACCATTATACAGGTTTGATAATCTCCTTGTGCGAGTAGAGGGGACAATCACCCTTCCTGTTATCCTTGATGAATTTTCTTGACAAGTGACTCATTTAATCCAATTCATGGTGATCAAGTCAGATTTAGCATATAACACTATCTTTGGAAGGCCTCTCCAATCAATTTTGATAACTTTGGTCTCATCTCAAGATGAAATTTCCAACCTGTTGGGGGGGTCTGGAAATCTCTAGCGTAATCATGTAACCTCAAACAAGCTCAACCATGCCTTTGACCTTGATCAAAGATTTTAATTTTTGAATGAAGTACCGAAAGCTTCCCCGTCAAGACTTGCTCTCTGTTGCATTATCAGATGACCAACTATTATGAATAGTGCAAGTTGGATCTCTGCTCTTAGACGAACGAAAAGAAAAATACATAAACTTCTTGCACATAAATCAAGACATCTTCGCTTGGAGTCTAACGGACATGCCATGGGTCGACCCTAATGTGATCATGCACTCCCTCAAGATTGATCCGACATTCAAACCGATCATCCAGAAGAAGCGAAGTTTTGCACTGATCGCCTCCGCTATTGAGGAAGAAGTTAACAAGCTTAAAGCGGATTCATATGAGAGGTACATTACCCTACATGGTTAGCAAATATTCATGGTTAAGAAAACAAATGGAACATGGAGAATGTGTATTGATTACACTGACCTCAACAAAAGCTTGCCCGAAAGATAGTTTTCCTTCCTCAAATTGATCAATTGGTTGATGCTACGTCGGACATCAAATGCTCAATTTTTGGATGCTTACTCGGTTACAATCAAATAAAATGGACCCAACGGGATGAAGAAGCTATACATTTCAAACATATAAAGGTTTATATCTACCAAGTTATACCGTTTGGGTTAAAAATTGGTGCTACTATCAAGGCCTTATGAATAAGGTTTTAAAGACTATTAGGCGCAATGGAGGTATATGTGGATGACATGTTAGTAAAAGGCTTGGAAGAATAACAACATATTTTTGACTTAGAAATATGCTTTAACCTTCTTTGACATTATAACATGCAACTTAACCCGACCAAGTGTGCTTTTGGGGTTACGTCGGGAAAATTTCTTAGATTTATGGTAACCCACCGTGGGATAGAGGCCAATCCCGAGAAAATCAAAGCTCTCAAAGATATGACTCCGAAGAATATCAAGGAAGTTCAACATTTGAATGGATGAATTGCGTTATCCGCCCTAGCCCGTGGAGATAAATACTTGTCTTTCTTTAAAATATTAAAGGGAACTAAAATAATAATTTTAGTTGATGATGAATATTGTCTGAGCAACTAAGAGAGTATTTAGCATCTCCACCCCTACTATCCAAGCCTATTCAAGGAGAGATGTTATACTTATATCTCACAATCTCTTCCCACGTGATAAGCTCAGTTTTAGTGCGAGAAGAAAAAGGGATACAACAACCAATTTACTACGTCATCAAAATTCTCTCTAATATAGAAAGTCATTATCCACTTACAGATAAAGTGGCTCTGGCTTTAGTTTTCTCAGCGCAAAAATTGTGTCCATACTTCCAAGCTCATACTATTGGCGTTTATGCTCATTTACTATTAAGGGCCATCCTACAAAAACCTGAAGCATCTGAGAGGTTAATTAAGTGGTCTGTATAATTAGGAGAGTTTGATATAAATTTTCTACCTTGGCCTGCTATAAAGTCTCAAGTACTCACAGACTTTATAGTGGAATGCACTACCCCAACCCAAAAGCTATACACTCCTTTGTCCCTCAATGGACCCTCATGTTGATGGAGCTTAGAAATCGGGTGTGGAAATCTTACTTATTTCTTCCTAGGAGAATACCTTAGAGTATGGACTTTGCCTAAATTTTTTTGTAACTAATAATATGTGAATATGAGGCTCATAGGGTTGAGACTCATTGATTGTGAAGCTCAAGACTTAGTGATCCACACCGACTCTCACCATCACCCCAAGTTGGGAAACTTAATACTCATAATTGTGCACAATACCTCCACTTGAAGTCTCTTCTTGCCCATTTTAGGACACATCAAATCATTCACATACTATGAGAGAAGAATACTCGAGCTGACGCTCTCGCTAAGCTTGCTACATCTGCTACTAGAGATCTATTTAAGAGAAGGCATGTTGAAGAAATATATTTTCTAGTATCCAAGGGTCGTGGGTAATCCAAGCAATTAATGAGATAAAGGAACCTTCATGGATGGACCCCATCCTGTCTTTTCTACAAGAAGGGACCCTTCTTGAAGAACCAACTACTACAACTCATCTCCGAAGGCAAGCTTCAAACTTTATTATCATCAGAGGTGAACTATACAAATGACCTTTTTCTGGGCCATACCTCAAATGTCTCTACCATCGAGGTCGACATGCATTAAGAGAGGTTCACTGGGGATATGTGGAGAACACCTAGGAGGAAGGGCGCTAGCCCTTAAAATTATAAGGCAAGGGTTCTATTGGCCTACGATGAAACAAGATTCCTTAAAATTCATAAGAAAATATGCAAGTTGTTAGTTGCACTCTAACCTCCCTCACATGCCGCATACCGAGCTCTCATCCATTCAAAGCTCGTGGCCCTTTGCTCAGTAGGGAATCGATATCATGGGACCTTTTCGATAGCATCAGGACAATGAAAGTTTATCATTTTAGTCATTGACTACTTCACAAAATGGGTGGAAGTCGAACCACTCGCTAAAATCATGGAGGCAAATGCTAAATAATTTGTTTGAAAAAAATATAGTATGTCGATTCAGTCTTCCTGCAAAGATCATCACTAATAATGGAACCCAATTTACTAGAAAAATCTTTACGTCCTTTTGCAAAGATCTTCACATTCCTTGCATATGGTAGCACATCCTCAAACTAATGAGCGGTGAGCTATCAACAGACTATACTCAAGGACTAAAAATACGTCTTGACAAGAAGGTGGGGGCAATGAGTTGATGAGCTTTCTAATGTTCTTTGGGCTTACCCGCACAACATCCGCGAACCGGTGAGACTTGGCCGGGCATGGCCTTACGCCGGACATTTCCCTATCACCAAAGGGTAGCTTGTCACTTCAACAGAAGAGTAAAACCCCGTCCCATATCTATCGGTGACTTGGTCCTGCGAAGTCTCGAAGCTGCAGGCAAAGGCCTTCAATGCAATAAACTCTCACCTCTTTGGGATGACCCATATGTGGTTATAGCTATGGTAAAGCCAGGAACATTCAAGCTTAAGGATCCAGAGAGAAAAACTTTACCTCGAACTTGGAACACGAGAATCTCAAAAATATTATCGGTAATTCTTGCATAATTATTACTTTTATTTTATCTCGTTTGTCATTTCCTCTTCATGTAGCCCACTTAGTGGGATAAAGACTTGTTATTTTGTTGTTGTTATTTTTCTTAAAACTCATATCCGTGTTAAAATCATCTTTTGATTATATCACTGAACTTATCAGAGTAATGAATTTATAGCTTTCTTCTTACAAACTTGTTTCTTCTTCATTTAATCCTCCCACTTGAGAAATATACAACTCACGTTATATCTCAATCGGAGCATGATCAATCCCAAGGGGACTTCTCACGACCTCTTCCACACAGGTTAACGTCATCGAGCGAAAACTCTGACAAACAACCTAGGATAGGTCAAAAGGTCCTTGGACTCACCTCTTCCACATCGAGCAAAAGAAAGACTCAGACAAAACCTAGGATAGGTCAAAAGGTCCTTGATGGACTCCTCACAACCTCTTCCATGTGTTAACATCATCATGAGACTAAACAAACAATCTGGATAGGTCAAAAATCCTGAGTGGACTCAATTCAACCTCATCCGTACAGGTTAGCGTCATCGAATAATATTCTGACCAATTACCCCGAATAGGTAAAAACAAAATAAGAGAGCATCATCTAAAAAAAAAATTTAGCATTAACATGATGATATCAAGATTCTGATACACACTAATAACAATACATAAAAAATAATAATAATAATAATAATGAATCCTCAAGTGATGCTACATCATATCAGTTGGTGATATCAACGTCCTCCTCACCACTAGGAGATACTCCCTTGGACTCACTTTCAGCTCCTTCATCTCCTAAATCGGATGAAGAGTCTTCAGATACTTGGCTGGGAGATAGATCCTCAATACTAGCTCCAGTCTTATGATGTACTAAGCAGATTCCATTTAGGAACCCTCGAATGAAGCCCTCCTCTAAACATTGGTGCTCCAAGTCCTTCACTTCAACATCAAGTATATGATTATGAGCTTCCTGAACATGGTCTTCGAGTGTGCCGAGATAAGCCAGGGAGTTCTTAAAGTCTTCCACCGCCTTCAAGGATATTTTATTTCTGACATTGCATGCTCTTTCTCAAAAGATGATCCTCAATGCTTTTCTCCGCCTGAGAGCTCTCTCAAGTGCCTTAAGTCTTTTCTCTTTCAAATGAGTCTCGACCTCACCTCAATCATCATCATGAGTGCGCCCACTTCCGACACCGAGAGAAAGAGAAGTCGACATGTTTTAGCTCAGCTTCCGCACCGATCCTCCAAAGTCGCCACTTCTTTGGCTTTAACACTCATCTTTTGCTCATACTCGCCTTGCAGATATTTTATCTTCACAAATTCAGTATTCCACTCATCTAAAGTGACATCCAAATGAGCCATCTGCCCTAATGTTTGAGTTACCTATAAAAAATAAATAAAATAAAATCATCACAAATATTACACAAAAGAAGAAAGGAAGAAATAATGAATGACAACGTACCAATTCATCTGCTCGTTAACGCCCAGTACATATGTGATTTAACACCTCTTCAGGAATGTGCGGCTTCAAGAAACGAACTCCCCCATCATGAGTTGAAACAGCTAAACTATCAGAGGTCAACTGGGGGCGAACATCTTCTTCACAGATATCTGATGTAGTCACTTCACATGTCTTCTTTTTCTTTAGGGAAGAAACATTGCCACCACCCTGATTTCCTGACGGGCTTCTTAAAAGAACCCTATGAATATGAGGAGGCCTTTCATCACCTTTACTTGACCTCTTTAGTGGAAAAGAATGAGATCTCCCTGCCTGGATAGAAAGGCCAACCTTGAACATTCTATCTTCAACTATATATTTTCCAATGTGACGTAACTCATGCTGCAAGCTTCTTACATCAGGGATATTAAGAGTTGTCAGGATCTCATTCTCCGACATCACCAATGGATCTGGAAGGTCATTCAATCTTCCCCATCTCTCAGGAAGGCCCCACTCATTTTTCACAAAGAAGAATCCATTAGACCAATTTTTAGACGGATCCCATGCTAAAATTCTATCCAATTCTTATAGCCCTATAAGAGACATCCTTGAGCATCACATGTGAATCTGGCACAAGTATGTGATGTTCAAAGTAACACCACGCTTCAAGAAAACCAAACCGACAATGACCACTAAAGCTAAATGAAAATTGTGATAAATCTACACATGTTTTGAAGATCTCAATCGCCGAGCTAAAGGGAATCGCAATCAAAGACGAAGAATCATCTCTAAATAGTGAAGTATCTCGAATGAGGTGAACAAGCTCGATCGACCTCTTGGCAACAATAGCCACCAACTCATTAGGAAATGAAATTTAACACCATCAAACTATCGATGTGATGGGATGGTATATCATATGCTATGGGTTATCCTCACCATCACCCGTGAAAAATACATAATGAATTAATAATGAGGGGAGAAATGACAAAATCTAAAAAATCTGAAGCTACTCACTCACCCCAATACTGGGCATACCCTTTTCGACTACCTCATGGACACTAGGATTTTGCCTCACGATCTAAAAGGACATGCATACATATGAGATCAAAAATAAAAGGGGAAAGAGACGAGAAACTATTCCTCCCCAATGATGCCCGAAATTACCGCCAAACTCGAGTGCTCAAATGATGGCTCCTAATCGCTTCGCCATCTTGGCAATTATCGCCATTGAACCTTCCATCGTTTGAAGAAATCTAATTTCACCACTTGATCGCCTCCCGCTTCGATGAGGTCAACACCTCTTCGAAAAACTGGAGCCTGTATGAACTACTGATCGCCTCCAAACCCGGGCCGGTCCGACGAGGTCACACCTCTTTCGAGGGAAAACTAGAGCCGCCGATGATCACTACGGGTCTTGATCGCCTCAACTAACCTCACTCAAGAAGAAGAAGCAGTGTTGAAGAAGTGTGCCTCCCCGGCCCTGGGGTTTTATAGACTTTAGGGGCAAAGGTAAAACCGCCTAAAACCATCAAAATCCATTCGGGTCCAAGGCGTTCTGCCCGCTCACAGACTGCCGGCACCCCGGCGTTCTTCCGCGTGCCGCTGGCCAATCCCCACGTCACCGCTCGACACGTCGCCCCCACCCTTTCAACCGCAGCCCACGTCGCACAACCGGCCCACGCCAATCGCTGATCCAGGTCGCGAAATCGGCCGGCCCAGCAACGCCATCATCCGGCCAAAAGTCCGGGCAAACTGCCGCCGGCAACCGCCCTTCGCGTGGGTTCATGCCGCAACCGCGCCACGGCCGCGAACCCACGGTCGAACCGCTTCCAAATAGTAGCTAACCGGGCTGGCCGTCTGCGACCGCTTCCTCGCTGCTCGGTGATCTCGGATCGCGCTGCGATCAGACTGCGATCGCGATCCGCCCGTTTCGATACTACCATTCTGCTTTCAGCGCTCCCGCTATGACCGCCGCGAAGCTTGACGGCAAGGCTGCTGGCGTGAGGCGCTGGCGCCATAGACGCTGGCACGCCAGCGCTTCACCGGCATCGCCCCACGCTGAAGCTCGCCCACCCGGATGGGTCAACTCAAATTCGCACTACGATACCTACACGATTTGCGCCCGCATCGCTTAGAAGTCATAATATTGTTCCTATGAAGACTGTTTTCTGTGCAATGGTCCTCAAATTTCATTGATGAATTTGCTATTTTCAAGTATTTGACATATATTTTTTGATTGAAATAATGTAATCCAAAATAGGGGGTGATATGACACTTAAAATACTATTAGAACGAATCTTGATGTTAAAAGCAAGTCGATCCGGTTGAAACCGGTCGAGATCAAGCTCTTAAAATATCCTGGAAATTTTGGGATATCAAAACCTCTAAATAGCTCTCAAATATGAGGTGTTTATAGTCAAATCGAGCCTCGACGGCTTCCAACAAGCCAAAGATCTTATAATTCATTTTTTCAAATGCACAAAATACATCATATGATCAAGGGAATCATAATGAACCGTCCGATGAGAGGAGTGGTTCATGAGACGCCACTCCTCCACCTATAAATACTCATTCCTCATACGTATGGGCTGAAGGAGAAGGAGAGCAAGCAAGAGAGAGGAGAGAGCTCTAAAGATCCTCCAAGCATCCACCGCCACTGAATGGCCAACCGCCGGCCATCACCACCGCCGATCCGCCATCAACTTCGTCATTTTCAATTCATCGTCAACTTCATCATCAACTAAATTAATTTAAGGAAAACATAAAAATAAGTAACAAACGAAATCATATTTAATAAATCTAATTAATTTAAGGAGAACATAAAAATAAAATAAACTGGCTAAAATTAATACAAAATAATTGTTGAATGAAATGAAAAGTTAACATAAATTTTTTAATTAACTAAACCATAATTTTAACTAATTAATTATGGTTCGTACATCATTACTATTTTAAAAATAATTTAAAAAAATTAAGGTCACACGAATTTGTTACAAATTATAATCAATGAATAAGTAACAAACGAAATCATTGAAAAATATAATTAATTTAAGGAAAACATAAAAAATAAAATAATTTGGCTAAAATTAATACAAAATAATTGCTGAATGAAATGAAAAGTTAACATAAATTGTTTAATTAACTAAACCATAATTTTAACTAATTAATTATGGTTCATACATCATTAGTATTATAAAAATATTTAAAAAATTAAGGTCACACAAATTTTTTAAAATTGTGAGTGATCAAAAGCATAATGATGAATACATCATGTGCATGATTACAGATTAATAACAATATTACTATACGATTATTTTTTATTAATTCAAATATAATTTTAAATACAAATAAATAAAAGTTTGGTCATTTTTACTTGTGTTTAATATCTTCGAGATTTTTATTAAATCTAACTTAATTAATCTATAATGAAAATATCTTGAATACATAAAGTAGAATATATAACATTGGATCTTCACTTTACACCTAATTTTCTTAAATTTATGAAGTTAATTTCTTCTCCAAGTTACAAATACTCAAAATAATTTTAATGGATACATTCAAAATCTGCATGGCTTAAATACTTAAGGTATTACTTGTAGAGATATTTAATTAATAGTTAGCACAAAGGAGCTTTACATAAGTTACCTTAACTCATGAGAACACTAACTCACTTTAGTCACAACTTCAAGAAATGCATTGACTTTAATTCAAATGCCAACCATGAATTTCTAGACATTTATCTTTCTAAGAGAGTGACAATGGTGATTGTCTCTAATTTCTCCCCTACTTTCAATTATCTAGTCTCGCCTCTATTTAATAGATGGATATACATATCACCTTAAATTGCCTATCTACTTTTGATTTTGCATATGTCCCTCTCTTTAAGAGAACAACTACCCCAACAAACTCCATTCATTCATAAAATATTGATTGCTTAACTTACCTTTTATCTAGAGGAATGAAAGAACTAATGAGTTCTTTCAATGGCTTAATGATAATTTCTCTAGTCTCCCAACCTATAGAAATATGTCTATTAATCAGCTAACTTTTGGTTAACCAATCTCTTTAGAGTGACTATGCTAACCATTCTAAATCTTCCACCACCTCCAAGACTTCCAATTTAATGAATGATTATTCTAACCACCATATATCATCATTAACGCTAAGAACTTAGAATTCTTTTTATTGTACCTATGGGAATTTATTTCTAACACCACACAGATCTTGGGGGTACTTAATTAGATAATCAAATACATTATTAAGGGATAAATTTATTATCTCAAAAGATAAACATATTGCCATATAATGGATTACATTACTTAATAAGGACTCCTAAGGTTGATGGGTCTTCGATGATTCTTCACCTGAACTATATGGAGAGGTAGAATAGGATTTATTTTATTGCAGGGTTCGTAGTTCCCTATAATGGCAAGCCCCTATAGTTAATTACATATTAAAAGGAAAAGAATTCTTCTTAAGAATACTCTCAATTAAAGAAATTGGCATTCATCTCTATGGATTTCAAAGTGTGTATTAAAAGGATGTCCAATTTAGAAATTCAATTAAGAATGCTTCAAGGGGGAAGAGTTCTTTTCGAAAGTCAAATGGGATTGAGTAGGAAATGCTTTTGGATACTGAGAAACTCAGTAAGCATTTCAAATATCCTATTATTGGGTTTTACATTTTTGAGATTGAGATCATTTAGAAGTTTGAGTTGACATTTTATTAAAAATTTCAAACTTAGATTCTAATAAAAGAAGACTACAAAAATGCCTAAAATTTGAAGACTTATCCCAATTATATGCTTCAGAACCTGAGTCTAGAAGTACTTCTCACATAAGCCAAAGGTTCTACCTAGTCTACTTTTCTTTTAATTAATTATCGATTCTTTTTCTCACTTGAGAAGATAAACCTATCCCAACTCTTCTGGGTTTACTTCCTGGAAAGGGTTGCCAGCTAACACCACCTATGCAATTTAAAATGCATGGTGTTAAGTCTTATTAATGCAAGATGGTTGAGCTGTTGTCTTTTTTAAGAAAGGAATCTAAGAATCCTAAACTCACTCTATAATCCCTAGGATCATTTAGGGTATGGAATGCATCTAACTAATGCACATTTTTTAGATTTTTAAGTTTTTTTTTATTCGTGATTTATTTGAGGTATTGGATATGCACTTTTTTTATGCCTAATGCCATGTTGAAATTCGGTTATGTGCTAAATCAGTAAAAGAAGGCAGGCTTCTCCAAGAAGATGGTCATCCTCAAAGGTCAAATGCCCCTTATATGGAATGAGAAAAGTTGCCCAATTTACAGATTGAAGCAATATGATTACATGATTTCTGAAACCTAATTATTTCTAATTGATTTTAAGTTATTCCCTAAGGCTTTAATTTACTTGATGTTTTGAATTTTCTTTTTTTTTATTTGAGTTATTTAGTTTAAATTTGGTAGAAAATTTAATTTTTCCTATGAGCCTATTCATCAAAGCATTCAATCACATGAAAGAACAACACAGAAAAAAAGTTAGAAAAGTAGGTTGGTTCTATTGCGCACCACAAAATAAATCAAGCTAGATTTAAATAGATAGAATAGGGTGGTGCGATCGCTATACCCAAAAAAGAAAAGAAAGAAAATAAGCTCCCCTTAGCCACCTAGAACTAAAAGTTTAATCTATGGGGTCTTTTTCAACTTCACAATCGTCGCCTTTTCAGGGACCCCTTAAGCTTCACTAGGGACCATCAAATAAGTGTAATCAGCTCTTATTAATCCTAAACCTCATAGATTCTAACTTAATTCTATGCTCAAATTATATTTTAAAATTCCAAAATAAAATCCTAAATCCAACAAAATAGATGTTAGGAAAAATATACAACACACCAGTAGTTTATATTTCAAACATACGGCTTAGCATCACTAATTACTAAGCTCACCTATCCTATTGAATTATGCTTAGGGACTTAAGTAGCACTTGCAAGCAAATAACATTTATTTTATATTTATTAGAGTGGTCCCTTTAAACACCTGCAAAAAATAGTGTTAGACTAAAAGATCGCCCTAATATCTAAACTAGCGAGCAAACAATCCTAACCATCCAGTCTAAAATAATACATCATAAAACAAGAAAAAGTATCACATCACAATCAACACATCGACCTAACCTAATTCTAAGGTCGATGACCTAGTATTCTAGTGTATGAAAAAAGGCTTGTGTGACAAGTCTGTTCTAGGCTTTGTTTCATTTTATGTTTGATTAATTTATTTACTTTTATCATTAGATGGTTTCAATTTAAACAATTTAATTGATTTTGGATTTTATTTCAATTTTAGGTTTATTTTTATGTTGAAGTTGAGTTTATATTTTAAAGAATGATGAATAAAATAAATTTTATTATGAATAGAACCAAATATATTCAATATCTTGATCCTAATGAAATTTTCACCCTAAGGTGAAAATTTATTTTAAGGGTCAAACTAAGAATCTAAATACCTTAATTAAAGCATTTGAATTTATGTGAATGATTTGAACAAATCAATTTGATTTGATTAATGTTTGTCTAATTTGATTTGAATTTCAAAGTTTGAGTTTGTTTAACTTAGTATATTTTGATTGATTAATTTTGGAGTTATTAGATGTTTGATTTAATTAAATTTTCATAATTTAATATCCTTTGAATTAATATATAATTCCTTTCTTTTCAGGTTCTAATTTATAATTTTAATTATATATGATTAATATTTATTAGATTATTTCAATGTTGTTTAGATCTATTAATTTTACCATTTCATTTAAATTTGGTTTGAATTGGTTAATCTATTTCAATTTAATCAACATATAATTTAATTGAAGTTTAATGTGATCTTTTATTTAAATTCCAATTAAGGATTTAATTCCTTAAATTTAGTAATTTAGTTTATATATTGATTATTTTTTATTTGATGATCAATTTAATTTAGTTTAATTTATTCCTTATCTTAGTTTAATAGGCTTGTTTGTTTTGTTTGATTTTTATGTTGATTGGTTTATTATGATGTTATTTGGAATTGATGGTAATTGAAAATGCTTTGAAGACTTGGAGTTTGCATTTAACTTTATATTTCTTTAATTTGATTAAGATTTAAGATGAATTTATTGTAATTATTCAATTTCATATATTTTTTGGATTGATTAATTTTATTTATTTATTTAAAGTTTGATCAATTTATAGTTTATCTATTGAATTTTATTTGAGTATTTTTAAAATTTGAATATTTTAATTTGATTTATTTAATTTAATGATTATTTAGTTTAGTTTATTTTAGTTATGTTTGATTTAGTTTAGATGATTTGACTAGGATATATTTCATTTAATCAAGGTTCTAACTCAATTTACAATTATAATTTAAAGATTGATTAATTAAATTGTTCTTTTTATTAATGATTGGCTTTATTGAATTTTATTATAGTTTGATTATTGTTAGATTTAATTTGATTGATCTTTTATTTTAGTTTAATTGATTTGTTAGATTTGTTTAAGTTTCATATTGATTGGTGTATTTTTAATGTCGTTTGAAATTGGCAATAACTTAAGTAAATTAAATGTTTATTTAGGTTTCAATTAAGCTTGATTATTAGAGTTTCATTCAATTTGGCTCATCTATTGTCTTTAATTAATAATTCATGTTGAATTTGATTATTTAAACTTATATATATTTAATGATTAATTAGTTCATTTTATTCAAATAGATTGAATTAGATCTAATTTGGTGATACATTGAATTGCTTAGGGATTATCCTAATTTCATTTCACTTGGTTTAATTGAAGTCTAATGATTAGTCTAGATGAATTTATTTCATGATTACTTTAATTTAAGGTTTAATGGTTAATTATTTGATCTTATTCAAATAGGTTGAATTAGATCTAACTTGATTATGTATTGAATTAAATAAAGCCAATCTTAATTTCATTTGATTTGATTTGTCCCATTTTTGTTAAATTAACTAAAGTTTGATTTAGGCTAATTAGTCATTGAAATTTTTAATTTGGTTTGAAGTATTTAGATATTAATGGTGTGATTAATGGTTGGATGAGTTAGATTCACTTGATTAAATTTAATTGAGAATTTAGTTGGTATTTAATTGGGTTTTATATAATTAATTTAATTAAGCTTAAGTTTATGTTTGATTAGACTTGGGGTTAATTTGGCTTAGTTATGATTAGGGACCAGATGATATTCCCTTGATTCGATTTAGGTTTTGGTTACTATAAGTATTATTTTATTCATAAATTCAATTTGACATTTAATTTGTTGGAATTTGGTTTTAATAAGTTCAATTTATTTTGATTGCTAATGATTTATTAACCCCAAATTTAAGTGATTTTTAGATTTTTGTAACTTCAGAAGATTATAGTATTTTCTTAAGGTTCTTTGATGCTAATTAAAGTGATTTAAACTAATTTGATTCTTTTTATAATTTACTAAAATTTTAAATTAATTATTTCAAGAAATTAGGCATTTGAATTTTGAAATTTAATATCTCTTAATTCATTCATCATTTTGATTTGAAATTTTTATGGTAGGTGTATTTTATCCTCAATTTCAATCCCTAAAAGTTTTAGATCAATTTGATTAATATTTTTGATTTAATTAAGATTTAATTATTTTCAATTAAACTCAAATTAACTCAAAAATATCCAATATAATTTGTAGATTTTGGATTTAATGGATTCCTCTCAAAGAGATAAATCCATAGATCTCTCATTTGCATTTTTTTGGTTGATTATTTTATTTTTTATGATTTTTGATGTTCTAGAATTTTTCAGTATTTTTAAATACATAAAATCTAATTTTTCTATTTAAACCAGTCAGTGCCACTTGGTGCTGATGAGGCAGACCCTTTCTTCATTTCGCATGAGCATTGGGCCACGTGGATCCCACGTCACATGGCAGTAGGGACACTATTTTAATTGGGATCATCCGATTATAGATCGGATGGCCCAAACTCGTTCTGTGGATTTCAATAGGTCTTGAATTCACTTCGTCCAGCTCGATCACAGTCGTCCATTCCAAATAAAAGGAATGGACGGCCCTGATTAGGTCCATGTTCTCTCCGTGATAACCAAGGACCGTCCATCTAAAGGTGATATAATTCTACTATTTAGGCTATGGTTTCGCTTGATTTTGATTCCAAACAATCAAGGCTCACCATACAACATATCCATATGGTTGGATCTTAATAAAAAATAAATTTTCTTCACAAATGACCAACCTAGGCTAAAGGGTGGCCGGATCTAATGTTCACCTCGCTGGCATCGATCATTGATGGATTTTTCAATTCGAAAATATTTCCACATCGAGGTGAAGCTCTGGAAGAAATTTCATGCCATGCCTCCCGATTGCCGTGGAGGCCAACGATCCACCCTTTACCATTGGCCTTAGAATGTTTTTTTCCGGCGTGACGCTTTGTGGGAAAGGGTTCGGTTGACTTCACCTTCGACCCTAGATTGTGTAGGGAAGTCTAATTTGGGTAGAGGAATGGTCCTTCCATTTTTCCATATTTGGATGCATAGATTGCTGCCGGATATGGTCGGATTTCAGCTTGTCAACGGCAAGGAGCTCGAGTAATGGTTTGAATCATCTTCTCTTTCTCTCTTAAATGTGATGGTGAAGTTAAATTCGAGAGAGGAGCTCTCTTTTTCTATGGCCATGGACATGGCTGGAATTTAGCAAGCGGTGATGAGAGGCTCAAGAAAAGTAGTTGACTCACGTCCTCTCTTTCCCTAGAATGTGTCTGGATGGTTGGACTGAGGATAGGAAATCTCCTTCCTCTTCTTTCTCTCTTGGTTGTGAGCCTTTTTTTTTGGCCAAAGTCTAATATGGCTGCTATGGTTGATTGGAAATTTTGGAATGTAACTGGTGGGGTGGTTTATTGATTAGAGCAAATCCCATTCAATTAAATGAGAAATAGAGGAAAAATATGGAGGATTGGCTTCATGTGCATAAGCTTGTTCTCTCTTTCCTCCTCACATGGCTTTTACCTCATCCCTTATGGCCATTTCATCACCCTTAGGTTGCTAATTGGCTGCCAAACCAAGTCTTAAAATAAACTATGAGTCAAACTCAAGCTCACTTGAGTTGTATTTATGTTTGTGTTTTACTTGATTCACTTGAGTGTGAATTGATTTGAATGGGTTGACCTAGGACAATTTCATTTTATTTGAATGTTTGGATTTAGAATTAGGTTGTAGTTATGCTTAATTGCCCATTGTAAGGCCTACAGGTCAATTGATTCAAAGTTTATTTGGGTTTGATGTAATTTAAGCTAGGTTTGACCTTCTCGACCTAAATGGATCACATTAGATTCTCTAGCCTAATTGGTCATTTTGAATTTAGTTTAGATTTTATTTGTGTTTGGTAGACCACTTGTGATGTTTGAAATTGCTTAATTTCATTTAGTTTGAATCAGATTTTAAGGTTTAACTTAAATTGACCCATTTTAACCAAAATGGGTTAAATTTGATTTAATTGAGTCAAATAATCAAATTGATTAAATTAAACCCAATGGTTGGTTGAATTTTGTCTAATTATGATTTTTAAATGACTTTGGATGTTTGATTTTAATTTAGATTTAATAGAATCCATTTGGGTCTACTTGGGCTTAGATGGCCAAATCAACCCATTTGAATCATCATTAAATTTAGATTTAATTAGTTTTAGACTTGAACATGTTTATTCAATGATTTTGAGCCTTTGGAGTGATTAAATTTGATCAAATTTTAATTTGTTAACTTTGACTTAGTGGGGGCCACATGACTCAACTCTAGGTCAAATGACCTATTTATTATTTTGTGTCTTGTCTTGATTTTTATTTTTTATTTTAGTCTGTTTGTGTTTATGCATTGATTTTGTGTTTTTGATTTGACTTAATCTTGATTTGCTATGATTTTATTTGATTTTTCTTGGATTTAAGTCATTTTGAGCTTAAATGAGCTAATTGAGTTAATCAAATCCAATTACCTCAATTCAAGGTCATTTGAATGTAGATTTTAGTTCAAATATTTTTGGTTTTGATTTTGTTTAATTTTATTAAGTTAGAACTTGATTTGGATTTGCCTAATTCCAATTGGATTAAATTCTAGAATAATTTACTAGGATTTCTTGAGCTTTCATGTCAGGGTATTTGAGTTTGATTTAATTTTATATTTAATTTTGATTTCAAATTTAATTTTAGTTTCAAGTTTAATATTTGATTCGATTTGTCATTTTATTTTAGTTTGTTCACTTAGTCACTAAATGTAGTGCCTTAAGTACCTAATTAGGGAACTTCTAATCTAAGATTAGGGGACTTAATTATTAGGATCATGAATAATATTAACCTCATCTAAAAATGAGATCAACAATACCTCTAAGTGAGAATAATGTATATCATATTTAGTGATCTTCATAACATTCTTACAATGTCCTATCACGTCCACTTGATTTAATTAAGATTATTCCAATTTTTGCCTTTAGGGGAGGACCAATTTGAGCATATTTAGTGACATCCACTACCTTTATGCACCACTAAGTCATTGCTTTTCGATCATATTTCGACATCTTATATGGGAGGACCAATATAATCATCTTTGATAGCCTCCATAACATTCTTATGTCACCTTATGGTCAACATCTTGTTGTGTCATCTTGGTCACCAGAGCGAACCAATCTTCTTTTAATTGTTTATACAAAACCTCCATAAATCAATCAGCTTTATAAATATAAATTGAAAAACTTGTTTTTTGAAACAAACAATAACAGGCAATGGTATTTTTTTATAAATATTGAATATTTTATATCAGAATAAATTAATAAAATCATAAAATATAATAGACAAATGTTTAAAGTTGTGGATATGTTTTTTATAAATGTTTTAAAAAAAAAAAAATTAATTATTTTTTTATTTTTAAAATTAATTATTACAATATTTAAACAAACAACTTGCCTCATGTTAAATTAAAGATGCACTTCATCTATTACCAATTGAAACCACAATCATTTTACATTTAACAAAAAAAAACACATTATAATTATAAAATTGAAATAAATAATGAATTGTTAAAAGTTATTATTGATAGATTAAAATATTATATTTTATTAATAATAATATTACATTTATAAATCAAGAAAGATTTGTACATATAAATGCTAAATTCTAACAAGAAAAGCACTCATGATCAACAAATTTTTAAATAATCTAAATAATTCAATTTTTTTAACTAAAATTTCATGAATTCTCGATGAAAAAGTTGTGATTCATATTTCACTTTTTTTGACAAATTTTATGAAAAATTCCACCGATAATTTTTAAAATTATTGAAAACTTGCTTAAATTGAAACAACTCGATACATTTTTCTTCTTCCTTGGTTCCTCTAATGCTAATACTCCAAATCTTACAAAATCCTTTGATTTCTCAGAAACAAAGTAAAAACTCTTCCACTAGCTTCTAAAGTGTTTGTTATCTCATCCATTTATTTTTTGTGCTATGTGAATTTAAAGTTTCAAAATACTTAATTTATTAATAAACTTTACAAATTTATGAAAAATCTATAATACATTGTAAAGTTTGGGTTAGAGTTTGGCTTCATCACATATCTAATGAAAAAAATATGAAGTGTTCATATAAAATGATTCTTCAAATTAAAAAAATATATATTTAATTAATTTTTTGTAAAGATCCATGCACTAAGTGAGCTACTTTCTATAGTACATTATATCAATTGGGTTAAAACCAAGTCAACCCATTTAACCTTAAAAAATTAGTCAAATTTCATTTCTAACAAATTAATTGACCATTATTCACAAACTTATGATCATGATTTGACATGACTTGAAATTTCATTGAGCCAAACCAAAACCCTTATGTCCATCGCTTAGATTTTTGATACTTTCGTGCTAAGCTTTTAATTTAGGATATGATGTAATTTTTCTTCAAACACACATGAATTCTCATGTAGAAATTTTCACAACTTGTGTTTGATTATAAACCACACAATTTAATAAAATTCTCAAATAAATATATCTCTTCACTTTCAAATACATAAAGCCCAATTATAGGATAGATTGGAATGCTCACTAGGCTTCCAAATATCATGAGCATTACCTACTTCCCCCCTTTGGATTCCAAAAATAAGTCTTCTCCTTGAACTTTCCCAATTGACTTTACAAACATAAATAATCTTTTGATTGTCTAAACTTAAAATCTTTGGAGATGATAAATCACTTGAGTATTCTTGAATTTCATTAAGATGTATAACTATGGGCTTGACTCCATAAAAAAAAGTTTAATATAAACCTATTTTATTCTTCCATGTAAAGTAAGAAAAATCTCAGTATTTTCAACCCATCATGCCTTGAGTCCTTATTTTGATTAAGTTCATTTAGGGGTGATGCCTCATCTTAAGAATGTACATCATACTCAATGTAAAAGATCACTTGATAAGTACCCCTAAATCATGGTGTCCTCCCCAGATATCAATAAACACCACACTTGCATCACCTTATTCATGTTGGCTTGTAATAGTTACACCCTATAATCTTCTTTTAGAGATGTGCATGATCACACCATTTATGTTCCTCACACTAATTTTACTTGGATCACAAAGCCTAAAAGAAAAAATTTATGTGTATTTACATGTTTTGATATATAAGCTAAAAATCTTATGTTATAGTGTTGTACTTAATATGATATTGTTACAAAGCAAAATTTTTAGATGAAGGTGTAAACTATCAGACTTTATGCATATGAAAAATTATTAGCATGGACTAATTCTCAAAAATTGTTCTATCCATATTATAAAAATTTATTAGAAGAATTTACTTTAAAATTTTGTAAAAAAATTTATGGTTTGATAGTCATGTATTCCTACTCACTAATCACCCATTTAGAAGAATGAGGATGCATTCATCAAAACAAAGTTAAAAAGCCCAAGCTTCCACCAAAATTAAATGGGTATGAGTTATAGCAAATTATTAGTTAGTTCTAAAGATTAATGATTCTATAATGTTATACTTTCTTCTAGGTTATGGTGTAAATCATAATTAGACAAAAAAAATATTTTCTAAGATATCACACTAGAAGACTTGATTAGACATAATCTTGATAGTGTATATATATATATATATATATATATATATATATATATATATATATATATATATATATATAATATATATATATATATATTTATATATATATATATATTTTATATATATATATAAATTAGACATATATTCAAATGATAGATGTTAAAAAACTAAAGATAGCATTATGAGCATTATATTGACTTAAAGAATATTACATTGAAAAGATGCTTCAAGAGATTGCAAGTGATAAAATTTTAAGGCCTAAATTCAAATACCTAATTTAGATTAGTGAAGAACATTTTGTGAATGTGTACAATCATTGAAGTTGCTAAATAAGTATGTACCTAATTTAAGTAGATGTGTTAACTTGAGAATAGAAAGAAAAATATTATAGAATGAAAAGCCATAACTATCATATTTTCTTACAATACTTATAATTTGCATTTTAATGTTTTATCTAAACAAATATAGAATCCTTTAATTGAATTGGTATATTCTTTAAGGAATTATATTCACTCATTTAAATAGTGATGTTCTAAAATCATGAAGAACATTCCACTTATATTATGTAAGCTTAAGAGGATATTTCCCCACTTTTTTTTTTACCGATGAGCATATCAATACATCTACCACATGAAGCTAAGGTTGGAGGTCTAGTGCAGTATCATCAGATAAATCCATTTTAGAGTTCATTATATCTGGGGTTTGGTTTTCTTGGGTTTGGTCGGCAATGGGAGCTCAAGGGGATTGGAACGCTCAGGGATGCTCAATCACTCATGAAGCTCTCTGTTGTTTGAATTGGATGGGCAAGAGTATACCTCCTCCCCAATTGATCCAATGGTTTGGATCAATTTGGCTTTGCAATGCAGCGTGTGAGGTGGCGTGATGGTGAGGTGGAGGGTCTTGAATGGCTAGAGGAATGGCAGGGTTGAGGTGGTGTGTACCTCCTCCCCCAAGTGTTCCAATGGGAAGGCTTGGGTTAACTCACCCTCTCTTGACCCATGACTGCCAAATCAACTTTGGGTCAAGTGAGCTAATGGTCCACATGTCCAAAATAGGCTAAAGGTTGTTGTCAAGGGTTAGTGGGTAGGTATGACCATCTAAATGAGGATTTTATCTCATTTGGATAGGTTTACCCAATGGGTTTTGGCCTAATTCAGTCCAACATGGGTTGGGTTCATTTGGGCTAACCCATGGTAACCCAAGGATGGGTCATGCCAAGTTTGGTTGGGTTTGGACTTGGTTTGGATGGGTTTGGCTCAATTTGACTCATGTGGGTCAAAATGGGTTCAATTGGGTTAGGTTGGTCAATTAGTCAAATTGGGTCAACCCAAGGGTTCAAATGTGTTCAAATGATGATTTGGAATATTTTGGTTCAATTGGTTTAGTTTGATTTGAAGTGGAATTGATTTTGACCCATATGGGTCAAATGGGCTAAGTTGACCAATTTGATCAAATTGGCCAAATTGGTTGGGTGATGGGTTGGTTTAAGTTCAATTGATGATTTGAGAATGATTGTAAGTGTTGATTTGGATTAATTTGGATTTGGGAATGATTTAGTTTGATTTGACCATTTAGATCAATTTGGGCTAAATTGGTCAATTAGGTTGTGTTCATCAAATTGAGTTCAATTGAAGGTTGGATCATGTTCAATAATCAATTTATGATAGATTTGAGTTATTGGTTTCAATCAATTTGATTTAGGATTGGATTTGGCCCAATTTGACCCTTTAGGCCAAATTGGGTCAACTAGGGTCAAGAGCCCAAGTTGGCTTGATTTGATTCAATTGATGGTTGATTTATGTTCAAGAATCAATTTACGATTAATTTGAGGTATTGGTTTCAATCAATTGAGTTTGGAATGAAGTTTGGTTCAATTTGATTCATATAAGCTAATTGGGTCAACTTGGGTCAAGTGATCAAATTATCTTGGTTTGACCCAATTGATTGTAATTGATCAATCAAGGATGATCAGCAATCATTGTAGAAGGTATTGAATGGGTTGGTTCAATCTAATTTGGGTTGGACTTAATTTTTGATCAAATGGGTTTTTTAGGTCACTTTGGGTTAAGTGAACCAAATGAGTCAATTAAGTTGGGTTGAGTTTGATGATTGATGGCTTAATTGCAATTGATTTGGGTTTAATTGGATTTTGACTTATTTGGACCCTTTGGGTCAAATGGGCTAGGTTCCCATAATTGGATTGGTTTAGTTCATTTGGTTTAATTATAGATATTGGAAGGGTTTGAAATAGAGATTTGAATAATTGGAGTACTTTTATGAAGTTCAATTGGATTTAGTTTAACTGAGCTTGGGTCATAGGATGATGGTGGAATTGGTTTAGGTTAAGGGTTAAGTTAATTTAGCTTGGAGCTTGGATATGAAATGAAATTCAATTAAGGTTGATTGTGTTGGCTTGGGATTTGTTTTAGATAAGTGGATAAGCATGGGTCATGGTTTAGGCCATAGGATAGGTCAGGCCTATCTACCTTAGGGTATGACCTAAGCTCAGGGTATGCTTTCTTATGTCTCTAGGCTAAGATTTAGTGCTCCCTTAATCACTAAAAGTGTCTTATGACTAGGAAAATCTTAATGTCTAGAAGACTCCTAAATCTAAGGAAGGATGAGTCAATCTTCACTCCAAAAGTGAGGTCAACATGGTCTTAAGAGTTCTTATTAAATGATTGAGTCCATCGTAGGGTGATGCTTCTACTTTTTGAGGTAGTACCTCATTCTTTGAAGATGTGCTCGGTCATTTCAATAAGTACACCCTAAGATCTATGTGATGTCTCTCATCACCAATTTTAAACACCATAGTTTATAAATCTTTTAGTTAATTAACTCTTAGGCTTTATAGTAAGGTTGTGAGTTATATTAGTTATTGATTTTAGTTTTAGATAAGAAAATTATTTTTTTAGAATTTATTAGTAATAATAGCCACACTATTCACATATCATGCATTAAAGGATTTTTATTTTAAATATAAATATGAATGAGCTATAAACTAATCACATGTTTATGAGTGATTGAAGAATGTTAAATAAATATCATAAAGCAATATACTTAAGCTATTAAATCTTAAAACTATTCATGTGAAAATAGCATCACTTAAGTTTAATCAATATTCTTTAATTAATACATTCTAATTGGAATTGATTAGACCTATTAAAGAGAAATTAAACAATAAAATTATCTCATACATACCCCTAGTTATTAATAAAATTTAAAAGTGAAATTATGATTTTTATGAATTAATTAAAATTTATAATCGTTAGCATGATATTTTATGATTAATTAATTAATTAAAAAATTAATTAGCCAATTACTCTTAAAATACCTAAAATAATTTGGGGATTTTAATTTTATTGATTAACTCTCCATTAGATGAGCATAAAGAGGATTTATTGCAATTTTTAGAGTTCTTTAATGATTATTTAAAAAATTAAGATCATAAGTCCTAATAAGTTTCTCTGGTCACCATTAAGCTTCTAATGCATATTTAAATCATCCATAATAATTTTTGTAATTTTTTAATTAAATAAATTTGTTATGTATTCAAAATAGCTAATTAAAGTTTGAAAATATGAGTTTCATAATGTATGTACTTGCAATTGACTTGAAATAATTATGGGAGGCAAAAGTCATCTTATGAAATGTTCATAAAAAAATCCAAGTCATTAGGCCTAGTGGTTAGCGCTTAATTATAACAATAATGAAAATATTTATATCTTAATTAGTCTTTGTCTACTTAATAAAAATTAAGACTTATTTTCCTAGATTCTCCTCTATCTAAGCTTTTCAAAGAATATTTATTTGTATTTTTTTAACTTTTTTCATGATTAATTATGATTGTTTAAAGTTATGCCTAATAAATCACATTTTTAAACATATTTAAGCTGAATTACATAGTCAGCATTGAGTCAACCATACTTTACATGTGGTGCCACGGGATTGTTATTTAAATCATCCCCAATAGGTGTTGACTCAGCAACGAGACATAATTTCATCTAGAGTAATTCAATCATAGATCAAATAATTAACTAACTAACAACAATTTAAAAAGGATCGAATAAAAAAATCTAATGTGGATTTATCAATACCATCCATTCTAATCACGCGAGATGGACATCCCATGATTCTTCTTCCTCCTCTGGTGAGAAGCGAACACCGTTCATCTTTTGTTGCTTGATCTGAGCCAACGATAGCTCATTTTATGGCAAAATTGACTCCATTAAGATCAAAATGAGAAATGCATGGTTCTTTATGGTGTGATCTACTCGAGACGCCAATTTACTTCACAAAACACCAAAACATAATGGCTTTCTACTGTTTGAAGAAATTTACATGGTCGGAGCTAAGACCGATAACAAAATCAACCTACGTAGCTTCATTTAATAGAGGTGAAGCCATATTATTGAAGTCCCAATTTGCCTCATCAATGTTTGCTCCTGAGACCATGCACCACTACGAGCTCACAAGAGTTTGTATAGAATGGCCTTCTTGTGCTTAAATCAAGTGGTTCTTGATTCGTTCTTGCTCACCTAAGTGTGAGGAAGATGTGGAGAGAGTTAATTGGGCTTTGGAGAAGGTTTGGTGATGTTAGGTGTTTGGGACATTTGGGCACAAAAGAGGTTTTGTGTCACCAGTGATGGGATGCATAAGAGGCTCTAGGAAGCTCTGAGACTCTCATTGAGATTGGAATGAAGGTGTTTATGAAGTTTGAATGTGTGAGGTGTGTACCCTCCTTGTGACAATTGGTTCTATAGTAATTGAACTTGGTAAGATTTGTATAGTTATTTTGTGTCCATTTATTTTCTTTGAGTTTTGGAATTAATTTTATGTTTAACTTATTCATAGATTTTTCATAATTTTGAATAGATAGAATCTTAACAAGTTGAATTTTACCTCACTGTGTCTAATTTAATTTTTTGGGATGTGTTTTATTCCTGATTCATAAATCATCTTCACCACATTCTAGAGCACTCTTGACTCTATTTTAAGGTTATTTTATTTGTTTTTATAAGCATCATAAGTATCAAAATAAAATAAAAAATTATTAGAATTATATTCCTTAAAAAATTTATACCTCGTTATAAAAGCGGGCTTTTTGCTATCATCTAATGTCCATTTTCCAAAAAAATTTCACCAAAGTATTAAAGACATGATGTTGGATTTATTGATTATTTTTCTATAAATTTTAGATTCTTATATTTAAATATATAAAAGAATTCATGCAAAATTATAATTAAAATATAATAATTTTAATAATTATCATTATACCTTTTATATTAATTAATAAAAAATATTTTTATCTCATCCCATTCTAGTTTTTTATTTTTCTCCCAAATAGATAATAATTAGAGAGAAGAGGAGGGAGAGAAAGAGATGAGGAGAGAGAAAGTTTGGTTTGTTGATCGTAGAGTTAATTTTGTCCGTCAGGCTAGTTAGGAAAATTGTCCTACTATTTACCTACTTCAAATTTTAATTTTGTCACTATATATATATATATATATATATATATATATATATAAACTTTTAATATGTTGTAGAATGAACTGTGATGGGCATATTTGACATAGAAAAATAAAGTTTTCATTGGTATTTTGCGTTATATAGCATTTTATATATTTTTGTGATATATTAAACCTAATAAAAATTGCTATAAAATAAGAAAAGCTTCAAAATTTTGTTCTGTATATTGCATATAAATGATTTTATAAATTATGATTGTTGATGTACGCACACAAATTTATTTGTAATTTATAATATTAGTTGTACCTACTAATATTTACATATTTCTTCAACGTATTCTATGATATTTATATATATTGAAAATGATAATATTCAATGCTTAAGTATCAAAGTATATGTGCAAAAATGAGAAATAAATGGGGAAGTAGGTGGTTGGATGGTTGTTTTTATGCATTTAAGTGGAGTTATAAGGGTCTGTGAACCTATAAAATTATCCATCTATATATTTTATATGTCTGAACATATGTGAACAACTGAAGGTATAAGTGAAAGTGGAGATATAAAGGGAAAAAAGAAAATATAAATTAAGGTATAAGTAGAAGTGGAGGTATAAAGGGGCAAAAAAAATTATAAAATATTTTAAATAAAAAAATGAATTATTATTTCATGATGCTTTAATTTATTTCGGACATCATGTTGCTTATATTGTTGCTTAATGTATGCTTATGATAGATATTAGTTTTATATTAACACTATACTTGATAGACATAACATATATATGTTGAAATATTATTATAATTCATTTATGGTATATTTTAATATTTATAAAATGAATTTTTTTGGCAAATATCTAATATTTTATATTTTGTGTATTGAAAATTGTAGTAGATTTCGAATAGCTACTGAGTTGTGGTTGCTCACTCTTATTGTATTCACATGTGTTATTTCATGAAAGGATAAGGCTCAAATTGAGTAGAGGCTATTGGTTAGTATTGAGAGCCTAACTTTAGGTATGTTTCTTTATATTCTTTTGACAGTTATGATAATATACATGTTTTGTTGATGAAAGAATTATATCATGATTATTATATTCAATCTTTTTGATTGTATAATTGTGAAATGATCTGATATTAATTACTTTTATTTTATGATATTTTGATAAAAATAATAACTTTATGTTTGTGAAATTGAAGAAAAAGAAATTTTATTCCAAATAGATCTTGGGTATTTAAATTAATTGTTACCTCTTGATGATGTGATTAATATGACGGTTTACATTGCTCCTTCCCATGTGAACCACCATTTATGGTGAGTTCAGTCCATGGTAGCCATCCAGGCAGTCGACATGGATAGAATTAGCATCAAACTAAAAAGGTGGACCTCCTCCAATGGCATGAGTTTAGTGGTCAGTGATGAAGTGGATAGCCCATGGTTGGTAAACCAAAGGATGGTCATGGTGAGGGTGACCTCTCCTTGATCAATTGTTGAACCAAACAGCTTTGGTCAACTTGGCTGAGGTAAGCTCAAGGCATTCTGAGGGGGTTGCCTTGGCCAAAAGGAGAGGTTGGACTTTACTAATCTTGAATTTTATCCTATTTGGACCACTTGGTTCACTTGGTTTGGGTTGAATTGGGTTCACCATCGATTAGACTCACTTAGGCAGATTTAGTGGGGGGTCCAAGGATGAGTCATGTCAAGTTTAGTTAGGTTTGGACTTGGTTTGATTGGGATTGGCTCATTTGAACTCATATAAGATAATTTGGATTCAATTATGTTAGGTTGACAAATTGACCCAATTGGGCCCAATATTAGGCTAAGTTCAAATGATGATTTGGGTGTTTTTACAATTTGAGACTTAATTTAAATTTGTCATAGGGTTCATATAAGTTAAATGAGTTAAGCTAATCAATTTGATCAAATTAAAAAATGGGTGTAATTTGAAGTTTTATGTTTAATTATTCATTTGGGATTGATAATAGCTTTGATTTGATTTAATTTGTGATTAAGTTTTGATTCAACTTTACCCTTTCAACAATTTATGGCCTAAGTTAATCAATTGGATTTGACCATCAAATCAATTGAGAAGTATTTGATAATCAATTTGAGGCTATATTGATTTAATCCAATTTTATTGGATTTTGTTCAATTGGGCCCTTTAGGCCAAATTGGGTCAAATTGAGTCAATTAGTTGGCTCAATTAAACTTAATTGGAATGATCAATAGTCATCTTAAGATTGCAATAATTAATGAGTCAATTTAGGTTAGAGATCAAGATTTTTTAATTTAACATTTAGGTCATATGGGTCAAATGAGGTCAAGTGGATTTTGGCAATTAGCCTACTTGACTTCAATTGAGTTGGAATATGATGAATTGTCCATTTGAAAGTGTTTATATGGATTGATCTAGTTTGATTTGAGTTGAATTGATTCCTAGCTCAATTTGAACCCTAAGATCAAATTAGGCTAGGTTGGGTCGGATGAGTCAATTGGCAAAATGAGTTGTAATTGGTCATGGAAGATGTTCAATTGAATAATTGGAGTGATAGCAATGCTTTAGAATGATTCAAATTGGCTTAAATCAAGTTAGATTTAATTTTGGCCATATAGGGTTCAATTAAGTTAATTTGAGCTAAGTTAGCTAATTAACCAAATTAAATTCTGATAAGGCTTGAATCAAGTCCAAATGGTGTTCCAAGAAGTCTATTGTGTATTCAATTCTTGATGGTTTATATGAAATTTGACTTTTCCTTTAAATGGGTCATATTGGGTCACTTGGTCATTTAAAATTGAAACACCAATTGGGTATGATTTTGGGTGTATGGGATTTTGGGTGGCATATCATCAATTGGGTATGATATGTAGGTTTGTTTGAAATCAAGGTCATTGGGTCCCACCTAGTATGAGTTGGGGTCTAGCCCTAGGATGGAGCCTTGTAAGTCTTCGCTTTGGGCTGGTGCCCCTAACCACTATAAGTGTTTTAACCCTGAGTGTGAAAAGACTTAGTGCCTAGATCAAATCCTAGGACTAAGAGGATGGTCATCAACCTCAAAAAAAATGAGGTCAATATTGCCCAACCAAACATGCAATTAAGAATTCCAATTTGTTTAAAAGCTATAAGATAATTACATCCTTTTCATACCTAATCAATCCTTGAATGGGAGGTACTTATAAACTTAGTATGTTATCGATTATTTACAACAACAACAAAATAACATTTAAAGTGCTTAGTCATATTAAGGCTTAATTAGTTAGTTATAATTAATTATATAATTTATATACCACATGAATCTAGTCATCACATTTCTTAATTTATGTAGCATATGAATATCCATAGCAAGTGATCATAGATGTACATAGAGCAAAAAAGGATTAACTTACAAATTCTTGGATATTGTTGAAGACTTATATGACATCTCAACTTCCTACTTATCTTTCTAAATGAATGTTTCAATGTTTATGTATGAAGCATAAAAATTAGGTCATATTAATGTTAGATGAAGTCAAATTAGCAGTTCTCTTCATACTTCTTGTCTTCAACCAATCTCTTTCAAAGATAGATGGTCTCTTTTGAAATACCTCAATAACACTAGCTATGGTTGCGTCAATAAGTCTTTCAAGGATTGGGTGCATGACATGAAAAAAATTCAGTAGATTGAGGCCTTTCAGCGTGACCTTGCCAGCAATGCCCATAGCAGCAATAGCCAGACAGTCAATGTTATCAAATTAGATGGTGGCTCTAGTATCCCCAAGATATTATGACATTAAACTAGCAATGCCTCTTTCATACTTAATAATGAAAGGAGTGTTCTAAAGGTCCATCATACAAAATGAAAGATAGGGATTAGTAGCTAATAATCGATATTACACCCCATGCTTTCAAAATTCAGAGACACAACAGAACAAAATAATATAATAAAATAATAGGCTCTATATAAAATTCTAAATAATTTAGAACCCCGCTTAAGAAACATTTAAATTTATTAAAAATTTCATTTTGTAATTGATCTCAAATTTCAATTTTATTATATTTACTGCTACTATAACTCAAATTTGACTAGCTAAAGATAAAAAGAGAAACCTGATGTGAATGAAGTCACCAAAAAGCTATGAGCTCCAAAATTCTTGCATGGCCTCTTAATGAAAAGAGCTTGGATTTGTAGTGGGTCAGCATGACTTCCTTGGCGCTTGTCAAAAAGGATGCCAAGTTCAAGTGGGATGACAAGTGTCAGCATGACTTCGAAGACATCAAGCACTACCTAATGATGCTGCCAGTTCTAACAGACCCTATCATAAGAAAGCTGCTCATACTTTACACTGCTGCATTAGATGACTCCCTTGGTGCTTTGTTGTCTCAAACCATTGATGAAGGAAAGTAAAGTGTGCTTTACTACCTCAGCCATCGTTTAATCCATATTGAAGAAAACTATCCACCCATTAAGAAGCATTGCCTAACTTGAATCTTTACATCACAAAAGCTATGGCACCATGCTTTCATAATGTGAACTTGATCTATAAGATCAATCCATTATAATATCTCATCATGATGCTATCTGACTTAGCACGTTGGTCCATGATTTTGATGATTTGACATTTTGTATGCGTGAAAGGATAAGCACTAGAAGATTTCTTAGTAGCACATCCACTTCCTACTGACTCTTTGCTAGTGATGACCTCCTCGATGAACAAATCATGAACTTAGGGGACACTAGCATTCACCACTAGGACATATACTTTGATGGCGTGGCTTCCTCTCAAAGAGTAGAAGAACCACAATCTACTATTCTAGGAAAGGTAGGGGTAGGAGTAGTTCTACTCTTGGATCGATGTGATGAGATTCTCATATCACCTTGCACCAACAATGAAGTGAATATGAGGCTTTGAGCTAGAGTTGGTCATTACTCTAAGCATCCGTAACCTCAACATTCTCAATTCATCATCAATCAAATTCTAGGTTCTAAAGCCTAAGCTCCATCACTACAAAGTACACCAAGTTGTTTGCCCCAATCCCAAAGGTTACCATTTACAAGATTCCTCGAGGGGAAAATGTCATAGTAGATGCTTTAGCCAAACTTGCTAAGGAGTTGGCATGTCCAAAAGATGAGTCCATATCAATAAGGGTCCAAAATAGACAAGTCTTATCCTTTATTGATACTAAACTCATCGAAAGATACTCTCTTGAAGGGAGGTTTCTATTGCCAAAAAGGATGAGGAGTTAGATTGGAGGAAACCATTCATGGATTACCTAAATAGAGGCAAACTACCTCAAAAGAAGTTACTAGCCCATCGATGAAGCATATAGCACTTTCTATGCTCCCATGGCACCTCCACAATCCTTCGATTATGTTTAGACAAATACGAAGCCCATAAGATCATGAATGAGGTACACTCAAGATTATATGGAGCTCACAAATCCAATCTAAAGATGAAAACCAAGATCAAGAGACTAGGATACTACTGAACATCGATGATTACATATTGCATGAGATAAATCACCCATGTAAGTGGTCATTTCTATTCCTTGGCCACTTGACACTCTCCCATTGGTCCACTTAGGTTCCTAAGATATTGCCCAACCTAACCCAAAGGTAGTTGGGTTGGCCATGGCTCATAGGGAGGTGAAATTACCTCAGCTCTCCTATTGGTGCATTTGAAACCCATAGACACCCATGATTCGGACCTAAGCCTTGGCCACTCAACCGAGCCACCTAAGAAGATTCCCTACCATTCCCAACCACCACCGACACCCAAACATCCAAAAATGCCAAACTGGCAGTCTAATCAAGAGGAAGGGGTATCCTCATTCCAACTCCAAACACACACACTGTGAGCCTCTAACTCCCAAGATGAGCTGAGACATTTCCAAGCTCCCAAGCTCATCCCTCAATCAAAATTGCCATATCCATTCCAAAATAGGTACTCCTCCCTTGATTCATTTTTCACAAACCAAAGTGCAATTAACTTTGGACACACCATCCTTGGAGGTAATTGAGAGAATGAATCATTTCCCAAGCTTCTTGACATCTAGTGGGTGGATTTCGATCAACACCAACCACCACTTTGGTATTGGCCTTTTGAGCAAACCACCTCAAATTGTATCAAGAGGGCCTCATCTCCACTAGGCAAAGCTTCCTCAATTAAGATTTCCCCCGATATTAAGCTTCAGTGAGTTATTCCTTTGAAACGGACCTTAGTTGGAGCTTTTTGAAGAAAACTTTCATCCCATGTGATCTTAGCCATTGGATCCCCTTGGATCCTTATTAAAGGTGTGGATCTTTGAGTCGAATCTGAGCTAGATCATGCAGCAATGGAGGATGATTTTGTTCCCCTTGTTCACGATGATAGATCACACTATCCGTCCATGAATGAACCATGATTAGATTTGATTTAATTCTTTAGCAGGGATTAATCGTAGGTCAAGATCGAATGATGCGAGGAAGCATTTGCCACCACATGACTAGATTATGTTTAAGTAACCAATTATGCCACATGGAAAGCACGTCTGGCATAGATTAAGGGTTTAATTAGGCCTAATTAATGTGTTTTAATGGCTGAAACTTGTAAAAGTCATAACTAATTGTAAAAAAATCAAAAAATATAAATAAATACTTATTTTGAAGGTATTTCAGTGTTGAATTTATTAAAAATATTCTTAATTATTTTTGAGTAGTAATTAGGGCTTAATTAAAGTTTAATTAGAAAATTAATTAGCTGAATTACTCCATAATTAATTAATTAATTAATCCCAAACTTTATGAGATTATTTAAGGGGATGACTTCTGCCTCCCCTAATTTTCTTAAGATTTATTGGTTAATTAATTAGAAAAATTAGTTAATTAAGCCCTAATTACTTTCTTAATTTAATTAAGGGTTAATTAATACATGAATTGACTAATTAGAATTGGGCTCATTCATTATTGTCAAAAGGAGGGACTTATGGAATAGGATTGGGACCTCTTTCCTAATCTCATTCCTAAGTTCATCCCATTTTTGAAAAAAAATCAATTAAGGATTAATTGGCTATAATTATTTTGATTAGTCTAATTAAAATCTAAAATGTATAAATTTTAATTAATTAGGGTAGATCTTTAGATGTTCAATAACCTACATTTAATTATGGTTAACCCATATGTGTGGGAAAACCATAAAAGTACTTAATCAAGTTCCTTAAGCAAATTAATTATTAATTATAAGTCAATTGCATTAGGCCCTTTCATTTCTTAGGATCATTACAAATTATTTTCCAAGCATATCATGTTGGCTCATAATTATTTAGTTAATAAGGTAATATGTAAGGTTAATTATTTAATTTACAACTTAATTAACCCAAAAAATAACCTATATTTCATTAAACCAAATAAATTAATGAACATGAGAATGGGTTAGGATCAACAAACCTCTTCTCACATCCTCAAATCAAACCAAAATATGAAATTAAAAATGTACTAAAAAAGCTTTGATTTATTTTAAATAATTTGATTGATTTGATTTATTTTAAATTAATTTGATTTAAAATGAAATCATGGGTTCATGTTTATATTCTTTTACAATCATATGTTAAATATTATATGCCATTTGAAATCATGCATTTCATATTTTCAAAATTAAATAAAACCAAATGATTTTTTCTTAATATATGTGTTGGATTAATTTATAATAGAATCAAATAATTCAAATACTTTCTAAAGTTTATACCAATTACATTAATTAAGTGTAGTAAGGAACATATATATTTTGCATGTGCTTATATTTAGATGTTAATTAAAATTTTCTTTTCCTTAATTCATGTATTTTACATACAATTTATGTTAATAAGTATATAACATTATTAGAACAATTAGTTTTAGTAGCCCAAAAAGGAGGTCATTTGATTACCTCACTTCCCTGGTTAATGACACATACTTATTTAATTTCATTTACATGTGTATAATAATTTATAGAATGCATAAAACATAACCCAATCAAATAAAAAATATTAACTTTTTTATTTCATGTATATACATCCATATGTATTTGAAAAAATGGGTATATAGTCTACATGAATATGATTTTAGTAGCCCCAAGGAGGTCATTAACTCACTTTAATAGGCATGATTGTATTTTTTATAATGTGATTTAATTAATAATTAAACTTTCTTAAAGAATATTCATTTTATAACCATCAAACATTCATGTGATATAAGTGAATTGCTTACATGGATATGATTACTTGCATGTTTAATTCAAATTATAAGTTTACATAAAGAGATTAGCTAAAATCACTAAATTAGATTAATAATACAATTTTAATTCTCTCATGTATTTTGTGTATAAAATTTCTATTTTAAACTAATATGATTTAAAATAATTCAATTAAAAGAATATAAACTTTAAATTCAACATGTATACATTCATCATATAAGTAAATTAAAATGATATTGTATATATAGATACACTATGATTAGAATCATGTGTATGTATATGTGATGGTTATTTTGTGTATGTGATATAATTATTTGACTAGATGTCTTTCATATTGAATAGATTATTTAAGGTGAACTTAACTATGGTTAAATCATTTAATAAGTCATTCATAAAAGTGAACTAAATCAATTAACATGCTTTTTAGAAATGGCTAAGAAATAAAAGACAATTCTTTTTTCTTTATAACAATTATGAGAAGTAATAAAAAATGAAAATAAAATAAAGAAAACATAAATTAAAATTCTAAATCCTAAATAATTTAGAAATCAAATTTGTTACAATCTTCTAAACTTAGAAAATGTAAATGATAATATAATAAATTTAACACATTTTAATCACTATTCTATTATGTTTATTTGTTTCATTATGACATGCTATTTTCATTATTATTTTTAATGTTATTATGTTTATAGATTGGATTAATACAATTAATTTTTTCATTATTATGCTTATAACAAAAAAATATAAATGTTCTTTTTAAGTCATAAAATGCATAAATAAGATAATTAAAATTTGAATTTTAATGGTAATGTTTCCAAATTATATACATACCATTATGGGGATTAGAATGTGTAGTGGGAATTTATTGAGAGTCTGGTGATCCCTTAAAACAATATCCATCATAGATGAAAAATGAAAAATGAAGAAGTGAAAATTAAATAAAATTCATTCTTATAAATTGTAATTATTCTTATTATCACTAGAGTCAGCCACACATCTTTTTTTTCTTTTTTTGGTAAAACTTTTAATCTCTTTATTTTTTGCACTTTTTTATAAAATGTTGATGATTTATTTAGTTTCATGATTAAATATATGCATTTCTTAAATATATTTTATGGGCCTAGATTTATAGGAAACATAAAAAATAATTTTCACCAATTAATCACTCATAAATTAATTTTAAACAATATTTCTTCCTACATATGATTAAATAAGATAATTAAAAAATTGATTAACCTAAAAATAAATGTTTCACTGCATATTATATTATTTTCCTTTGAAAATGATTTCATCCAAAAGATAAATTTTAATTGAATCCTTATGATAAAATCCTTCTTATATGATTTAAAGATAACCTAATATGATATAGCATCAAAAATTTAAAGGCTTTTTTCCATGAAGAAAAAAAATAAGAAAATTTGAAATGATTTTCATTGATGTCATTTCTTACATACCTATGTCATCTCTTTAATGGGTATGATCTAATCTTTTTCAATGAACACCTAATTTTCAAGATTTATCTTAATGAAAACTAAGATAAGACTTTTTTTTTTTTTATTTTGGACAACATTTATGCATCTTCTACATAGCATCTTGCTTTTTTACATTCTTGATGAATCTTATAAATTTGGGCCAACAATGCCATAAATACCTTGGTGATTTTATAACTTTGCTTTTGGATTTATGGACCCAGATTTATAAATTGAGACCCCAAATATATTGATATTCTACTTTAGAGTATAACCCAAACCATATGATCAAAGTGTCATATTTCAATCATTAGGATTGGACAGATGATATGAGAATCTCATCACATCACGGTCCAGAGGTAGGAGAACTATTCCTATCCTTGCCTTTCTTGTAATAGTAGATTGAGATTCTTCTCCTCTTTGAGAGGAAGCTGCATCATCAAAGTACATCTCCCAATGGCAAATGCTAGTGCCCTAAGTTCATGATTTGTTCATCGGGAGGTCATCACTAAGCGGAGAGTCAGTAGGGAGTGGGTGTGCTACTATGAAATCCACTAGTGCTTATCCTTTCACCACACAGAGGGGTACAAAAGTAATATCAAACTGTGATAAAATTATGAACTAACGTGCAAACCATCTAGATAGCATTGACTATGTCATAAGATATTACGGATTGATCCTAGAGATCAAGTTCAACTTATGAGAAAGCATGTAGTGCTGTAGCTTTTAGGCTACAAAGATTAAAGTTAGAAAATGCTTTTCAATGGGTGGATAATTTGGGATTAGATGACAGTTGAGGTAGTAGAGCGCATTTTTCTTCCCTTTGTCATTAGCTTGGGCCAACAAAGCACCAAGGGAGTCGTCTAATGCAGTAGTGTAAAGTATGAGCTTGCTTGGGATAGAATGCTAGAACGGCATCATCGATAGCTTGATGTCTTCAAAGGCATGCTGACACTTGTCATCCCACTTAAACTTGGCATCCTTTTTGATAACTGCTGAGAATGGCTGGCATCTTCCTGATAGGTTGGATTTAAAGCTTCTTAGATACGCTAACCACCCTTAAAATAATCTGAGTAGAGTTAAACTTTTAGGAGGTGGAATTTCTAATATTACCTTGATCTTCTCTGGATCGATTTGGATTCCACAGTGTCGGGCAATAAACCCAAAGAATTTTCATGAAGCTACTATGAATGCACACTTTACAGGGTTCATTTTGAGGTTAAATTATCTTAACTATTTAAAAACTACTCTCAAGTCAAAGAGATGGTCTTCCTTTTCTTTACTTTTGACCATGAGATCATCGACATAGCATTCGACTTGATAATGAATAAGTTCATCAAAGATTCAAGTCATGGCCTACTAGTAGGTAGCACCTGTATTTTTTAGGCCGAAAGGCATGATCCTATAGTAATAGATTGGGGTTCAAAAAGTAGTATTTTTCTTATCTTCAGGGTCCATCTTTATTTGGTTATATCCAGATGAGCCATCCATGAAAGAAAAGACTGCATGAGATGAGGCAATTTTCACCATCAGTTCTAGTATCGGTAGTGGAAATTCAGCTTTTGGACATGCCTTATTTAGATCCCTAAAATTGACCCATATGTGAATTTGGCCATTCTTCTTCTTAATTGGGATGACACTGGCCAATCAGGTAGGGTATTTTTTCAGATGAAATCTACATTGATCAGTTTCTTGACTTCATAAATGACCTGTTGTTCAATGTCTAATCGCTTGCATCTAGGAGCTTGCTTGATAAGGTTAGCACTAGGCTCTATTGCTAGTTTGTGGACTACTACATCATGAGATTAACCAGGCATCTCTTCATAAATTCATGCAAAGTAGTCCTTAAACTCAATCAATAGCCCAACTAAGTCATTAGTTTCAGCTTCATTCAACAAGGAACTGATGTATGTCGGGCGTGGATCTCCTTTAGTTCCTAAATTAATTTCCTTGACCTCATCGATGATTAACTTGATCTCTTCTTTGAACTCTGGTGGTGCATCTTTGACTTCAAAATCATCTAGACCATCTGAAGTTTCTAGGCACACCTTCTTATATGAGTTAATGTGATTTGAGAAGAACCTATCAGATTCCAAATGATTGGTGATGACTAGGCAGTAATCAACATCATCGATTGGATCCACTATACCAAATCCTAGTCCTAGTCTTGATTGAGAGCTTTCACATTTATTCTTTCATATTCTTTCAAAATAGTCTGACCTGTGTTTTGACCAAGTATGTGGGATTAACCCTTTCTTTGCTAAATTATGAACACAAGGTGAGTACCAATCAAAAGGTAACTCTATTAAATCTTTATATGAATCTTCTCAAGTTCTACATCAACTTCTTGACTTGAGGATGATGCTCCCAGAAAGAACTTCTGAGTCTTCACATCTCTGGATGACTTAAGGGCTTCTTTAACTACTAAACCCTCAACTTTTTGTGAGGAAAGTGGGGTTAGAGCTAAAGTTCCAAACTGATGCCTAACTATTTCACATATAGACTTGGATACACGTAAGCTTTGCTTTGGAGCCCAGTTTTCATCATTATCTGGATCAAGTGTCACCTCCAAGGGAATCTAATGAGATGTCATGCTAACCATATAAGACACATCCTCTAAACTAGATTCTAAGTCTATATGGATAACAAGGGTAGTTGTGGCATATCTCCTATTGGGTGGCCAATAAGGAGGTTTTCCACCCCTAGGACTGCCTCTAAACTGGCCTCTTCCTCTTCCTGGTGGATGTCGGGTCATCCTACCCATATGTTCAAATGGAGTAACGAACTGGTGGAATCTAATGTCAGGATCCACTTCATCCTCCAAGTCTATTTCTCACTCCCTTTTATTTTCTTTTTCAATTTCCTTTTATTTTCTTTTTCTTTTTCTCTTTCTTTTCTTTTTTTTTCTTTTTTTAAACTTTGGCCAAGTTCACGAGAATAGACTTGTGGGTTTTGAGGGAGGTAGTAAGCCGCATCCTCGTATATGCCGACCTCATGAACTGCAAATGGCTTGAGATCTTCTTTGACACAGTAGGCGATCTGACCTCTCACAAACTTCATACACTGGTGTAGAGAGGATGGAATTGTGTTGTTCTCATGTATCCATGGTCTCCCAAGAAAAGTATTGAAAGATGTATCCGAGTCTATAATATGAAACTTGGCTTCAGTCTTCCAATCATCTATCTCCAAGGGAAACTCTATGGAGCCTAAGGCCCTCTCGCCTTATTCGTTGAATCCTCTCAACATCATCTTTTCTTTTTGGAGTTTAGAGATGTCGATCCTAAAGTAGGCAAGGGTTCTTAGGCTCATAATATTGATTGATGCACCTGGGTCAACCAGGACACTAGATTGTTATATCTGCCAACATCTATTATAATGTAAAGAGGATGGTTGTGCTCGATCATCCCTAGGAGTAAGTCTTCATCACTGAATGAAACTTCTAAGATGTCCTTGAGTGGCATGCCTCCTCTTTAATAGTGGTCAGCTGAGCTAAGCATATATCTAGATCAAGTAAGGCCTTGATTAAAGATTCCCTCAACTCTTTGGATGAGATAAGGGCATCATATATGCTTAATTTTGTAGGCAACTTTCTAAGATGAGCATGGTCATTGTAATCAACTCTTCCTCCACAAGCATATCCATAGGTGGAGCATCCTGGAGGCTATCTCACTATAACCAATGACTTGCTTACACTTATCTTGACGTGCTACCCTAAGAGGCAGAACTTTGCCACTACGTAGATTGACTTCAATGACTTCATGTGGTGGGTTAGAAAAAAGTTCTACCTACTCGTCGGGTATATATACAACTTCTCCTATGGGACTCTGAGAGTTGGATGACTCCAAGTCAATCTCAATGGGTGAACCTAATTGATTTAGAAAAAGAAAGTTTAATTCTGAATCATAATTGAAAGGATTAAAATTATTAGAGCTACTATTATTTAAACTCAGAGAGTTTTCAATAAGAACAAAATTAGAAGCATCAGAGTAGACAAGATGTAAGTAGAATCAACTTTTTCAATGATTCCTTTTTGGGTGGAGGTACATGATAGAAATCAAGTAAAGTAAGCAGAGTAAGGGATTTGGTGCCTTTATCCTACGATACAATGCTCTTACCGGTAGAAGAGGAGCTAGCAGAAGAAGTAGTAGCATAGTGGAGGGAGTCGGACTCGATGGTTGCACTACTCGACTATCCTAGGCAAGTGTGGTGATTTGCCACTACTACTGAGTTGTCACTCTCCTCGAGTTATCCTTGGAAACTTGCAAACCCTCCTTAATGTTGGAGGTTTGAAGGCAACTACAAGGAAAGTTTCTTGATTAGAGATGATCATTTTAGAGGTTCGGGATAAAGAAATATCCCAACCTTCTTTTATCTTAAGAGGATCACAAGTATCCCCAAGGATTACTCTAACATAACTAGATGGTTGTTCTAACAAGTATTCTCTAGGGATAACAATGAGACTTGTAGCTATGCTCAAGCCAGTCTTTGAAAGTGATGTAATCTTCTAATACATGGCCTAACATGCAGTGGTAGGGGCAAAAGTTAATCATCACTCTTGCCCATTTTCTCGGCCTCTTAGGCTCTGGTAGTTGGAAATTAGGTCTCTTTATGAGAATTTTAAAGAACTTCCTGACTACCTCCCACTTGAATGAATAGGGCTTGTTTAACTTGTCCAAAAGAGTCGATGGATAGTAGCTACTTGGTGGTGGATATGAGTATTGTGAGAGTGCTGCTATGGAGGTGGTGGTGGCCACATGGTATGGTGGTGATGAGGATGGCGTGAGGAGGTGACAAGAAGAAGCTGAGCTCATGGTCTCTCAAACTAAACTCTGGCTGACTACTTCCCTCTATCCACTACATAACTATCCCTCTTCTGAAACACTTTATGTGGCTTAGGTTTGGATGATTGGTCTTGAAAAGACAACTATTTGGCTTCCTCTTGTAGACTGCCTGCCTTGAGTAATTTCTCAAATGTCTCAGTTGTAAAACCCTTGAGCATGAAGGCGACCGGGCCATGGATATTCTTGAGAAGAATTTCAATGGTATGTTATTCGGATAACTATGGTTCAAATTTCATACTCAGGTTACGCCACCTGAGAATGTAATCAACAAGGGACTCATTGGGCTTTTGCTTCTCCATAATGAGGTCGCCCACAGTTACCCTCTGTTGGGCTCCAACAAATCTTTTGATAAAGAGTTGCTCTGACTTAGAAAAATTTTTCATCGAATCATTGGTTAGTTCAGTGTACCATTCAAATGCAACACCTGACAGACTAATAAGATAAAAGAGAAGCATCATTGCCACTGGCGTTGCAACAGTCGGCTCTAAAATATGCAATGTGCTACCGTGGGTTCCCACTACCATCAAAACTCTTAAAGGATGGTGGCACGAACCCCTTGGGGTATTGGACTACATCAAATTCCTCCGGGTAAGGTCTACCCTTTGGAATGGATGAGCCCCTTGGGCTTGTGCCAATGCTTAATTTACTTATTGTTCCACCATCTACTTGATGTCCTTCTCATGCATGGAGGTACTGTCTATGACCTTCCTATGCAAACTACCACTGTCCTGATCCACGGGGGAGGTACTCTTGGGAGGATCTAAGATATGTAAGAGCTTGGGCCGATCGGCCTCCATGGGGCTGGGCTGTGAAACTGGAGCTTGGTTCTGGAGTGCTAGAACTACTACTAACAAATTCTCAACCCTCTTCTCCATCCTATTGATCTGCTCATCCTTCTACTTGAGCTACTGGAGGAGGTGTTGTGTCAAGTGAGAGGTGTCACCTTCCTCGATCACAACACCTTCCTGACTTTAATAGTCTCTATGGAGGGATCCTCGAGTATCAACCATATGGACTTTTGCTAAGTCCTCTAATAGGTCATCCTCATCGAGGTTGAAATATACTCTACCCTCTTCCTGATCAGAATGATCACCCCCATCCATTTGTCTAATTTCAGTAAGGTAACTATTTAGGATGTCATCTAATGAACGATCACTTACTCTGCCCAACTATTCTGGGACATAGACCTGCTGATGACTGGCTATCAGATTGTGCTCATCTGAAGCTATATTCCATACACTGCCTATTGATGGAGTACTCCCTAGGAGGATCAATTTCCATGGGGAATGTACTGACATCCCCTTCTTCTCTGTGGTGGTGGAGCAACTATGAAGCTTTTGGGTCGCCACTCCCTCTTTACCATAGGTGAGGTGGAAGGTCGAATGGGAGAGCTTGACCTCAATGAATGGTGGAATAGGTGGAGATCCTTGGGCCATGGATCATCAAGATGTCCTCTCTCCAGATGCAGACTTATGTATCTTCGTGGGGACTGTGGAAGGAGGAACTTGGACAGGTGATGGCGGATGATGAGTGGAGCAGTGTGATGGTGGAGACACTGACTGCCTCTTCACTGGAGCTCTCCTCCTTAGGTTGGTAGTTCTTGTAAGGACTATGATGTCAGTATGATTGGCCTGGTCTCACCAATGAAATCTATCAAGTAAGGCTATCTCATTTCTCCCACTTGGGCTATAACTCTAGCCTCTGAGGCTTTCTCTTTGTGTATCTGATCCCTAACACTCCTAGGGATCAGATTCCTCAAATCAAATAATGTACCAGACTCCAAACATTTGTGGGCTCTACCTATTGAAGAACTCATCATAGACCAGTAGGCTTCCTCCTCTCCCTAGTTGGTATCTCAAACTATGGTGTGGTGGAAGCAATGCAGTAATACTCCTATAGTCATCATATCTATCCAAAGCTGAGAGGGGGTGAAACCTACTACCACTTAGGAGTGGAGAGGTCTCACGAGGGGAACCCTTATCAACAAAGTGAGAGGCATCATCAACCTGCATCACCTCACACTCAAAGTACTACTTAAACTTTCAATTCTTGTTGCAGTGTTGCATCTTGGTAAGCAGGGTAGAGTGGGAGCTAGAACCTACCTCAAAGGTAGGGGAGACTATCTCGAAGGCTAAGATAGCCTTCCCCTTCAGAATGGGGGAGACCAATGAGGAGGTGCTAACCCTCACTAAATAGTAGGGCCGACCGAGCTTGACCGATGTTAAAACTAAGCACAGGTCGAGTGGGAACCATAGTGGGTTTCCTCTTCAGGTGAGGAAACTCAGGATCCAAAGGGAGATCAAATCGAAGAAGTGGCTTCTGCCCTGCCACCTCCTCTCTGTTGACAATTGTGAGGGTTGGCCCTTCGCTGGTGACTTGAACAGCCTCGAAGCCACGCCCAAACTGAATGACATGTGTGGTGGTGTTGGTGAGTATGGCCTGATCCAAGGCCAAATCTACACCAGACGAGAAAGAGAAGATCATCTTTCTAGGAGACATAATGGAAGACTGACTGAAGAAGCGAATGATGGACTGAATTGCTATCTCTACATTTGTTGAAAATAGAGCTGAATTAGACCCTTACTTTAATAGCTGCCTTCAATCATTGATTCTTGATTTTGGAATTTGAACTCACACTTAACAAATTAAGGTATGCTAAGTGGGGTTCATTGAATTGGAGAGATTTTGATGTTTGAGGAGAGACTTTGTCGTAAAATTTGATTTTGATTTGGAACCCACATCCAACAAATTTGGGTATGTTAGATGGGGTTTATTCATTTAGTGAGACTTTGCAGATGACTTTGTTATTTATCCTTTGTTTGATTATTTGATTTAGAACCTTCACTTAACAAATTTGGGTGTGCTAAGTGAGATTCAAATGTATGTTTGAAAATCTTAAAACATTTTGTTTGTGAGGGTTGTTATTATATGTTTGATATGTTTGATTTGAAAATGGGATCCTTATTTAACAAATTTAGGTATGTTAAGTAGGTTCCAAATGTTTTTGACATTTTATTTTGATTTGAAAATGAAACCCTTATTGAACAAATTTTGGTATGTTAAGTAGGGTTTAAGTGTGTTTGATATATATTTTTGTTTTATTTTGATTTGAAAAAGGGAAACTCTTATTAAACAAATGTGGGTATGTTAAATAGAGTTTAATTTGTTTTATGTGTTGTTTGATGATGGAATTCTTATTTGACAAATTTGGGTATGTCAAACAAAATTCAAATGTGTATTGATTTTCATGATTTTGGAAAAAGGAAATCTATTTAACAAATTTAGGTATGTTAAGTAGAGCTCAATTTGTTTTGATTTTGAAAAATGAAACTCTCATTTGACAAATTTGGGTATATCAAAATGGAATTCAAATATGTTTTGATTTTGTGCATGATGTTTCTTTTGAATAGAGGGAACTCTCACTTAACAAATTTGGGTATGTTAAGTGAGGTTCAATGATATGTTGATTTTTGTTTTTGTTTTGATTTTGAAAATGAAACTCTATTTAACAAATTTAGGTATGGGAGTTAATTTAAAAAAAAAAGTGATCGAAATGTTTTGAAGAACTCTCATTTAACAAATTTGGGTATGTTAAATGCAATTGGTTGATTGATTGATTTTATTTTGAAAAATGTGCTTTTGAGAAATTATGAAAAGGGTTTTGATGATGCATATTTGATTTTTATTTTTGAAAAGGATCCTCATTTAACAAATTTAAGTATATTAAATGAGGCTTGATTATCATTATTATTTGAAAAGAGGTTTGAAAGTTTTATGTTTTGTAAACTTTATGTTATGTGAAGTGCATTTCAAAAATGATTTTAATTAGAAGAAGTGCTTTTGGAAAATTTTGCAAATGACTTTACTTGTTTAGTTTGAATTTTATTTAAACTTTCTTGAATATGGGATAACCTGCCTCACCAAGTTAGTAAAGAGGTTCAAGTTTAGTCATCTCCTTTCATGATTTTATTTTTTACCTATTGAGAAATAGAGTTTCAAGACCTGAGTGAGGTAAAATAAAGGATGCTAGCTAGCTTTGAATGAAGTGCTAAGTGTTTAAAAGATAAGGGTTATAAATATGTTTAAATTTGGAGATAATAATTGTATACTAAATATGGAGAGAACCATTAGTAGAGTTGCTTGAGAAATCTATGGTGTTTATTTTTTGGATGTATGGGAGAAAAATGATATGATTTTATTTAAAGTGATCTATGATATTGATTATATCAAAGATAGAGGCATCACCCTTCAATGGACCTAATCACTAATAAGAGCTCTAAGGCATGATGGGTTGAATATGTTAGAAGTTTTGCTTTACATGGATGAATAAAATAGAGTTTATATTAAATTGTTTAAGTATGGAAAAGCCTAATAGATTACATCTTAGAATAAAATTTCGTACTCTAAAAGGATACATTATTCTATTTCAAGTTATATAAAAGGATTGGTATATTTGGAAAATCATGGGTTCATATTATTTTGGATTCCAAAGGAGGAAGGAACTCATGCACTAGGATCTAGTGAGCATTCAATTTATCCTAAGGCTTTATAATTTTGAAATGAAGAGAATTATTTGTTTTGAGTTGAAATTTTATAGGCTTATAATCCAACAACAAGATTTGAAAATAAAGAGGGATTTATTCTTTTAAAGGAAATAGGAATCCTAAAAAGGGAGCAAAAGAAAGCTTTAACCAAATCTAGAAGATGGGCTTTACCTCATAAGAGAGATAATATTTGCTTATAATATAGTATATAATTTATATTCAAATCCATGTGGTCACATATGAAAGATAGTTAGAGTTAATTATAGAAAGTGACAAGTCATAAAACCCACTCTTAAGAGACTCATGAGTATGACAATTATTAATCTAATGCAAAATATTTTATTTAATTTTAACATAGACAATATTTTAGGATTTTTGATGCCTACATGCATGATGAAATAAAGTTGTTGGATAAATCAATAAGAAAGGGGTGTTTTCCAACACAAGGGATGCCTAGTCAACATTCTAGAAAGGATGGAAAAAATTTTCAAGAGTGAAATAATATGCATGCATGATGTGAAACATATAACCATACGACTAAGAAATTGTTAAATCTTTTAATTATTTTATTTAATACCTAGGCTTTATGGTGAGGTTATGAATTGTTTAAAATTCTATTATGAGTGCTTAATTGGGGTAAAAAAATTAATTTTTTTAGAGCCTAATAAACCACACATAAGATCAAATATTTAAGAAATTATAAAAAGTATGCCATCCTAATGCATGATTTAAACATATCATCAAACAATTTTATAACTACCGCAAAATAATAAGAGTTACTATCATACAATAAAAGAAAGATAAAGTCCTACCTTATACAAGACTAAATGAAAGAATAATTATAATTTATAAATGAATAAAATGCAAATCTTCTTTCCTTCATTTCTTCATGTCTTCTTTCCTCCTTATTCTTGATTTAGATGTTAATTTTAAAGGATCACAGCAATTGTGATAAATTCATTAATTTTTTATCCAACTCCCATGGCAAATCCTAATTCCTATTACATTAAAAATAAGAAATCCCACACTTGCAATACAAGGTTAAAACACAATATACAATCCCATGATATATATAATTTAGACTTAGCATACATGGGTAATATTTAACTTAGATTATGCTAGGGTTTAAAAATGAGAAGAAATTTATATTTATTTTAAGCATCCCTTAAGCACAATGCCTTCAAAATTAATTTCTAGGATCATAACATCAATCCATGAAGCATACAATATAACATCCTATAATAATATTACATAAACAAACATACATCACATCAAAATAGCTAAGTGGTGACTTAATTGTATGGTTAGGTCTTAACTAAGCATTAGAGTTGTATTTTCTAAGTTTAAATTATTCAAGTTAACATGATGGTGGGTTTCATTTGAAGTTGTTTAATTGATTTAAATTTTAATTTATATTTTATTTTGTTTCATGTGATTTACTTAACAACTATTTGTTATAAAGAGAAGGAAAATTACCTTCTTTCATCCCTTTTCCACTTTAAAGTATATAATTATTTAGTTCCTATGAATTTATTAAATATTAATTAATTAATAAAGACATCTTAAGACAATTTAATTGAACTACTACATGTCATATATAATCATTCCTTTCCATCATGTAATACATAGATTTAATCCTAAGTGTATCTATATATCATAACATATTTTAACATTTAAATGATGAATGTAATATGTTTAGAATTTATTTTTTATTTAATTGAATTATTTAATCATATTAACTTATCCAAACTCTTATAAAATGCAAATTTAAATATGTCATTGTTAACAAGTGAGGTAATCAAATGACCTTTCTAGCTAAATTTTATAAGATTTATATATATTTTGCATTCAAACATATGTAAATAATGTATGAATATAAGAAAGAAAGATAATCACATGACTTTAACCCAAACATTTAACATTATGAATTGCATTTTAGTAGAAAAGAGGATTTTCATTTAGCCACATACATACACATGTAAAGAGAAATGAGCAAGTCTATTTGTTAAAGGAAGTGAGAATCATGACCTCTTGGCTAGCTAAAGTTTATTCATGGGATTTAGACTATTTTGTCACTACACATGAATGTATATGTAAATAAAAAGAAAATCATTAAAAATTATTTCTATTTGATTAGAACATTTATGCATGTGAAACAAACTTCCATCAAAATTCTAATGTAGAAACACATATAAATGAAATCAAATAAGTATGTGATTATTATGTATGAGTAATTAAATGATTTCCTTTAATTAAATTCATATTTATTTCTAGATATATACTATTAACATTCAAATACACAAAATGCATTAAGGAAAAAAAATATCATGTATAGAACATGCATTTATATATATTCATTTATTATCACTCTAATCATGTAATTGATTTATAAACTTAAAAATATGAACTTATTAGTATAATATACATATTATAAAATTTAACATATTAACTTACATAAAAGAAAATCATAATTGATTAATTTTGAAAAATGAATTTTGATTTCAAATGATATACAACATTTAACATGATTAGAAAGGAATGAATAAACATAAACTGATTTCATTCTATCAAATTTAAAGACAATCAAATAAAGCCATTTAAAGTAAACCAAAGCTTTCTTAATATCATCTCTAATTTTATATTGATTTAAGGATGTCTAATAACCCATTCCTATGTTTTTAATTTGGTTTAATGAAATGTAATTCAATTGATTTTATGAGTTAAGAAGAAAAAAATGCATTAATTAACCCTTTCTATTTACCTTAACATAATTATTGAAATAATTGTGAGCCAATATTATACAATGTTAGAAAAAAAAAATGATAAGAAATAAATATGTAATTTCATCATTAATGAATTAAAATTGAGAAACAATTATACTTTCATACACATGTGAATACTTCCAAATAGATGATCATGAACACCAAAGGTACTAAGAATTTATTAATTCTGATGAGATTATATAATTTAATTATTAACATTCAAATACATGTAAAATCACATATGAATTAAGGAAAAGAAAGCTTCACTTCACATACGTAAGCTATAAGTACATGCAAAGCCTATATATATTCATAGCTATTATCACTCTAATCAATGTAATTGATTTATAAACTTTGGAAAAATAATTTGAACTTATTAGTGATAATAGCCATACATATTATAAATTGGTCCAACATATGCAAGCTTACATAAAAGAAAATCATTTGAATTGATTAATTTTGAAAAAATGAATGTATGATTTCAAATGATATACAACATTTAACATGATTAGAAAGGAATGAATAAACATAAACACATTTTCATTCTATCAAATTAATTCCTAAAGACAATCATATTAAATAAAGCCATTTAAAGTAAACCAAAGCTTTCTTAATATCATCTAATTTCATATTTTGATTTGATTTAAGGATGTGAGAGAAGGTTTGCTGATCCTAACCCATTCCTATGTTTTTTAATTAATTTGGTTTAATGAAATGTAATTCAATTGATTTTATGAGTTAATTAAGTTATAGTATGCATTAAATGCATTAATTAACCCTTTCCTATGTTACCTTAACATAATTACACAAATAATTGTGAGCCAATATTATATGCACATGAATTAGAAAATAAATTAGTAATGATCCTAAGAAATAAAAGGGGCTAATGTAATTGGCTCATGATTAATGGTTAATTAAATTGAGGAACTTAATTAGGTACTTTCATGGTTTCCCCACACATGTGGGTTAACCCTAATTTTCCTTAAATAGATTTATATTATTGAACACCGAAAGGTCTACCCAAGAATTTATTAATTAAGGTGTGATGTGATTATGATTTTAATTTAATTAATTAAGCCATTTAATCAATTAATAAACCTTAATTGATTACATTTTAATTGATGGAATAAACTTAGGGAAAGAGACAAAGAAAGAGGTCTTAACTCCATTCCATTAGTCCATTCACTATTGAATAATGATTAACAAACATAATTAACCAATTTATTACTATTCATGGCATTAATTAATCATTAATTAACTTAAAAGAGTAATTAAGGTTTAATTAATCAATTTTCCTAATTAAGTAAGCAAAAAATCCCAAGAAAATCATGCGAGGCTGAGGTTATCCCATTAACTTAACCCACAAAATTTTGAGATTAATTGTTCAAGTAATTAAGGAGTAATTAATTATTTTTTATTAAACTCAAATTAAGCCTTAATTACTATTCAAAATTAATTAAGATTATTTTAATTAATTCCCCTTTGAAATACCTTTAAAATGAGTATTTATTTGTATTTTTTTTTTTTCTATGATTTTTTATGAATTTTGGAATTTTTAGCCATTAAAAATGATTAATTAAGCCTAATTAAAGCCTAATCCCATCGGCACCATGTGGCCTGTTGACGGGTCACGCTTTCCATGTGGGCTGCAGGATTGGCTACTTAAAACTTATTCGACTCACTGCCTACGTGGCGGTGGTAGATGCGCTTTCTCCATCCGATCTAAGATCAAACGGCTACGATTAATCCCAACTTAATATGATTAAAGCGATCAAACTATCAGATCGAATCATGACCGTCTATTTCAATCACATGGAATGGATGGTGTGTGATCTATCATCACATGAGTGAGAGAGAACGTAGTATATCCACTATTGCTCTCTTGATCTGAGCTTACCAGCTCGGATCGACTCCAAAAGGATCCCACACCTTCACGATATCGATCAGAGGGGATCCAATGGTCAATATCACATGGGATGAACATTTTCTTCAAAAAGCTTCAACTCATTTTTACCCAAAGCTTAGTTTTAATGGAATACCTCACCGGAGCTTAAGACCAGTGGCAAAATTGAGGAAGCTTCGTCTAGTGGAGAAGAAGCTTTACTAATTAGGAAGAGCCTTGATTTGATGTAGTTTGCTTGGAAGACCAACAATTGAAGCTTGGAGGCTGACATTGATCGAAGTCCTATGTCCGATGGTTGGAAAGCTTGGGAGGTGTTTCGTTCTTATTTTACAGAGTATGGGGATGGTGTGTGCAAAGTTAATTTGAGTTATATGGAGGTTTGAGAAAGTTGGGATCGAAGAAGGGATGCCTTATTTTGGCTTGGGTGAAACCGAATGGGGAGCTCAGGATGCTTGGGAATAAATTTGGGATGGTTGCCTTGGGGTGCTAGGGTTCTCTCAATGCTCAAGTGCATGGTTTGGAATGAGATGGAGGGGGGTATACCCCCTTCTTCCCTTAATCAGATGGTCTGATCAGATTTGGCTCCTAGTGGCCAGAGGGTCATGGGTGGCAGGGAGTGGATGAGGTGGCTTAGTTTGAGTGGGTGAAGGTGTGGAGCTAGCTACCAAGGAGGGATAATGGGTGTCCTATGGGTTTCAAGTGCACCAATGGGGAGGGTGAGGTAATTTCACCTCCCATGGTCATGGCCGACCCAACCACGCCTTTGCTTGGCAAGGTCCTAGCCTATGTGGACTAATGGGAGAGTGACAAGTGGCTAAGGAGTGAAAATGACCACTTGCATGGGTGATTTGTCTCATGTGATACCCTTAACCTAAGGGTAGAATGGTCATTTGGCATTAGATTTGATTTGGGAAAATTTGGAATGAGTCAAAAGAGACAAAATTTCAAGTGATTTGGAGTTCATTTGGTTTGATTTGGCTCAATTTGACTCAAATAGGTCAAATTGAGTTAGGTTGGGTCAAGTTGACCAATTGGTCAAATTGGGTCAAACCAAGGGTTGGGCCAAGTTCATATGATCATTTGGGATGTGTTGGTGTCATTAGTTTGGTTTAATTTGGCTTAGATTTGATTTTGACTCATTTAAGTTCATTTGGGTCAAATGATTAAGTTGACCAATTTGACCAAATTGGCCAAATTGGCCTAGGTTAGGTGTTGGTTTGGGTTTGGTTGACCAATTGAAAATGATTGTAGTCTTTGGTTTCAATTAATTTTGGCTTGGTTTTGATTTAGGCCAATTTGGCCCTTTAGGTCAATTTGGGCTAAGTGGGTCAATTGGGTCCAATCATGGCTTTGGTTAAGTTCAACAATCAATTTGGAATGAACTTGAGCCATTGGTAATCAATTTTATATTTTAATTTGACCCAATTTAGTATTTTACATCAATTTGGGTCAACTTGGGTCAAGAGAGCAAATTGGGTTTAGTTTGGCTCAATTGAAGGTCAAGTCATGTTCAAATATTGATTTTGAGTTGGTATGAATTATTAGTTTTAAGGGATTTGGCATAGGTTACAATTTGGCTAGTTTGGGTTCATATGGGTTAAGAAGGTTGACTTGGTGAAAGGACCAAGTTGACTTGGTTTGACCTAATTTGTGATAATTAATCAACCTAGGGTGATCAACCATCATGACACAAGGTTTAGATAGGCTTGGCTCAATCCAATTTGGGTAGGATTAGAACTTAGCTCAATATATCAAATTGGCCACTTTGGGTCAAGTGGACCAATTTGGTTTAGTTGGCTTGATTTTGGGTTGAGTTTGATTTAGTTGAGTTTATATATGGATTTGGGATTGATATATAAATTCAATTGTAATTGATTTGGGTTTGGATGAGTTTTGGTTCATTTGAACATTTCAAGTCAAATAGATTAGGTTAGGTTTGACTTGGGTTGATTTTGGTTTGGCTTGATGATTGTAGATTTCATTTATATTTTGGATGATAATTGAAGGAATAATTGATTCATGATAAAATCAATTGAATTTGGGTTTTGAAATGAAGGAATTCGGCTAAGTCCATGGAGTTGGGTAATGTGGCTTAGATTTAGATTTAGATTTAGTTTGATTTAGTTTTGATGATTTAAATGTATATCTCATTTATATTTTTTAAGATGATTGAAGATATGAATTGATTATGAGAAAATTAATTGAGTTTGGATTAATTTGGGTTAAGATTTGGCTAAGCCCATGGGATTGATTCATATGGCTTAGGAAGGGTTTTGATTTAATTTGATTTAGTTTTGATCATTTGAATATAGATTTGATTTATATTTAGGAATATGATTGAAGATATAAATTGATTATAAGAAAATCAATTGATTTTGGTTTAATTTGGATGGAATTTTGGCTAAGTCCATGGGATTGATTCAAAGGACTTAGGAAAGATTTCAAGTTTGGATTTGATCATGGGCTTCAATCATTTGGTTTTGGAGTTTGGATTTGAATTTAGATTTAGTATTTGAATTGAATTTTATGTTTGGTTATAGTTCTATAAGGTGAACATGGATTGGGTTTAGGCTATAGGGTAAGTGGATTATCCTAATCCCTAAGGCATAACCTAATCTTATGGTTAACCCTTCTAAGTCTCTAGGCTTAGGTTAAGTGTTTACCTAATTGCTAAAAGTGTCTTATGACTAGAGAACTCTTAGTGTCTAGAAGACTCCTAAATCTAAGATGGGGAGATTGAGAACTCACTCCAAAAGAGAAGTCAATAGTACTTTAACCATTCAATCATGGATGCTTAACAAGGATCATTGTACAACGTGAATAACCAAATTCCAATTGAAATAAAATCTTTAGGAGGAATCAATGAAACAACATCAATTAAAATTCTGGATATTTGAATTGAGAGAGATATTGAGGGAGATTAAGAATTCTCATTATTTTTTAGATTTATGGATCAAATTCGATTCAATGGGATCTTTCACTCACATTTTTTCCACCAAGAATGTTTTATGAAACTCTTTGACCTTTGAATTTGGAGTATCCTACTTTCACGTGATTCATAGGGTGCAACAAGCAATTGATATTTCATGATCAAGGTGTAGCACTTGTAGTGGTCCTTATATCTCATATTAACAATCAAAAGATGGTCGAAAGAAAAAAAAACTCTATTTGATGGGGATTCTTCCGATACCTATGAATTCCATTAGACCTAGAAAGGAGATATTGGAAGAATCTTTTTGGTCTTCCAATAGAAATAAGTTGATTATTTCACTCCTATATCTTCCAAAAGGGAAAAAGATTTCTGAGAGTTGTTTCATGGATCCATAAGAGAGTACTTGGGTTATCCCAATAAAGAAAAATCATATCATGCTTGAATCTAACTAAGGTTCACAGTGGTGGAGGAACTAGATTGAAAAAATAGGGATTCTAGTTGTCAGATATCGAATGAAATCATAGTTGGAATTGAGATCTCATTCAAAGAGAAAGACATCAAATATCTGGAGTTTCTTTTTTTATCCTATACGGATGATCCGATCCGCAAGGACCATGATTGGAAATTTTTTGATCGCTCTCTCCGAGGAAGAAACAAAACATAATCAACTTAAATTCTGGATAGCTAATCAAAATCTTAGGGAAAGACTTGATTTATTATCTCAGGTCTACTTTCGTGAAAAAAGACCAATTTAGGGGGAGAGTTTCTTTAAAGAACAAGGAGTTAGGGCAACTATGCAATCCAATGATATTTAGCATGTTTCCCATCTCTTCTCGAGAAATAAGTGTGTATTTCTTTGTAAAATTGTGCTCAATTTCATATGTTGCAATTCTGCCAAGATCTCTTTGTTAGTTGGAGGAAGAATTAGCATGAATCAGATTTTTGAGGAACATCTTGAGAGAGAATTGGATTTGGTTAGACAATGTGTGGTTGGTAAACAAGGATTGGTTTTTTAGCAAGGTGTGAAATGTATTGTCAAATATTCAATATGATTCTACAAGGTCTATTTTCATTCAAGTAACAGATTCTAGCCAATGGAAAGGATCTTCTTCTGATCAATCCAGAGATCATTTTGATTCTGTTATAAATGAGAATTCAAAATATCACACATTGATCGATCAAATAGAGATTCCACAACTAAAAGAGAGATTGATTCTTTGAGATCCTTCCTTTCTTCAAACAAAATAAACAAAGATAGAATCAGATCAATTCTCAAAATGCCTTTTGGATCTTTCTCCATGTTCTGGCTATTCACAAAACTTGAGAAGTAGATGAATAATCATCTACTTTCGGAAGAAATCAAAGCATTTCTTGGGAATCTTACAAGATCCATTCATTCTTTTTTCTTTAACAGATGGTCAGAATTTCATCTTGGTTCAGATCCTACTGAGAGATTCACTAGAGATCATAAATTGTTGAAGAAAAAAAGATTCTTTTTTGTCCTTCTGAGTGAAAATAAAGAAATGGATATATATTCAAGATAATGTATTTACAAGATACCATCTCAATTCATCTTTCAGAACCATATCATAACCCCGATCAGGTTCTGAAAGGATGAACAAGATATGGATAGCTCCAATAAGATTTCATTCTTGAACAAAAAATCCATTTTTTGATTTCTTTCATCTATTCCATGACAAGAACAAAGGGGATACGTGTTTCACCATGATTTTTTTGAATCAGAAGAGAGATTCCCATAAATGGTGGATCTATTCACTCTATCAATAACCGAGCTAGATTTGATGTTTCATAGGAGATTTTCCTTTTCTATTGATTCCTATGGGTTGGATAAAAGAAAATTCTTGAATGAGGTATTCAACTCCAGAGATGAATCGAAAAAGAAATCTTTATTAGTTCTACCTTCTCTTTTTATCAGGAGAATGAATCTTTTTCTTGAAGGATTAGAAAAAAAAATTAGTTTGCATCTACTATGGGAATGAGTTGGAAGATCTCAAACTAAAAATAATGGTATTTGCTAGGAACAACATAATGGAGGTAGTCAATCAATATAGATTGATCCAAAATCTGATTCAAATCTAATATAACATTTATGGGTACATAAGAAATGTATCCAATTGATTCTTTTTAATGGATAGATCTGATCGTAACTTTGAATATGGAATTCAAAGGGATCAGATAGGAAATGATACTCCAAATCATATAACTATAATGAAATATACGATCAACCAACATTTATTAAATTTGAAAAAGAGTCAGAAGAAATGGTTTGATCCTCTTATTTCTTGAACTGAGAGATCCATGAATCGGGATCCTGATGCATATATATACAAATGGTCCAATGGGAGCAAGAATTTCCAAAAAACATTTGGAACATTTCATTTCTGAATAGAAGAATCCTTTTCAAGTAATGCAAGTAGTGTTTGATCGATTACATATTAATCAATATTCAATTGATTGGTCTGAGGGTATCAAAAAAAGATTTGTATAAGCCACTTCATTTCTTTTTGTCCAAGCCACTTTCTTTTTTGTAATTCTCTTTTTTTTTTGTGAGTATGAATATCCCCATTCATAGGTCCTAGATCTACATCTATGAATTGAAAGGTCTGAATGATCAACTCTATAATCATTTTGAATCCATAGTGTTCAAATCATTCATTTGAAGAAATTGAAACCCTTCTTATTGGATGAACATGATACTTCCCAAAGACCAAGAATCTTGATCAATGGAGGAAAAATATCATACCAAAGCATGTGATTGACTCATTCCATACTAGAAAGAATCACGGGAAATCCTTTGATAACATGGATTCTTTTCAATGATATCCCATGATGATAATTGGTGAATCAAACCATTTCATAGAAGTTCTTTGGTATCTTTTTTTATAAAGCAAATCAACTTTGATTCTTGAATGATCCACATCACTTCGTTCTATTGTAACAAAAGATTCCCCTTTGATGTGGAAAAGACCCGTATCAATAATTATGATCTTACATATAGACAATTCCTCAATATCTTGTCCATTCACAACAAAATCTTTTATTTGTGCATGGGTAAAAGAAAATATCTCTTTTTGGAGAGAGAGAGAGAGAGAGAGAGAGAGAGACTATTTCACCAATTGAGTTAGAGGTATCTGACATCTTCATACCAAATGATTTAGCTGAAATGTATAACTTGTACAAATTGTACAAATCTTTCTATTTTCAAATTTGATCTGATCCATTTGTTTGTGGAGCTATTTACTCAATTGCAGACATTTCTTCAACACCTCTAATAGAGGAACAAATAGTCAATTTGGAAAAAGCTTATTATCAGCCTCTTTCAGATATGAATCTATATGATTCAGAAGGGAATAACTTGCATCAGTATCTCAATTTCAATTCAAACATGGGTTTGATTCACACTCCATGTTCGGAGAATTATTTACCATTCAGAAAGAGAAAAAAATAGAGTCTCTATTTAAAGAAATGCATTGAGAAAGAGCTGACATATAGAACCTTTCAACAAGATAGTGTCTCAAAATGGAATCTGTTCCAAACATATATGTCATGGTTCCTTACTTCGACAAGGTACAAATATCTCAATTTTACCCTTTTAGATACTCTTTCGACCCATTGGATCTTGAGTAGTAGTAAAAAATTTGTATCCATTTTTCATGATATGGTGCATGGATCAAATATATCATGGCCAATTCCTCAGAAGATTCTTCCACAGTGAGATTTTGAGTCAATGTTTACAAAATCTTCTTCTATCCTTTGAAATGATTCAACGAAATAATGAGTCACCCATTCCATTGATATGGACACATCTAAGATCAACAAATGCTCGGAGATCCTCTATTCCATCTTTTTTCTTCATTATTGGATATTCATTGATATCATCTTCTCTTTGTTTCCGAGCCTTAGTGAGTTATGATGAGTTAGAAAAGATCAAATCATTGATAATTACATTATACATGATGGAATCTCAAAAACTTTTCGATATGTATCCTACATTTAAAATGAATCCTTTCTGGTTAAAGAATCTCTTTTTAGTTATTCCGAAACAATTAGGAGATTCTATAAAAGAAATATGGGGTTTTTCTTCTGGTGGCAACATGCTATTAGGTGGTCTGCTTATCAAATCAATATGTTCTAAGAAGAAATATTGGAAGATCAATCTCATTGATCTCATACCAAATCCCATCAATCAAATCATTTTTTTGAGAAATATGAGACATCTAAGTCGTACAAATAAAGAGATCTATTCATTTATAAGAAAAAGAAAAAACATGAATGGTGATTGGATTGATGAGAAAATAAAATTCTGGGTCATGAACAATGATTCAATTGATGGTGAAGAAAGAGAATTCTTGGTTCAATTCTCCACCTTAACGATGGAAAAAAGGATTGATCAAATCCTATTGAGTCTGACTCATAGTGATCATTTAACAAAGAATGACTCTGATTATCAAATGATTGAACAACCGGGATCAATTTCCTTACGATACTTAATTGACATTCATCGAAAGGATCTAATGAATTATGAGTTTAATAGATCCTATTTAGCAGAAAGATGGATATTCCTTGTTCATTATCAGACAATCACTTATTCACAAACCTCATGTGGGGTTGATAGTTTTCATTCCCCATCTCATCATGAAAAACCCTTTTTTCTCCACTTAGCCCTATCCCTTTCTAAAGGTATTTTAGTGATAGGTTCTATAGGAACTGGATGATCCTGTTTGGTCAAATACCTAGTGATAAACTCCTATGTTCTTTTCATTATGATATTTTTGAACAAGTTCCTGGATGACAAGCCTATAGATTATCTTATTGATGTTATGGATATTGATGGTAGTGATGATATTAATGATAGTTATGATGACCTTAATATTGATACGAAGCTCTAACTATGATGAATGTATATGTATAAGATTAAAATAGATTGATATATCACCCTTCAATTTGAATTAGTAAAAAGCAATGTCTCCTTACATAATATGGATTCCAAACATTCATGATCTAATGTGAATGAATTACTTATTGGTCTATTAGAGACTATCTCTCGGATTGTGAAAGATGTGCCACTAGAAAGATTCTTATTGCACTCATATTCCCAAAAAGTGGATCGCACTCTAATAGCTCTGAATAAATTCAATACATACATTAAGATATGAAGGCTTCTTCTTTCAAAATAATTGAAGCACTTTTCATTCTTTCATATACTAGAGGATTTCACTTGGAAAAGAAGATGTTCCGTACTAACGGATTTGGGTCCACAACCATGGGTTCCAATGCATGAGATCTTATAGCACTTATCAATGGGCCCTATCAATTAGTATTACAAAAAAAAATCCATTATAGAAACTAATACAATTAGATCAAGTCTTCATAGAAAAACTTAGGATTTTTGATTCCAAATAAGATCGGTTCAGGATCATGGGATACTTTTCATATAGAAAGGCTACACAAAATATACTTCTAAGTAATTTTCCCCATAGATTCTATATCTATATATGAAGAAGAAATCATGTAAGGTAGGGATCCTTATTTGTACAAATGGTACTTCAGAACTTGGAATGAGCATGAAGAAATTCATGATACTTCTTTATATTTGAGTTATTTTTGCCGATCACGCTCAAGATCTTTGGCCTTCATCCATACACGATGAAAAAATTGATCACTTCTTATGGATTCATGAGAATGACTATCTAATTTATGGCCTATTACTATTATTACTATTAGAAGTAGAAGGTGCTCTATGGATCCTCAATGACAGAAAAATATTGCCGCTTTGATAATAATCGAGTGACATTACTTCTTTTTGATCAAACCAAGAATCTAGATATGATGCAAAATAGATCTTGTTCTATCATTGATCAGGATTTCTATATGAAAATATAATGAGTTTAAATAAGGGGAAGGGGCCCCATTCACAATAGATGAGAGGATTTATTCAATCACATAGTTTGGGCTCCTAGAATATGGTCTTTGTGGCAACCTTTTTGATTGATGAAAAGGTCCCACTAAATTGGGATTTCCTATTGGACACTTCAGGGAAAATGGATCATTTATCATAAAGAGGATGAGCTTCAAGAAGATGATTTGGTTCTTATAGAGTGGAACCATGCAGACGACGAGATAGATCTTCCAAAGAACAAGTTTTTTGACCAAGCCAATTCATTTGGGAACGCGATCCATTCTTTTCCCTATTCAAATATCAACCATTTATCTCTGTGTTTTCATGTCGAGAATTCTTTGTAGATGAAGAGATGTCAAAGGGGCTTATTGCTTGGCAAATATATCCTTTTACATCTATATATAAATAAATTGAAATTTCTCTAAATTCAAGGGAAATTGAAATTTCACATGATTAACCTTTGAATCAATTAAATTAATTAACCCTTAATGAAATAATTAGGAAATATTAATCTAACAATCTTAAATCAACATAATGAACATCAAAACACTAATTAAACTTAATTATACCTATCTGAACCTAATAAATCATTAATTAATTATATTATGCAATTAAATGAATTAAATACTTCAATTAAATAAGCTAAATTTAATTAAATCATAATAAATCAAAAGTTAGCCAAAAATTATGAATAAATACTCATTGGAAAGGTAGTTTGGTTAATAATAAGTAAAAAAAACCCTTAATTGAATCTCAATAAATTAGGTGTAATTTAGGTTTTAATGAAATAATCAAAACCCTAATTAATCCCTAATTACAAATCTAATCAAGATGAAACTTTGAACATTTGAAATTGGCATGTAACCCCACTTGCAAAAATTTTCAATCCTAATTGATCTCTAGATTAGGAGTTATTAAATTTCTAAATCCTTAGGTCAATGTTAATCAAATATTAGGTTAAGGAAATTAATTAATCCATTAAATTAAATGGTAGTTCAAATCAATTTCAATCAAATATCAGAAAACTATTAAGGAACTTATCTAAATATCCTAAGTCAATTAAAGTGATCAAATTCAATCTTAGGTTAATTAAGTAAAACCTTATGTTAACAAAATTATTAATTAACTTAAACCTTTGAATTAATAAAATTCAATAAAACCGCTCATCTCTATTGAATTTAAAGAATGAATCTAAAACTTAGGTTAATTAAATCAAATCGAATAATTAACTCAAGTACTTTAGGTTAAGCATAATCCATGAACAAACCTAAGGTATTAATTCATATTAATGGACTTAAAAGCTTACAAATCCATAATTTAATAACTTAAGTTAAATTGAATAAAATCAAACTCTTTAAATTAACATAAGCCAAATCAAATGAACTAAATTGAATCATATTAAAAGAACAAATTAAATGAACTAAATCAAACTCAATCCAAACATAAGTAACATAAAAAGGAGTAATTAAGATACTTCAGGATCTTAGTTAGACTTTTCAAAATTTCATTAGGAATTATGATGTTGAATGGAAAGAGCTCCATCCAAAAATGGAATCATTCCATTCTTCATTCTTGAAAACCTATACAACTTTAACCAAATAAAATGAACATAAAAATGGGAATTAAATCACTAAACCATTTGAACTGAAACCAATAAAACCATCCAAAGGTAAAAATTAAACAAATTCAAACTTGAACTTAAAGGAGCCTAGCAAAGCATTACCACACAAACCCCACTTCTACACACACTAGATTACTTAGGTCATGGACTCTAGATCTAGGTTCAATCATTCTATGAATTTTATTTTAATCTCGTGATATATGTGCTTTACATGTCTGGTGTATTGCTTTAAACCGGATGCCTATGCTTATTTGTTAGACTGATGATGTTAAGGCATTCTTTAGAATTAACACTATTTTTTGTGGACTGTGTTAAAGGATCTTATAATAAATAAATCATAAAATTATTGTTTGCTTTTGAAAATCTCTTAACATAGTCCATAGGATAGGTGGGCTTGGCAAGCAACTAATGCTAAGTATGTTTGTGAAAATAAACCGCTTGTGCTATGTGTAGTTCCTAACATCTATTTTACAGGGCTTAGGATTTCTTTTTGAATTTTAAATGTAAATTTAAGCTTAGAATTAGGTGAGGATCTATGGGGTTTAGGATTAGCAGGAGCTGACCTAACCAAGAGATGGTGCAGCGGTCCCCTATGGATCTCGATGGATGTCCCTCAAGAAGGAGACTTTCCGAAAGAAGACCCATAGATCTAAACTTGTAGTTCTTGTACAAGGCAAAACCGGGCCCATTTTTCTTTCTTCGGTGTATATAGCATCTACATATTGGCCTTTTCTTATATAATTTAGCTTGATTTATTTTTAATAAACAACATGCTTTTCTAGGTATTTTCTGTTGTGTTGTATGATGAATGCCTGGAGGCTCATAGATAAACTAAATTTTCTACCAAACTAAATCAATTGAAATATAAAAATAAATACAACTCATAATCTTCATATAAAAGAGCACTAAATCAAGATAAAATATGTAGCAACCCCTTAGCGGATGTTTTAACATACATAAATCATATTATTTCACTCTTGATTAATGAGTTCCATCTTTTCCGAGAACTGGCTTGACCTTTGAGAGCCTGAAGGAAGTACACCTTCTTCTATTCGCCCATAACCTTTATATTCATGCATTAGCATAAACTCTTATAAAAGAATAATAAATTGTATTCTTATGGAATGAATCCATCTTTTCCAAAAAACTTGGGCTTGACCTTTAAGAGCCTATGATGGATGTACACCTTCTTCTATTCTGATTTGGCCCATAACCTTTTTCTAATTTCATGCATTAAGCATAAATTGTATTCTTTCCTAAATGAATCTAAGTCAAAAAATTATAAAATCTAAAAAAATATGTATTAGTTATATCTTCATACCATGATCTTAGGGGTTATTAAGTGTTTAGGTTCATAGATCTTTTCAAAATTACAAATAACCTATAAATATCTTGCATTCATAGACTTAGCCTCATGATTTTAAAATGCACTAATGGTGTTAGACCTTCTCCAAGTAATTGTAATCTAGAAGAGTCAAGAATTAGTTCATGAGGAGAATGGCCAATGATTCCCAAGGATAGAACCATTGAGAATCTGAATGTAAAAGCACCATTAATTGCTAAGCATCCTTTAGGAATAAGTCTTCAACCTATTCTAGTCTTGTCTTATTCTGTAGATAAAAAAATGACCACTAAATAAATAAAAAATTTGAAGCCCAATCATAGATAGTTAAAATGTCTACTTATCCCAGTATCATGGCATTTCCTACTTTTCCATTTTACTCTTGAAAATAACTCTAATTTGGATCTCCCAATTGAATTTTCTAAAATTAATCTGAGAACTACCCAGTAGTCTTAATAACCACTTATTTCTTTAATCGAGTATTCTTAGAAAGAGACCCTTCCTAAGATGTAATTAACTAAAGAGGCTTGCCTTTATAGGGAACCATGATCCCGAGATAAAATAAACCTTGTTCTACATTTCCATGTAGTTTAAGGAAAAAATTCTACAAAAGAAAACCCATTAGATTAGAGTTTTTTTAAAATGATAAAATTCATTATAGGAGAGCATGTTTATCTTTGAGATAATATGTTTATTCCTTAATTTGTATTTGGTCATAAAAAAATATTCCTAAACTCTATGTGGTGTCATTTCTTTTCTCTATTCTAGAAAAACCAACTTTTTTCAGTGAATGGTTCCTCTCAATCTTTAAATAGATGGTTATTCCTATATATGAAAGCAAGTGTAAATCAAGTCATGATTGCCTTTCTTCTGTTGATACCTCCATTTCACCTTTGAATTTATCCAACATCTAGAAATAAAATCTTGAAAGAGAGAGAGAGAGAGAAAATCTAGCCATATTAGGCTAAATATTCCTAATAGGTCAAAACCTATTTTGACCATAAATGGATATGTTTTAATAAAATTAATTTTTATTTCTAAAAATAGAATGTTGACCACTGATCTTCCGCCACTTATGGCATTAGCTTATAAGGCTGATATGGCTCATCATCATCAGCCAATTTGAAACCTCAACATCAAAGAAGACTCTCCATATTAGGGAGGCACTCTAAAAAATAAGCAACACTTCTTTGTGTTTTCTCCTATCCTGTTCATAGGATCTTACTAGCAAGACTATTGAAATCCATAGACCCAAAAAAAGAAAATACCATGCATTCTTGCTTAGTTCTAGCATATAGGTTCCTTTATAAACATCTCAAATGACCAAATTCATAAGAAAAATAGAGAGAATGAGGATAGCTAGAGAGGGAGCAGAGAGATATCTACATTAGCCTATGAAGGATGGATATATTCTTCCAACACTTCCTCACTTAGTTGGTGGATTTCATCCCTTTTATAGTTAGAGGAGGAGAATGAACTTTACTAGTTCTCACCCCATCCTCATCCATCTTGAATGAATTTTAATAGGAAATAGAAAATGTCAACTAAAATACAGGATTCCTAGATCTTCTTTAAACAAAGAAGATTATTGAGAAGATGATTGAAAATCTAGCAGAGAACCATTTGAATATGATTCCATCATCAAAGGAAGAGGGTGACGCAAGAAACATTCTTACCCAATAGCTTATCCTTTAGCTTCAAAAGAAGGATGAGCAAATTGACTCTATGAGCAAGAAGATGGAAGAGATGATTGCTACCATGCAATCACTCCAAAGTATGATTCCATCTCCTTCTCAACCCCATCAGATTGAGCCTTCAGATTCATTGAGTCCTATCGATGATTTGAGGTCCGATTTGGAAGAGTACTAGTAGGAATCAAAACCTATAATTGTAGTACCTTCCAACAATGAACTAAAGACATTGGTAGAATAATAGGTGAAAGAAGCATTTGCATAGACTCGGGGCACAACCCTGACTCCAAAGGGTAGACCATACCCTGGGGAGTTTGATTCCATTCCTTATCCAAAAGGGTTTGTGTCCCCATCTTTCAAAGTATTTGACTAGAAATCCCAAGAAGCATTTGGCTCACTTATGCAAGTTGTTGTAATACCGGAGGGAGCGATGCTCTTTTATTTAGACAGTTCATTAGCAGCTTGATGGAGTTGCTTTCGACTGGTATGTTGATTTTCCAAATGATTCGGTGTGCACTTTCACTGAATTGGAAGAGATGTTTGTGAAGAGATTCACAGGTGTTCAGCATCATGTTACCGTAGGAGACCTAGTGGTAGCACATCAGAAGCCTGGAGGGTCTCTAGTAGATTATATCCTTAGATGGAGAATCCTTAGCTTAAAATGTGAGCCTCAGTTACAAGAGCAGCATGTTGTAGAGATCCTCCTCAAGAACATACATGGCCCTATAGCCTTCATGCTCAAAGGCTTTACTATTAAAACCATTGAAGAACTTTTTAATAAAGCCTCTAGTTTAGAAGAGGAAGTTCCTAGGATGTCTTTCTTAAAGGCCAATCTGAGTCATCCAAGCCTAGGAAGCCTTTAGAAAAAAGAGCAGACAATGTCTCTGCAGTGGATAGAGGGAAAGCTCCTATGCAAGTACAAAGAGCGAGCTTCATCTTATGAACAATCGTAGTAGCATAAGTCATCATTCCTTAGGAATTTTCCAACTAGCTCTTTCTCGAAAAGAGGCAGTGAGAAAAATTTCAAAAATCTGATGAAAAAGCCACTTCAAACTCCCTAACCCGAAAAGGCCAAAAGAGGTAAGAAAAGTAAATGATCCCAAGTATTGCCCATATCATCAGATGTTGGGGCATACCATTGAGGATTGCTTTTTATTCAAGAACTGGCTTGAAAGAAATTTTAAGATGAGATTGGTGACTATTCCAAAGGAGTACCTTGTGGACCTTGGACAAGGGTCCATTAAGGTTATAACATGTAGTTCTTCTTCCAGTTCTTCATTTCAAAATGAATGGGATATAGCTTTATCCCATTATACAAAGAAACATATGATGAAAAATTTAAAACTTGCCATGCAGGATCAGAGTCAGACTTAGGAGGTGATCACCCAGGTTGATCCACTAGAGTTTAGAGTACGAATTCCACCTCAACCCACTTTTCAACCAACTACGAAGATCCAAAAGTGTGGTGAGGGAGGGACATCTATCTAGTGATAGAACTCATATGATAAAGATGGAAAGGTGGTACCATATAAGCCTTTATCTTTATTTACTTATTTCAAAAGAATGAATAAAAAAGTCTCGATGACATTTCTTATATTCATGCTATTTCGATGAAAATGAGAATGAAGATATTGAAAAATTAAATATCAAAAAGAAGAATCTCATGATGTTTTACATGACTCGTGAAACTTACATGGAAGATTTGCATGGTGACCCACTTATCATAGATATAGAAGTGTTCGATCATTCATCAAAAAAGGATGGTCAAAATGAGGAGCAAGTTGATTTGAACCCTAGAGATATTGTCAAAATAAATCTCCATAGTGGAAAAGTCTTACTGCCTCATTTGCCTCCCATTCCTCAAGAAAAAAGGGAAGCAAATCATGGATGAAAACCCAAGTTCATATTCCTTACTTAAGAAAATACCAAATAAGGTTCCCAAAGTAGATTATAATGTTCTAGCTCATCTTAAGAAGCTCTCTACTAGATTAAACATTTATGACACTCTCATTCTTTCAAAAGAGATGAGAGAGTCACTAGTACATGGATTACTTGATCTAGAGATATGCCTGATTCAACTAGTAGCTACTTCCTCAGAAGAGACTTGTTTCTTTAAGGAGATCCCAGAGATTATTTTCTCCGATGAGGATCTACTTTTGGGGAACCTAGTGACCATAACTGTCCTCTTTATATTGCTATAAAAATTAAAAATACAAGATTGTCAAGAGTTCTAGTAGATCATGGTGCATCTGTTAACATCATGAACTCTAGAACATTAGCATTCTTAAAAATTGATTGTAGAATACTTAGCTCTGATAAGATATTGTTAAGGGGCTTTAACGAAATAGGTGAGAAAGCTTTAGGTTCAATCACTCTATTATTAAAATAGAAGGATTGAAAATTGAAGCTAAATTTCACATTATAGATTCAAACTTCCTTTAATGCTCTCTTAGAAGACCTTGGATCCATGAGATAGAATGGTTCCATCTTCACTCCACCGGTATTAAGTGCACTAGGGATGGAGTGGAATATATTATAAAAGGAGATATACAACCATTCTCTATTCATGAGATTGAGCTCTATAAGATGCTATTTACTACATGCCTAAGAAACTTAGATTTGATTCTATGAATTCCATCATTGGTGAAGCACAAAGTACAATAATCAAGAAAGATGAAAAAAAGAAAAGAAGGAAAAAAGAACCTACAATAATTCAGATTGATTTGGAATCTAGCTCGATGAAGAATCCCATCATAAAATGCTTCAATAAAGTTTGAGATTTCCTTAGAATCGATAACATGAGGAAGAAATCAAAACATTAAAGGAAGAGTCTGAACTATCCACATATGAAAAATTGAAAAATTATGTGGATACTTTAACTTTGACTCTTCTAAATCAAAATAAAATATCTCAATTAAAGGTTTAAGTAGCTCTAACTTATCAGGAGAAGTGGGGAGGTCAGCAAAATTTTATTCTGTACCCGGTCCTTCAAGCTCAGAAGAAGATGTAAAGCTTGAAGAACCATCTTTCAATGAAATAATAGAACTTCCTTTTGACTGGTATTTGATTTGTGTAAAGAATGTTGTGAAACATGGTTTTATCACAAATGTTTGGCAGAAAGATAAATACCAATGCATGGAGAGCTTATGTAATCAAAACATAGAAATTTCCACTCCAAAGCATTGGGTTTGGTACTGTTGAATCATTAGATGATACAGAGCATTGTTTAATGATAACTAATCGTCAAATAGATCAACTCTTTGAAGTCTCTTCTACTCTTCTAGAAGACTCATTCATAAAAATTATGGAGGAATCCAAAGATGATTCACTTTAGAATGCACCTCCTGAATATGAGGAAGAAATAAAATCTACTATAGATGAATTAAAGGAGGTTAACCTAAGAACTCCTGAAAACCAAAAATTGGCTTTTATTAGCTCTTTGCTGGGTCTAGAAGATTCTAAAGAGTTAATCACTTTACTTTTTTAGTATAAAATTGCTTTGTCTGGAGTTATGATGAAATGCCGTTTATCCTAGATACAAACTAGAATTAAATCTGATGCTATCCTAGTGAAGCAGGCTTCTAGGAGAATGCGCCTAGAAGTAGAACAACAAGTGATCATTGAAATAAAGAAATTAATTGAAGCTCATTTTATATGAGAGGAGCAATACCCTGATTGGGTAGCCAGTGTAGTTACAATAAAAAATGGTCAAATATGCATTTGTGTTGACTTTAGAGACCTAAATAAGGCTTGTCCCAAAGATGAGTTCCCTTTGCCTATACCCAAACTCATGGTCGACATAGCCTCCTCGCATGAGATCTTTTCATTTATGGATGGATCATCTGGTTATATTCAAATTAAGATGTCCCCAGAAGATGAAAAGCATACAACGTTCAGAACTCCAATAAGAATTTTCTATTACACGGCCATGCCATTTGGTCTCAAAAATGCTAGAGCTACTTATCAAAGAGCTATGGCTAGAATATTCGATGACTTGATTCATAATCAAGTTGAATGCTATATTGATGATCTAGTCATTAAAAGAAAAATAAAATAAGATCATTTTATGATTCATTTTTTTCATTTATGTGCCACTATAACTTAAAGATGAATCCTTTGAAGTGTGCCTTTGGAGTGACTTGAAAATTCTTAGGGTTCATAGGCAGATCATAGAAATTGATCTAGAAAAGATAAAAGCCATTATAGAAATGAAAGTCTTACAAAAGATCATTCCAAGAAGGCTTGCATATCCAAGGAGATTCATATCAATTTATCTGGAAGGTGTCAACCCTTTGTTCATAAAGAAAGATTCCAAATTTATTTGGGATGAAAATTCCATGGTGCCTTCAAAAACCTAAAGCAATATTTAATGAATCCTCCTATTTTGGCTTCCCCGATTTCGGGAAAACCATTAATTTTCTATATTATGGCTATGGATGAATCTCTTGGGGCTTTATTAGCTCAAACAAATGAAGAAGAGAAAGAAAATGCCCTTTATTATCTAAGTAGTAGGCTTATCCCAATAGAAAAAAATTATCCTCCTATTGAGAAACATTTCTTAGCCTTAGTTTTTGCCGCTCATAAATTGAGGCATTATATGCTTTCTCATAAGGTCAACCTGATTTCAAGGGTGAATCCTTTGCAATATCTCATGACCCGTCTAACACTGTCTGGGCATTTAGCACGATGGTCAATGATTTTGTTACAATTTTAGATGCTTACATTCCTCTTCATGTTGTAAAAGGAAAAATAGTGGCAGATTTCCTAGAAGCACACCCTATGCTTGAAGGGTATCCTTTAAATAATGATCTCCCATATGAACAGATCATAGCATTGGAAGATGAACCTAATGCCACCTGGGAATTATACTTTGATGGTGCATCATCATTAAGAAGATATAAAGAATCAAACTCATCTATCCCAAGGAAGGCAGGAATTGGGTAATGATGAGATATTCATATCATTTACCTTGTACAAATAATGAAGTTGAATATGAGGCTCTTATTGGTTTAGAGTTGGCAATCCTTATGGAAATTAAAATATAAAATTTTTTGGGGATTCCCTTATAAACCAAGTAAATGGAATCTATAAGGTTTTGCATCCAAAGCTTTTATCATCAATATACAATGAAATTACTTGAAAAGATTCCATATGATGATGTATAGAATATCTCTAAGAGAATTCAATAGCAAATACTTTGGCTAAACTAGCCAAAGAAATCACATGACTAGAAAAAGAATCAATTTCTATAAAAGTTCAAAATCAACAGGTTTTGTCTTCTATAGATTTAGACTACATTAATAGGCAAGAAGAAATGCAACGAATAGCCACTCTTACTGAAGGTCAAATAGAATGCGATTTGAGGCAACTGTTTATTGACTATTTAAGTAAGGGGAGGCTTCCTGAAAATAAATCATTAGCAAATCAAATAAAGAAACGTGCTTTATTTTATGCATTAATTAATAATGCTTTATATCATAGGTCATTCGACCAAATGTGGCTCCGTTGTTTAGACAAATTGGAAGCCCATAAGGTTGTGACTGAGATACACTCTGGATTGTGTGGAGCACACCAATCTGGGCCCAAATGAAATTAAAAATCAAGAGACTTGGGTATTATTACATCGATAATATTGCACATCATTGTCATCAGCAAGTACATGGTGTATTAACCACCCAATGTATTACACCCTATAGTTGCCTCCGCCTTTTGAGAGTTTCACATCATAGGGCCTATTGATCCTCCTTCTTCAAAAGGACATCATTTTATTTTAGCTACAATGGATTGTTTTTCCAAATGAGCTGAAGCAGTACCACTGAAAGAGGTTAAATCATATCATGTGTTGAAATTCTTTCAAGAAAATGTCATATATCGATTTGCATTCCTCGTGGAATCATATTTGATAATGGTCCATCCTTTAGGTCCACAAAAATAAATCACTTTGTGGCTATAAATAAAATTGATTGGAGATACTCGACCATCTATTACCCTAGAGAGAATGGATTGGCTGAATTTAATAAAACATTGGTAAGAATTCTAAAAAAGATACTTGATGAAAATAAGCGCCAATGGCATGAAAAGTTGATTGAAGCCTTATGGGCCTATCGGACCACATATAGGACACCAACTCAGTCTTCACCATATGCTTTAGTTTTGGGATTGAGTTCTTCCATTTGGTACTTTAAGAATAATTAATAATAATGTTAAGGTAGATAAAAATCATAAGATTCGCTTGGAAGAACTTGATAATCTTGAAGGAAAATGATTGAAAGCTCAACAAGACCTTGAACCGTACCAATCACGATGGACATGATAGATTGGTTCATCCGAACTTTCCAAGTAGGAGACTTGGTCTTGGTTCTTAGATGACCAATTAGCTCATCAGAATCGCAACAAATTTGAGCCAACATGGGAAGGACCATTTGTAGTGGAAAAGCCATGAAGGAATTTTATACCAACTTATTACCTGTGATGGTGAACGTCCAATACCACCTATCAATGGACATTACCTAAAGAAATATTATGTGTAACTTGTAACTTATTTCCAAATAAAGATCAATAAAATAAAATCTTATTTATCTTTATTGCTTTTTCTTCAACTTGTATCATTTATATGGAATGTTGGGAACTCATTTGTAAATGTATTTGAAAATGGAAGCAAACCTTCCATTACCCATCATCAAGTTAGACTAATCAAGTAAAGATCAAGTTCATGAGACTCTTGGTTATTAGTAAAAACTTTTGGGTCACTTTGACCCCTTTTCCTCATTCATATCGTTTATAGGTTGGAAGCAAGCCCTTAGTGGCACCTTTCCTATACATATCTTGAGTTAGGAGCAAGGCCTTTGTGGCACCTTTCTCATGTATTTTGGGATTGGAGTAAGCCTTTATGCACCATTCCCATGGGTTAGGAGTAAGTTCCCACTTGGCATCCTATTTTGAGGTTAGATAATATCTTTAAGGACCCCTTTCCTCTTTTCAGCTAATTAGGATGGATCATTACCTTAATGGCCCCATCTTATTAGCTAATCACATAGGAGTAAGTCCCCAATTGACATCCTATTTTGAGGATTGGATCATGTCTTTAAGGAACCCTTTCCTCTTTCAGCTATTTAGGATGGATCATGCTCTTAATGACCCCATCTTATTAGCTAATCACATAGGAGTAAGTCCTCAATTGGCATCCTATTTTGTGGATTGGATCATCTATTAAAGGACCCCTTTCCTCTTTTCAGCTAATTAGGATGGATCATGCCCTTAATGACCCCATCTTATTAGCTAATCACATAATTGTAAGTCCCCAGTTGGCATCCTATTCTGAGGATCGGATCATGTCTTTAAGGACCTCTTTCCTCTTTTCAGCTAATTAGGATGGATCATGCCCTTAACGACCCCATCCAAATCAATCTGGAGTAAGTCCTCGCATCCTCTTCAAACTTCTAAAGAATGGAATCAAGCCATTGATGGCCCCATTTCTTTGGACTACTCAAATAGGATCAAGTTCATATGACCCTTATTTAGTAGTCAAAGTGTTGCGGATTAGGACCAAGCATTTCAAGCCTCTTTTCCTAGCATAGAATTTGAGGATTGGATAATGTCATTAAAGACCCCTCCCCTCTTTTCTTTAGCTAACTAGGATGGATCATGCCCTTAACGACCCCATCTTAGTAGCTAATCACATGGATCACCACTATTCTTAAGTAAGAGTAAGTCCCTTGAAGGCATCTTCCTTGAGCATAGTGATTGAATTAGGGTTAGACTATTCTTTGGGTCTACTCCTAATGGCATTCCTCTTCACCCTAGAATTTAATGAAGTTAAGATTCTAGTAATGAATCACACTCCAAAGAAAATATAGGAATGCACATACCTATCTTTCATAATCAAAATCAAAGCAAAATACTAAATCAAAAAATCAAAATCATGAATTGGAACCCTAAGTTTATACTTGCATGTGATCATCCTGTCACCAATATGTGTATTCGACTAATACACAAATTGGGGGTCCATTTGTTGACCTCATTTTTGAAAGAGGTCATTATAGCAATGAGAAGAGCTCAAGTTCAAATAAGGATTTCCTACTTTAGCACTATGCTTAGTGACTTAAGAAATGTTTTTGAGCTAAATCCAATCTACTTAGTTTGAAAAAATCAAGTAAAATATCCAACATAAATTAAATCAAGTAAATCAATAAAAATAAAAAAATTCAAAGTCAACTCTAGTCAACCTGGATTGACTTAAGTGGGCCCACTTGGTCAAAAAGTCAACCCACTAAAATTTGACTAAATTAAATCACAAAAAAATATTTCAAATTATCAAATGAATATGTGTGATCACAATGACAAAGAAATTTGAGTTCATTGAGGCCTAGATTAGGTGAGTTAAATTGCTTAAATCAAAATAACCTAAATAAGCTACATTAAACTCAAACCCAAGAAAAATCAAATTAAACCCAAGATGATTGTCTCAAATCATATGGGGATGGTAATGGGACATAACCCCATTCCCTATTGGGTGTAATTGGGTCAAATGGGTCATTTGAGCCATAAGAAATTATGTTTAACCCATCTTAACCCAATTTGGGTTAAGTGAGTTAAACAAGCCAAAATGAATAAGGAAACTCAAATCACTTTTAACCAATGCATGTGGGAGGGAGATGAATCCTCTTAAGCCTTCTTAATGAGGTAATTAACCTCCCTAATTAAGCCACTAAAGAACTAAATGACAAAACTCAAAAATGAACTAAAAAATTCACTAAGGGAAGGTAAAATCCATTTTCTTTTCCCTATCTCCCTACCTCTTCAACCTAGACACTTATAAGGCAGAGAGGTGGATCCTAGCTAGCTTCTAAGGTTCTCCCATCACCAAAGTTGACCAAGAAATAGCCAAGGAGGAGCAATATAACTATCGACCATATAGGAAACCATACACATACACTTCCCCAAAGAGATTTGAACCTTCACACACCTTCACACATCAAAATTGAAGCTAAACGAAAGTTCCCCCTCCCCCCAAGTGTCATTAACCACTACAAACCATCAAAGCCAAAAAAAAAGCATTCAAGGGTTGGTCTAGGGATCAAACTACAAATAATTGGATCAATTCCTTGGGTACAAAGTTTTCTTGAAGAAATGAAGCTGGATTTGATTTCAACCTTTGAAACCCGAATGGTACCCATTGTTGACCTCCCTTTTCTTATCCAAGCCCTTAGTCATTTTCATATAAAGCTTGATTTCAAGTGAGATCAAACCTTATGGATCATGTGGCAATTGAAATCAAGTGATTTCTTGCTTATCAAAAGTTATTAGCAAAACACCATGGACGGTCCTGACTCCCGCAGAGGTTGGGGAGATGAAATCAGGACCATCCATTTCTTTTAAAAGAAATAGATGCTCTAGTTCTAGGCGCACCGATTAAAGTACCTTAAAGAACTACGGGAGTAACCTAGATCATCCGATATTTGATCGAATGGCCCGTAGGAGATCATGGCCCATAGGAAATCTCACGTTTTGATCAATGATGATGTGGACGCCATGGCTCCAGCCGACCAACGCACTCCATGTGGGATGTCCATGCAGCACGCCATGTGACAAAATCACCCCACTTAAAACTAAAATTTGGATTTAATGAATTAAATAATTAAGAAAATACATAAAACTTCAAAAATCATAGAAAATCAAATATAAATCAAAAATTACAAATAAAAGCTCTATGGATTCATCTTGATGAGAATCCATAGAAATTAAAATCCCCAATTTATTAGGTATTTTCTTAATTTGGTTTAATTAAAACATTAAACCCTAATTACTCTCAAATAAATAATCCAATTAATTTGAAACTTTGGAAATTAAATTAAGCATAAAACACACCTTAGTTTTTTTTTTTTGGGTGGATTTAATTCTCAATTCAGGAAATTGAAATTTCACATGCTTAACCTTTAAATTAATTAACCCTTAATGAAATAATTATGAAATGTTAATCTAATAATCTTAAATCAACATAATGAACATTAATGAACAGAACACTAAGTTAATCAAACCTATCTCAACCTAATAGATTAATTAATTTAATTAAGTAATTAAATATATTGAATTAATTAATTAAATAACTTGAACTTAATTAAATCATAATAAATCAACGAGTTAACCAAAAATTATGAATAAACACTCATTGGAAAGGTATTTCAGTGAAGAATCAGTGAAAAAAAAAACTTTTAATTGAATCACAATAAATTAGGCTTAATTTAAGTTTTAATGAAATAATTAAAACATTAATTACTCTCTAATTACAAATCTAATCAAGATGAAACTTTGAACATTTGAAATTGGCATGTAACCCATTTTGCCAGAAAAATTTCAATCCTAATTAATCTTTGGATCAGGAGTTATTAAATTTTTAAATCCTTAGGTCAATGTTAATCAAATATTAGGTTAAGAAATTAATTAATCCATTAAATTAAATGGTAGTTCAAATCAATTTCAATCAAACATCAGAAAACTATTAAGGAACTTATCTAAATATCCTAAGTCACTTAAAGTGATCAAATTCAATCTTAATTAAGTAAAACCATAGCTAAATAAATTATTAATTAACTTAAACCTTAACCTTTAAATTAATAAAATTCAGAAACCACTCATCTCTATTGAATTTAAAGAATGAATCTAAAACTTAGGTTAATTAAATCAGATCAAATAATAAACTCAAATGCTTTAGGTTAAGCATAATCCATGAACAAACCTAAGGTACTAATTCATATTAATGGACGTAAAAAACTTACAAATCCATAATTTAATTACTTAAGTTAAATTGAATAAAATCAAACTCTTTAAATTAACATAAGCCAAATCAAATGAAATAAATTAAATCATATTAAAAGAACAAATTAAATGAACCAAATCAAACTCAATCCAAACATAAGTAACATAAAAAAATAATTATGATACTTAAGGATCTTAGTTAGACTTTTGAAAATTTCATTAGGAATTAGGATGTTGAATGGAAAGAGCTCCATCCAAAAAGTAATAATTCCATTCTTCATTCTTGAAAACTTATATAGCTTTAACCAAATAAAATGAACATAAAAATGGGAATTAAATCACTAAACCATTTGAACTGAAACCATCCAAAGGTAAAAATTGAACAAATTCAACTTCAAACTTAAACTTGAACTTAAAGGAGCCTAGCAAAGCCTTACCACACAAACCCCACTTCTACACACACTAGATTACTTAGGTCATACACTTTAGATCTAGGTTAGATCATTTTGTGATTTTCTTTTAATCTCCTGTGATATGTTGTGATGTGCTTCACATGTCTGTGTGGTGTATTGCTTTAGAGATGCCTAGCTTGTTTTTTGTTAACGGATGATAGGGCATTCTTTTAAAATTAACACTCTTTTTTGAGACTCTATTAAAGGGATCGCTATAATAAACAAATCATAAAATTATTTTTTGCTTACAGGTGCTGAATATCCCTTAACATAGTCCATAAGATAGGTGGGCTTGGCAAGCAACTAATGCTAAGCCTATATGTTTGTGAAATATAAACTACTTGTGTGTCGTGTGTATTTCCTAACACTTTGGGCTTGGGTTTCTTTTGAATTTTAAATGTAAATTTAAGCTTAGAATTAGGTTAAGATCTATGAGGTCTAAGATTAACCAACAACCGGAGATGGTGCTTGTGTGGAGCCCAATGGATGTCCCTAAAGAAGGAGAATTTTCTAGAAAGAAGACCCATAGATCTAAACTTGTAGTTCTATGCTGGGTTGTATAAGAGTAAAACTCGGCTGCCCATTTTTCTTTCTTCTGGGGTATACAACAGTACCCAACTACATTGGCTTCTTATATAATTTAATTTGGATTGATTTATTTTGGGTGTGCAATAGAAACAAAATGCTTTTTCTTAGGTTTCTTTTTTGTGTTTGTGTGATGAATGCCTAATTAGGCTCATAAGATAAACTAAATTTTACCAAATAAATCATCAAACATAAAAATAAATACAACTCATAATCTTCATATAAAAACTTAGGCATTAAATCAAGATAAAATATGCAGCAACTCCTTAGCTGGATGTTTTAACATCATGCATAAATCATATTATTTCACTCTTGATTAATGAAAGACTTCCATTCTTGCTAGAGAACCTGGGCTTGACCTTTGAGAGCCTATGATAGAAGTACACCTTCTTCTATTTTGATTTGGCCCATAACCTTTTTCTAATTACATGCATTAGGCATAAATTGTATTCCTATGGCCTAAATGAATCGAGTCAAAAATTATAAAAATCTAAAAAAATATGCATTAGTTATACATCTTCATACCCTAAATGATCTTGTTAGGAGTTAGTCTATAGATATTTCTTTCCTAAAAAAAACCCACATTTGCATTCATATGACTTAGCCTCATGGTTTTAAAATGAGCTTAGGTGGTGTTAGTGCTCTCCGAGAAGTCCATGAAGTCGTGGATAGGTTAGTTCCTTCAAGTGAGGAGAATGGCCTGATTCCAAGGATAGAACTATCAGCATCGACATGTGTTTTCATAGACTAGGTTTTAAAGTATCCTAAGAATAAGTCTTCAACCCTAAGCATTTTGCAATCTAAAGAATCTAAGCCCTAGATTTCTAAGAAAATGACCACTTGAACTCTAAAATTAAATCCCAAATTTGAAGCCCAATCATAGATAGTTGAAATGATTGAGTATCCAATCATAGACATTCTAATTTTTTTCCATTTGACTCTTGAAAATAACTCTCTCCAATTTGGATCTCTAATTGAATTTCCTAAAATCAATCCTTTGAGAACTACCTTAGTCTAGAATAACCACTTATTTCTTTAATTATTCTTAGGAAGAGACCCTTCCAAGATGTAATTAACTTAGAGGCTTGCCTTTATAGGAACCATGATCTGATAAAATAAACCATTGTACTTTCCATATAGTTCAGGAAAAAATACTCTAGTACACGAAGACCATTAGCCTGGAGTCTTTTATTGAAATGATCAATCCATTATGAGAGCATGCTTATCTTTTGAGATAATATATTTATTCCTTAATGCCATATTTGGTCATCTAAATAAAATATTCCTAAACTCTATGTGGTGTCATTTCTTTTCTCTATTCCAAAAAAAACACCAACAATAATGTAGGGATCCATATGTAAAAATAGTATCTATTTCTCACATTCTCATAATAAAATATACATAACCTATTCTATATGGTTCGTATGGAATGAACTTATAATGATGATGAAATAGATTCCATGATTATAAGTTCATAACTCTAGCCCATTCCCATTTAAAAAAGAATTCTTTTATTCAAGTTAGTAAAGGGATCTTGAACTAAAAAATAACTAGAAGCTAAAAGAGGGTATCCTGATCAATTGCAAGAATTGGGTTCATTTATATTCCTAGTATAGTAGATGTTATCACATGGTCATACTCACCATTGGAATTATTTGATTTTAAGGTAGATCTTCTATAATTTACATGTGAGGGGTTACTTCTTGGTTTTATTTACTTGATTATTTTTTAGATAATAGTAGATAGAATCAACTCCTATATGGAGTCCTATTAAAACCAATAAATATAGGCATGCTTGCCATCCACACCATAATAGGTAGAGTTTTTGAAAAAACTTGTTAGTGGAGGAAGACCCTCTAGGGATAAAAGGCATAGGGCTTAAGAGAGAGCCAAAAATGGGTCTTTCATGTATAATCCTACATAATCTTGAATGTTATCTGTTCCGCCACATAGACTAAATGATGTAATTTAAGCAAAAGTTCCTAGATTCATGGAGATTTAGAACAACATATAAGTTATCTGCTTATCCATCATTTGAGTCTCTGACAATTATTCCAATAATTACATCGCTTGAAAATGGATTAATATGCAAGGATATGTTTCATACTTGTTTGAGAAGAGAAATGACATTCCCAATATCATGCTAAGAATAGATAGGATTTCTAAGAAGATGCCATTCTTGATGAGAAATAAAAGGAATATCAAAAATTTAGTGGCTAAAGCTATAGCTACTTTTAAGTATGAAAGAAAGAAATGATTGAAGAGTCGAGTCAAAGATGATTCTCACTTTTTCTCTCATTCAAAATGCATGAGACTTTCACCTCTATGGCTCGAGTGATAAAAGAAAGAAGAGTTCTTCTTCTTTTTTTAATTGCCATATGTATAAGACCAATTCCATTTGATTTCAAAAAAGATTACTAATCCTGTTTTGAGAATCCTTCATCAATGGTGAATGATTATTTTTTCAATCCTTTCAACCTTGGTTCTAGAGCAAGTCGAAAAGATTGAGAAATAAAACCATATGATTTGATTCGCTCTCCATATCCATGAGATGATCATCTTATGGTGATCCTTTGTAGTGGATGTTCCTATTATACTTAGTCTCGAGGGATGACAACCAACTATGTAGCATCTACATCAATAATTCAAGTATTGATACATCATTAGTTTGATCCTTTGTAGAACCATAATAATAACTTGAATGAGATCATTTATAAAAAGAGATTGTTCAACTTGGTTCACCTTAATTGATTTGAACAAAATGATCCAACAAACTTTTGGTCAAAGTGATGTCTTAAAAATAGCATTTCTCTTGCATGTCTAGGAGTTTTGAAAATCCAAACATCTCAAAGATAGATATAGTAGGAATTTGTTGAATGAACAAACTCCTTCATATATACATCTATTCCATGAAAGGTCTCAAAGCTTGAACCCAATTCCTATAGTGATGATAAGAAAATTGATATTCCTTGAGAGTTATACATATTGGTAAGACCATTCATTATTCCTTAAATCTCACATCTCTTTAATAAATTATATAGCAAGATAAATCATGAATTAGAAGTAGTACCCTCATTAGACCATACATCTGGGTATATCAGATAATAGGGAGCATAAACCAAAATATTCTGAAGCTACAAAGATAGTTATTAAATCATTATCACATAAAACATTCCCCAAGAGTAGCTATTAATATGAATACAGAACTCTATTATAGCCATTTAGACATTCAATGTACTCTATATAGAGGAATACATAGTTGAACATAGTAAAATAAGAAATTGAAAGATTTCATTGAAATTATTCATTTAGAAATTTCTAAAAGCTAATTAAAAGTTCCTCCATAAAAAAAAAATACTTATGCTCATTACTAAACTTGTTGAAGAGATGAAATAGAACTAAGGTCTATCTTTTGATAAAGGTTTGAATCGATCATCAAGAAGAATTAGGCAAAAATTAGATACATTCTGGGAAAATGAAGCTTCCATGGAAGAGAAAGAAATGAAAGCTTTCATAAAAATTTTGTAGAATAAGAATGAAGTTTTCATTCTTACATGCTAGATCATGAATTAGTAACATCCAATTTAGAAAAAAGTCCCAATTGTTTCAAACTTTCTATTTTGGAATGAGATATTTGAATCCCCATGATTAGAACAAATCTATTCCATGATATTTCCATAATATTCCTCTCTCTTTTTAAGCAAGCCCCAAGAGGCTTAGTTGAACCATGATTTATGTTGATTTTCTTTTCCTTGCATTTCTGAAAGATGATCAATTTCATTTTCTTTCTATTGATTATTTTATTAAGATGAATATGGATCTTGTCTATAGATCATGTTTATGTTAACAAAATGAAAAATCTCATTTGTCTACCATTCTATTCTTTTCCTTTTGCATAGAAATTTGAAAGATATAAATTCAAACTTAATCAAAAATCCATAGTTTGATGGATTCTGAATGGCAAGATTTTCCTTATGTAGATCTTATTTTAATAGAACTTGATGAGTATCCAAAGGCTTTGCTATATGATTAATTTCATTTTGACATAAAATAGATAGTGGATTTGTCTATATTTTGTTGAATCTTTTCATGGATCGATAGATAATTTGATAAGCAATGATTTTTTTTCTATTTTAGAATTTGTAAAACAAGACCAATTAGATAAATTGGATTAGATTTTGTAGTTTTTCTTCTAATACTTTGATGCATATGAAAGATGTTCAAGACCAATTTATTTTGATAAGGACTAAAAATGATCACTATTTTATCTTCTTTTGACCCCATATTGTAGTGGATTTAAAAAGATATAAAAAATCCTCCAAGTTGTCATACTTTCATCAATATGGCTTATAGAATTCTTGTATCTGAGATTGAGTATGGAATTTTGTTTACTCACTTCCACTTTAAATGGAGTATCCATTTCCTTATTTTTTACTAGAATTGGAATTAGATTCATATCCATTCATTCTTTGGGTTTCAAATAGTGTAATGGAAAAGAAGTTCTTCAAATCATTTTATTGATCTGAGTTGTTCTAAAAAAGTTGAGGTATTGTTTGTTAACATGGACAAAGGAAGAGAAAATTTAAATTATTCCAATATTGACATTCATATAGTAGTTAATAATCTCTTTAGAAAAAGATATTTTGTCTCATGGTATTTGCTCTAATTTCCAAAACTTTTATTATTGTTAGCCATACACTTCACATGTTTCTAGTGATTCACATGACATCATCAAATGATACAAGTCTTGCAATAATTGAATGAAGAACTTTTGATCTTTGACAATAGGGTTCTTAACAATGTGATAAAATGAAATAATTCTTACTAATACTATAGAATGTTCTTGAATTATGGCCAATATGTATATAAAAGTAATATTTCAAAGATTAATTAGTAAAAACTTTTGAGATATTTGGTTTTTTGATAGTGAAAAAATTGAGATAAGTCACATCATTCCAAACATGAGATTTTCACAAGATCGCTCAATTCTTTAAGTAATTGGATTTTCTTGTAGAATCTCCTCTTCTTCTATTTCATCCCAAAGAGTAACTTTGACTAACATTCACATTTTCATGTTCATTGAACACTTTCTATGATCAAAGGAGAAGATCTTTTTTTTAGTAAACTATGATCAAATTACTATCTTCTAATTATAAGAAGAACAAGATCTTAGATCAATCCTTGTCATTCTTTAGAACAAGAAAGATCTTTTTCTTTTGATTTGTTCATTTGGAATGCTCTTCTATCTTTTACTTTTTTTTTATATTTCTTTATATCAAAAGCACTATGAAATCTTTGTGTTTTCCTCTTTCTATCTATATCCCATAAGTATATTTGAATCAATAGAGAATTTTTCTCTACATGAATTGATATTCTTACATTCCATCTTAATATTCCTAAAGAAAATCATGAATTGGATTGAAAAGGATCTTACTGAGCTTATCCATAAGTTATGCACTTTCAAATAGAATCCATTTTCAAAATTTTGTTCTTGGTGAGTCATGAGATCTTTCTTATTCTGTACATGATCATGATAAAAAAGTCATGGTAGAATAGACCGAAGAAAAGATTTTCTATTATATCATTTATATTTATTATTATATTCTATATTAGAATTATCTAATTATTTTATTTGAATTATTTCTCTTAGTTAGATTATTACAATCTTAGTTTTAGTATTAGTTATCATCTCATGAGTTCTTTTCTTCCATGATGAACTATTCAAAGATCACATTTTATCTATGGATGGTAGAAAACTTTTAAGATTATACCATGAGAGAAATAAGATCATCTAAATATACACATGGATTTGAAATGCAATTTCCTTTATTCGATCAATGAATCCCTTTTAATTTCATATTTTCATTTAAAAGGATGAAGTTACTAATTTATCTTTCTCATAGAACATGTACTTTTATTACTATTCAATTCATAAATGAAAATGAAGTAGTTAATGATGTTATCTTTTTTTCTGTATGTGTTCCATGAAAAAGTGAGACACATAGGAACCTCATAACAGAAATGGAAAAGAAAAGTACCTAGTTCCTTAAAAATATAGAAAGATCCTTGGCACAAGAAGAATGAATCATATCATTTGACTTAGTTATGCTTCCATTCTTTTTTTTTACAATGATTTTGATTAAGATTATCAATCCATAGTCAATCCCATTTTGATAGAGAAACAATGAATCCAATTTTTCCATTATTTGACTATGCATCATAATAGTGCAAAAAACTTCAATTGTTCTATTCATTTAGTTTCTGATTGCCTTAATTGTTAGTTATCTCTTGATGGGATAGGATGGAATATAACTTTATGTGTCATTTACATGGTAGTCATAGCTCAAGTATAATAAAGAGTATTTCATTTTGACTTACTTTATTGTGATCAAAAGAGATAAAAAAATATTATGATAGTGTAATCTATATTACTTGAGAATAATATAAAGTATGGATGGAACTTTTCTTGAATGAAAGAATAAATCGCCTTCCAACAATACTATGCAACTATGAATCTCACATTTGATCACTATTTTAATTTCATGCTTAACAATGAAGTCAATGGGAAGTGGTGTTTCTATTACATGAGAAGCATTAACACATAAATAACAAGAAATATTGTTAATAAGAAATTCTAGAAAAAGGAGGAATTTCCAATTATGTCAATAGATTCTTTCAAGAGATGAACAAAAACTTCATGATCATTAGGATTGAGACACCTTTTAAACATTTAAATTTTAGAATAGAAATATCAATGAAGGAGAAGGCCCAAGATTGTGAATGTAAATTTAGCAAAGATCTTGAATATCACTAATGTAAAACATAGAAGATAGAAAATGCACTCCAAAATGATTGGGCATAAAGCATCTAGTTGGTTTATCTTTCATCAAATTTAACCCAAGATGCTGATTTAATAAGTCTTTGCAGAGAATTTTCTATGGATGAAATGCAGATCAAAGAACACCAACGATGAAATATTTTCTATATAAGAGATGAAAGTTTAGCAAATGAATATTCAATAGTCTTAGCCATAAATGATGGATACAAATATGTGTATCAAAGATTATACTAATGATTAATATCTCTAGTATGTTCTAAGAATGAATCAAAGGAATATTTCACATCTTAGTGATTAATTTGATACAGAAGAATCATAGGCTTAACATGACATGAATCGAAAGATGCCTTTGTGAGTATGTGGTGAAAGATCAAATGAAAAGGTTTTGGGTTAAGTCACAATGAAGAATTTTAGTGCCACCATTAAGTTTGAAATGATGAAAAAGCAAGGAATGAGGATGTCATCATATGTCTTATGCCTTGATACACATGCTACAATGGTTAGACAAGGTGAGCTAATAAAACTTTGAGAGTCAATTGATGAAGAAGCTAGTAATCAGAACCATATGATGGTGAATTCATTCTGTAGACACATAATCACATATGAGCTAGATAAAGAAATAAAGGAATGTTAAAGGTACTCAAAAGATGATCAAAGTAGATGTATTGAAAGTGGGAATCACCTTCTTTGGAGAATCAATGCTTATCTTGTTGGGTATTTAGTTTGACATGACACACAAAAAAGAATGAAATAAGCTTGATAAAAGTCTTTCATTTCATGGTAAGTAAGACTAATGAGCTTTTATCAAAATTCAAAAGTTGAGGATCTTTGATAAATGTCAAATGACTTGGGAGATAAAATGGATGGGTTTCTACACTTGGATAGTAAGAAATAGATATTAGCTGCATAGTGTGTGAATAATCATTGTGCGGATGTGAGCTCTTTACATGGATAAGTGTATTGTCTACCAAGAGATGTGGATCTAAGGCAAGATGATACTATTTGAATTAGAGTTTGAAATTAAATTCTCCTGGAGGATAGATGGACATAGGAGATCCAATGGAGCTCAAACATTCACTCATGGAATTGGTTCAATGGGGAATGGCTCCTCTTTAAGAACCATGCTATTAGTGTATGGACATATCTGAGATAAAAGTTGAGGTTTGGCTCAAATGAGAAAATTGAGAATTAAATCACATCTTCAGAACCAAGAACTATGAGATCATTTCATTCTAAAGATGGAGGATCATACCATTTGAGCTACATGCCAATGTCTAAAAAGCAGTAATCAATGGAATCTCTCTTGAAAGGAAGAATGTGAAATTCTTTTCCATTTCATGGGACTAAGAATTGATAGATAACATAAGAGCTTGACTCACTTGGTTTTGATAAAAAGTAAATGAATGGGATGTGTCTAATCACTTGCTCAAAATGAGAGGGAGCAAGTTTAAAATGATGAGTGTCTAGGGTCCGTGAGGTTTTCAATGCCTTCCCATGTAGGATTTCAAAAGACTCCATGGTAGAATGAACAAGAAGTGAGTCTAAATGAGAGGCTGTATTTTGAAAAAGGATGAATTGCACTAAAAAAGAATATATTGACTCCCAATTGGTTCTACATGCAGATTTATTTTTGAGTATGTAAGTCCTAGGTGTTGTTGGGGAAAGAATAAAATAAAGATAACTCTTTTCATGCATGCTTCACTTGGGAGAATATAACTACAGGAGACTCTTGATGCATTATGGGTTGGATGTATAATTATCCAAGTGGTAATGATATTTTGATGAACCAAAGGGTTCACATTTTTTTGAATGAAAGAGGACCAAAACATTAGGGGATCTATGAGATAAAAATCCTCAAGAAGAGGAGGATAGATGGGTAGGGTATCTGGTATGGATCACAACATGATGATAGTTGAGCTCTTTTTGTTCCCTCATCTAGTATCCCCAAGAAAGAGGATGTGGGTGGTGATTCATATCCCTTCAACCCTTGAGTGAAATGTGGCAAAAGAAAGTGAAAATCCATGACAATTATCTCCAAAAATGAGATGCCTAGGATGCAAGATTGGTTTCATGGTACCATGACCTTGTTCAATAAGTGGAAGGCATTACCATACCTTGCAAGGGATGGAGAAGGAAATCATTCTCATTGAAGACCAAAGAGTGAGGGGGAGATTTGTTTAATCCTCTTCTTAGATCTGAACAACAAGAATCCCTGAGAATTCAATGAAACTTGAGAAGATTTTCTTTGGAGAACACAACAATGAAGTTTCTGTGTTTAGTTATTCAGCCTCATGGTAGAATCACCATTTTGAGAGCTGGTTTACATGTTGGATGTTGGGATGAGTCTTATTCCAACCCATGAACTTACATACATGATAGAAAAATTTCAATTTGGTAGTTTCTTATGATTTTCATGGAGAATAAGATCTTTCCATTTAGAATAGATGGCATCCTTCACATGAATGGTGTTAAAAATGAAGAATCTTATGGTGTACCTAGGCACTGAGATGAGGAGGGCAAAAGATCAAATGAGAGAGTTGAAAATAAGGATCAGAGTTTAAATCAATTTAATGTTGTGCATCCATGGGTGCAAGGGATAACCTAGTGATCAAACATCTATAGTTAGAGGAAAAGAAAGAAAAGTGATTTTATAGTTGTGAAAACAAATGGGAGCACCTAAATCATAAAATTTATGGAGATGATTCTCAGGGCAAGAATGGTGAGAGTCTAGTGAGCATCAAGCTTACCGACTCAAGTAGCATGGGAATGTGAATCTATGTGAATCATAAGGACCACCTTGAAGGCTAAATACTGGTCTCATGAAGTAGATTGTAAGGAAAAGGTGAGAAGAATCATCGGGATCAAATAGAACATGAAAAATGAGCTTCAATGGGAGGACAGTCCTCTTCACCACATGCCCTAAGAGTCATGAACCATGTGAAAAGGTCTTAGTTAAGAATCAGGGGCCATAGAAAGTGAGTCTTCATAGTGGCATTTCTGAGGATCCAAACAAGGTGATCATCCACAATGATGTAGCTGGGTGAAACTGGTGAGGTTTTCCAATGGATGTTAAAGAATTAGGATGTTATGGTTGTGAAATTCAACCCATACATAAGGCAGAGTTGATTGACATCCGTGGGTAAAGCTTATTTTGGTGTTCCCAAGAGGGACTAAATCAAAACTCATACTAGATATAACCCAAATTCAAGAGGATGTTGGGGATTTTATTATGAGAGGAAACAACCTAATCACTATTCTCCCTATGATCACCCAAGAATAAAGAGGAGAGGTTGAAGAGTTTTCTTCGAGATAAAAGTACAAATACTCATCAAGTGCTCTATCAAAGATGAATGGGCTACATAGTCTATGTAAAATGAATCAAGAGCATTCCACTTAGAAGCACCCACACAAGTGGATGAAGCAAAAAGTGAGAATGTTGGTTTCAAGAATGATTGGTTGAGAATCCAATGCCCAAAAACCTATGGTTCATAATGTTTGTCCAAATGAGTCTTCAGATCGAAAGATGTAATCATGGATAATGGTGAATATTCTTGTACTATTGTTTCTCAGGGATGGAAGGCTCATGAATTATCTCAGATGCATGGTGACCTTGATGGGTAAAAGAGGTAGAAATTATGAGAATGTGGTACAAGGATGAAGAATAGCCATACTAAGGAAAAGTCATGACCTTCAATGAGGGTATATCATAATTTGTTAGTAAAGAATATATGGAAGCGAGATAACTCTATGATCATAAAATAGCCTCATAATGGGTGAAGTTAAAATGGAAGGATGTGTAGATCTTTAAAACATAGGTCTACAAAGTCATAATACCATGGTGGAGTAAATGCAAGAATCCTGGTGATCCAGAAGAAGGACAAGCTCTAGTGAATGGGTTGAACTATAACAAATCTAATGTAGAATTCTTTTTGGGTAAGTTTTGACCTACATAAAGGCATAATAATGGCACTATATTAGAGAGGCTAGGTGAAATAGATGTGGTGAAGATATAGATCTGTAAAAAAGATATGAAACTATCTGGGAGACTGGCCTTCATGTAGTTTATGAGCCATCAATGAGATCCACCCTAGAAGAGCTGAAAACCATCACAAAATCTATCCAAGTCATGAAGATATGTGTAAGATAAAAGTAATCGGTCACAAAGGTTTGACTACAGACTGAGTGAAGGGAATAAGGGAGCTTGAGAAGACCCACCCATATGGGATAAAAGTGAGGACATGAAAGGCAATATGCCATAAATGAGGAAGGTCCATCAAGGATAAAGTACTCTTGGGATAATAAAGATCTCCAAGAATATCAAAAGGGAAGGCTTGGCACTTGATTAGTTTCACCATGGGGTGTAGCATGTTCCAAGGGTGATCCACCCATTAAAGTGGTACATGAGCTAAGTTTAGAACACTGTGAGATAGTTTGGTTCATACTGATGGTGAAAAGCATTGAGAACCTAGCAAGAGAACCAAAAGGATGCATCTTATGACCAGTTATGTGTTTAGGTAAAGCTGGTAGAAAGTTGAGGGATAACTTGAAAAGATCAAGTAAGCTCACAAGATGAGCACTCAAAAACAGTGTCAGTAGCACAAATGAGATAATGAGGGCAGGGGATGGAGACAATTGAAATGAAGATAAGGTCATGATGAGATGAGTTGTTTATCATTAGAGAGTGAAGTGCATTGATGTATACAAATGTATCCTAAAGACTAAGAGATTTGAACCTTATTCAGGCATACTAATGGGTGAAATTGATATGACCCAATCAAATGATATAAATCATTGGTCAACTATTCTAATAAATGAAAACTAAAGTGCCCTTATCCTAGAGAGGGAGGGAGGCTTGATGAAGAAGGGTCTCATGCCTTCATTCATGGTAATTTTTAAAAATTTAAGGAGAAACAATTTAAATGGGTTAAAAATTTATGGTCCCCTTGAAAAAATTATGACATAGTGATAAAAATATTAACAAAGACCGATTTTTAAAAGATAAAATCAAAATGCAAATCTGTCATAACATTTCTCTACTTCACACCTCAATGCATTGATTCTAAAAGAGAAAGGTGTCACATCTTCAACCCAAAATGGGAGTATGAAGGTGAAGTTCCTAGAATAGATCAAATAGCAGATGGGGTGTATCCTCAGGATTAGTTGGCTGGCAAACCAGTGTGGGAGTTCAAATTGTTAAACTATAAAAGGGAAGGGTTTCCCTAGGGGTAAGTAAAAATCACGATGGGATAGGCTCCAAAGAAGAATGGGTATAGTCCTATAAAATGAGATACATATTTGTGTTTGACTTGACTACCTTTTTGAATAGAGATAAAGTACAAGTATTAGAGCATAACAAAAAATGCTTCCTCTTATTAAATGGGGGGAGCCATCAATGAGATACCACTCTGGAAGAGCTAGAATTCTAACCTTGTCTCAAAATCTACGGGCCAAGTGACAGTCTCAGGTAGATAGTTTATATGGGGTATAGGCCTCATAAAAAGTAACTGAGGTGCAAAGGTTTCCTCAGACTGGACAGAGATTGGCCCTCGAGTGCAAGGGCATAAGGGAGCTTGACTGCAAGACCCACCCATCAAGCAGGGATGAAAGGCAACCTTAGTGTTCCAATGGTGCCGAGTGGAAGGTCCATCGCTCAACGGATAAAAGTTACTCTAGGGATAATAGGCTGATCTTTCCAAGAGTTCACATCAAAGGGAAGGCTTGGCACCTCGATGTAGCTCTTCACCACTTGGGGCTGTAGTATGTTCCAAGGGTTGGACTGTTCACCCATTAAAGTGGTACGTGAGCTGGGTTCAGAACACCATGAGATAGTTTGGTTCATATCTGATGCAGGTGTTAAAGCATTGAGAGGACCTTTCCCTAGTACAAGAGAACCAAAAAGGATGCACCTCTTATGTACCAGTTATCGTGTTTATGGTAAAGCCAAGTGCGGAGTGGATAATTGCTAAAAGCATCTAAGTAGTAAGCCCACCCCAAGATGAGTGCACTCCTATTCCAACTTCCCTAGTGCCTCTAGTAGCATCGAGAGAGCGACAAGTTCTTTGCCTCTACGGGGATGGAGTGACAATTGAGAATAGAATATAAGGTCACGATGAGATGAGTCATTTATCATTACAGTAGGTTTCAAGTGGAAGTGCATTGATGTATACAGCTGAGGTATCCTAATAAAATAAGAGATTTGAACCTTGCATCTAATAAGAGATTTGAACCTTGTTCCTACATGACCTAATCAAATTGATTAGGCACTCACCAATTATTTTCATTGTTCAACTATTTGACAACATGAAAAACCCAAAAGCTTTGCCCTTCTATCCGATAGAGAGGGAGGGCAGAGGCCTTTAGCATCCCTTCCAGTCAAGAATTGGGTCTCATGCCTTTCTTCATTCATGGTTCGATATTTTGGTGTCCTAAGCGAGAGGAACCACACCAATCCTTCCCGAACTTGGTGGTCAAACTATATTATGGTGACGATCATGTAGGGGGGCTGAAAAATTGCTCGACACTAGAATGATAAAAATCTTAACACCTCTTATTTGACTTTTTCATATTTTAAAAGATCAAAATCAAAAATGCAAAGATCATCTTATTCAATAACATCCCTTCTCTCCACTTCACACCTCCGAATGCATTGTTATTCTAAAGAGAAAGGTGCTTCACATCTTCTTAACCCGAAATGGTTGAGGATATGAAAGGTTCCTTTTTGAAGGTACTCCCAGGAATAGATCTAGTATAGATGGGGTGGGGCCTATAGCTCAGAGGATTAGAGCACATGGCTACAAACCATGGTGTTGGGAGTTCAAATCCCTCCTCATCTACAACCGGCCCAAAAGGGAAGGGTCTTTCCCTCTAGGGGTAGTAAAATCATGATCGGGATATTGGCTCCAAAGCTATTGAACTTGGGTATAGTCCTTTTAGTAAACTTGTATGAGATCGACATATTTGTGTTTGACTCCCTAACTTGCCAGGCTTGGGAAATAGCAGATAAAGTACAAGTATTAGTAGCATAGCAAAAATGCATTCCTCTTCATTAATATGTTTGCTTGTGGTAATTATGGCCTATCGAGAGAATCGATGACTGCATCATTGATGCATTGTTAAAAATTCTAAATTGGCTATTTATAAAGGGTCAGATCTATGCTGAGGTATTGAGGGTGATTCTCAAATATTATAGAACAAGATGTAATACGATGAGATAGAATGCAATAGAAACAAAGACAGGGAACAAGTTACCTACTCCTAACGGTCAAAGCTAGCCCTTTCATTCAATTCTTCATTCTTTCATGAAGAATGAATCAAATCTCCCCAAGTAGGATTCAAACCTACGACTAGTCAGTTAACAGCCAACCACTCTACCGCTGAGCTACTGAGGAACAATGGGAGATTCGACCCCATAGAGTTCAATTCCGTTATCAACCCATGAACAATATGAGTCTGAAGCTTCCTTCGTAACTCCAGGAACTTCTTCATATTGGCTCCCATGCCTCATTTCATAGGGAATCTCAATGTGGCTTTATTTCATTATATTCCATCTATTTCTCAATTCCATTCATTTCATATCCCTTTTGTTTCATTGACATAAGAGATGTCATTTATAGTATATCTGTTTCTATCTATATAGATATGGAAAGTTAAGAAATCATCATATAATAATCGATGAATTGTAATAGAAAAGAAAAAGGGGAGGTTTGAGATGATTTTGAAATGTTTTCTACTATGTAATCTATTATCCTTATGCATGAAGATAATAAATTTGATTGTTATGGTCGGGCTCTATTATGGATTTCTGACCACATTCTCCATAGGTCCCTCTTATCTCTTCCTTCTCCGAGCTCCGGTTATGGAAGAGAGAACCAAGAAGGAGGTATGAGCAACAATTGGTTTTATTGTGGTATAGCTCATGATGTTCGTATCAATCTGTTATGCGCCTTTGCATCTAGTATTGGGTAGACCTCATACAATAACTATCCTAATTCTACTGTATATTTTGTTTCATTTATTCTGAACAATTATAAAATGCATAATCTCATCATTCAATGTGTATTCCTGAATAATCAAAATTTTCAATTATTCAACCATTTCATTTTACCAAGTTCCACATTATCCAGATTAATCAACATTTATATGTTTCAATGAAACAATAAGATTTTATTTTCAACAAGTAGTTTAGTTGGTTGGTTAATTGGTCACATTTTATTCATGAAATGGGTTGGATTGGTATTATTTTGGATACAAAAAAATCATTATATTCAATCTAATAAGTATCTTGTGTCAGAATTAAGAAATTCTATGGCTTGAATCTTTAGTATTCTCTTATTTATCACTTGTGTTTACTATTTAGGTAGAATGCTATCACCTATTTTCACTAAGAAACTGAAAGAGAAAAAACCTCAGAAATGGAAGAAAGGGGAGAAAGAAAAGAAGAAAATGATGTAGAAATAACTTACAAAATGAAGGAGATTCAACAGGAACAAGAGGGATCCACTGAAGAAAACCCTTCCCTTTGTTCAAAAGAAAAGGAGGATCTGAACAAAATAGATGAAATGGAAGAGATCCAAGTGAATGGAAAGGAAAAAATAAAGGATGAATTTCACTTTCAAGAGGCATGCTATCTAAATAGCCTAGTTTATGAAGATTTTGATCTAGAGACCCATTAAGAGAATTGGTAATTGCGAAGACTGAAAGAAGAAAAAAAAGAAAAGAATGAATAAAAAAATTGACACATAAGAAAAATACAAGAATAAATAAGATGAGATTTGTAGACCTCCTATATATTTTATTCCTTCGCTCATAAAAAACTTGCAACACCAATTCCATTTAAAATTTCATCAATTATATATTTATCAAAAAATTGAATTAGCTTGGCTAACCCTCTTATACTCATGGTAAAAATCTCAATGTAAAAAATATCTATATATCCATGATTTTATGACCAATTGTATATCATACCTTTTATTTTGTCCAGAATAATCCTTTTAGGACCTATTTTAAAAAATGAATTAATTAAGCCCAAATTTCTGAAAGATGAATAAATAGATCTATAAAAAATAGATGTTATCAATAGTATGAATAGAGCTATACTTACTGAAAAAAGCATTTGACAAAAATCCATACCAATCCTCAGAAGAATTCAATTTTTAATGAAAATGGGTTGCTGATGGAGTTAACCATTTCAATAATAGATCCAAATCTCTTACTCCTCCATTAAAAGAGATTCCTATTGATCCAATGAACAAAGTGAATAGTACTAATATAAGGATATGAAATAACATAGTATTGCTCGATTCGTGAGGATACATATAAGTGAACATATTTCTAAAGTAAGTAATAAAGTCTCGTATCTTCTTAAATTCTTGTCAATTTTAGATATATCTTTTGAAAAAAAATAAACCTTACTCTTATTCATTTTTGAAAAAAAGAAATTCTATTGATGTCCCTTTTCCCATAGAGATATTGAATAAAATGAACTCTTTTTTGTATTACTAAGATTACTATAATCTTGAAAATGAATGCACAAATACCCATCAAAGGTAAGAAAGTACATCCTAAACATATATAATGCAGTTAATCCTATTGTGATTAAAGCTATTAGTGTGAAAATTGGTGAGTACAACCAACTATCATGAAGAATTTCATCTTTAGACCAAAAACAAGCAAGAGGGCATAATACCACAAAGAGAAACCTAAGAAAAAAAATAGTTTTGTAATTGGAACATATTTTGTTAAACCTCTCATAAGAACCATATTCTAACTTTTCTCTAGTGAATATCCAACAATAGAATTGAATGAATAATGGATAGATCCTAAAACAATAAAGCTTTAGAATAGGCATGGGTGATCAAATGAAATAAAGCAACTCGATAAGAACCTAATGCCTTGAGCATAATATAACCAATGAGACATGTATAAAGCAAACTTTTAATGTCTCTTAAAAGAGCCAAAGTAGCTAAATAGAGGGTCCTTCCATGGCATCAGGTAACCATATGTGAAGGGGAATTGTGCATATTTAGCAACTACACCAATAAATAATAAAAGGGCACATAAAGTAGCAAATAAAGAATTAACCCCATTATTATGGATCAAGGTATTCACTATTTGGAATAAATCCTAAACTTCGAAACTACTAGTTATCCAATAAAATCCTAAGGTTCTAATAATAAACCAAAATCTCTTATACGATTAGTTACAAAAGTTTTTTGACAAGCACTTGCTGGAACGAGTTGTGTGAACCAAAATCCTATCAATAAATACGAACACATTCCCACTAGTTCCTAAAAAATATAAATTTTTATCAAATGGGAACTAGTAATTAATCCCAACATTGAAGCATTGGGAAAACTCATATAAAAAAAAATCTCAAATATCATGAGACATATAATTGTATATAAAAAAACCATGATCCCAATAGTTGTAATTAGTATTGACATAATAGAAGTAAGTGGATCAATCAAGTGTCCAAACTCTAATAAAAAATCATTATTGATGGTCCAAGACCGTCAATATTGATAGGTCAAACTTCCATTTATTTGTTGAATAGATAAATTGGATGGAAACCACATAGCCATACTTAGTAGTAAAACACTTAGGAAAGCACACATACGATGAAGATCTTTTGTTGCTGTCGAAATAAGTAGAAGTCCAAATCCTATTGACATAGTAACTCGGAGCGAAAAAAGGGGTATTATCCATGCATATTTATATGTATATTCCATATGAAAACAAATTATTCTTTTTTTCTTATAATTATTTTTGATTCACCAATTATTATTTCTTTATCTCTTTTAAAAAGAACAAAGCAATAATAAAAAAATATGAAAGAGATCAAATACAAAAATACAAATATTGGAATTATGACTTTTTTGTTTTATTAAGTATTTCAAATAAAAGTTGCAATTGGTTGATCAAATATCAAATAATATGATCAAATAATTAGTCAAATTTATTACTTACGTTATTAATTAACTTAAAACTCTATAAAAGAAATATATATTTGAAATAAGAAATAATATGGCATCATATGGGATTTTGAATAATTGGATTTTACCATTACGTTATATATTAATTTTGTAATTTAGAGATATATGATATATTTCTATATTTAAGATTATATTTAAGATAAAGTTACTAAATTTATATTAAAGTTTAGTTACAAATTTCTTTATCTCTTTCTATTTTATTTTCTTATTTATTTATTATTTTTTTTTTTATTCTATTTATATATTATGATATTATTATTAAGTTTTTTTTTAATTTATGAAATTAAATATAGATAGCTAATAAAAAGAAATTTCTTTTGAACAATATATGTCTTTCACATACAATGATAAAAGGAGTCACTTACCTTTTGAATGGTAGTTCCAAAAAAATGTACTTCTATGACAAAAAAGCATATTCATAGAAATCTTTGGAAAAAAAAGATCTTTAGAGGTAGTAAAAGCTTTTTCTTTAGCTAAATCTATTTCCACTGAAAGTCAAAAAGTTTTTTTGTGCGACAACAAAAAGTCTTGGAAAAATTTAATTGACATGTTTCAAAGAACTTCCAAATTTCCATTTTTGATTTGGAAGACAAATAATTAAATTTTACTAATGTATTGTATTTCACTTCTCCTTATTAGTTAGAACTAGGTAATATGAAAAATAAGAATCTTTCTATCTACTTGATTCAAAGTACATAGTATTGTTTATTATTATTATTATTATTATTTTATAGTCTTTCTATATTTCTATTATATTCTATTTATTGAAATTATTTATTTAAATTATTGAAATTCATATTGATTGATATTGAATTTGTGAGATGGTTTTTTTCTTTGCTATGAATTATGCTTTTATATTTTAACAAGCACAATTACGATAGAAAAGGAGAAATTTGAATATTTCATTCTACTTTTTACTAAGGTGTTGGGTTTAAAAATCATTAGAAAAAATTATGAATTTTATACTCCAACTGAGAACGAAACTTTTGAGTTTTGATTGTTCGAGATAAACAAGAATTAGGTTTCTAGTATGAAAAATTTGATTCTTAAAATTGAATCTACGAAGATGAAGATACTAATTAAATATTATTGATATTAAACATTTCCATATGAATGGAAATGCATCTTTCTTCATTGTTTCCTAAACCCTATTGAATATCGACAATTCAACATGAATTTCCTTATTATTATTTAAGGTAAGCTGCCATGGTGAAATTGGTACAGACTTTTAGAAGCTTTAGAGCATCTCGCTAACCGAGTGGCAAATATAAGGCATAAATAAGAATTTTTTATTAATTATTAATATTATAATATAGAAATATTGACATAATAGATCTAATAAAATAAAAAATATTGAAAATATTCTATTTGAGTTTCTATTTAATTAATTTCAATTATTTAAAGAGAATCTTCTTTATGATATTTGTGACTTTAGAAATATATTAACTCATATTTTTTTTTTTTCGATCAACTCAATTGTGATTCTAACATTTAATCTTTATTAGTCTATCAAATCGAAGGATTCATAATTCATGAAAAAAGAGATGATAAATTTATTTTTATTTATAATAGTTTTTAGTATTCATGGATGACATTTTTATTTAAGTAATTTATACAAATCATTAATCTTCCTTTCATGGAGTTTATCATTATTCATATGATTATGTATTTGGGAATTAACAATGATTAAATAAAAATGTTATTTTTAAAATTTTGCCAATCAAGTCTTTCAATAAATGCATAAACTCATTATTATTATGATTCTAATCTCTTACAATGCATTTAAATGATGTTTGATCTATGGACAATATTTGCTTTTTATAGTGATTACCCAAAAATAATTAACATTTTTAAAAAAATATAATTTTTTAAGTTTAAGGAATTATTTTGATATAGAATATTTGAATGAAAGGTATTAAAAGCTTATTTTCTTTCATTTCAAAATTTTACAAATATCATAATTCTCATTTGGATATGGATTTATAATTATTAGTTTAGATTTACCTTTTCAAATATGCATTTTTGCAATGATAAATTAATAATTAAAAAATTAGATTTATTACTTACAATAATTCAATTTATTTAAATTTAAAATTGAAGATCAAGAAATTTGGATGTAGCTTCTAAGATTTCTTAATTTGGATATTCATTTTGGGATTATATATTACTTTCCATATTGGGGTTCATTCAAATTTCATCTAATTGAATAATATAGCTACATAGTTAGTCATAATAAAAAATCATTCTATAATAATGAAATTTTCTATGAATTTTATAGATTTAAATAGAGTTAATTATTCAATTTCTCAAGAACTAAAAAATTTAGATGTATCTCATTAAAGTTTTAATTATTCCTCAACAAAAACAAGAATTAAAATATGAAAGTAAAGAATTTAATTTTCCTTTCATTAATGAAATTATTTCATTTAATATGAAATCAAAAAAAATTTATAGAAACTTATAACTTGTAAAAATGAGAAATGAAATCAAGATAAAAACCAATTCCTATTAAGATAAAGATATAGATTGAAACAAATAGTTTACATCCATTTAAAAAAAAAATTTGAATTTTAATATTGAATATTGTATCTATAGAAAATCTAGCTGAATGATAATAAAAAAATTGGAGTTAATATCATTCCATTTTTCAAAAGTATCAAAATTGCATGTATGTAGGGGTATCTTCGACGATTTGACCGCATAAACAATAAGAAAAGTAAAATATAGTATTATTTCTAATGTTGTAGAATATGATTGATTAGCTAATTTTTTTAATTCTAATGTTGGTTCATCAGAACTATATAAACCTATATCTAGAACTCCTATTATGAGAAAAATGGAACCTCAGTGCACAAAAAAAACTTTGTAGCCAAGTACAGGCTTCCTTTTCCTCCCCACATAGATAAAAGTAAATAAACATGAATTAATTCTAATTCCCACATGATAAAAAAGTAAAAGGTCTCAAGAAAAAATGATCCTATTTGGTCACTATACATTACTAACATCAAGAAATAGAAAAATCATGGATTTTGAGTAACTGGCCAAGCTGCTAAAGTAGCTAAAGTAGTGATAAGTCTTGTCAATAAAATGGGTCCTATGGAAAGTCCATCGATTCCCAATCTGAAAGAAAATAAAATTGATCAATTTAGAATCCTCCTTCAATTGGGTTAATGGATCATCCAATTGGAAATGATAACAAAATACATAGCTCATTAGAAGGAGCTCTAGTATACATATACATATACATATAGTGTACCACCTATACACCTTATTTCCCCTATGAGGGAAAAATACAATTGAAGAACCCATGAATATGAGCAAAATAAGAAGTATTATTAACCAAAGAAAATAACTCATGATAAAGACAAGATAAAATTAGACCAGAAGACCCCATTCTCGGGAGAAGAATAATATATTTTCTTTTCTAGAGTAATGGATTTTGCCAGTAAAGAGGAATCAACTGATTCAAGTGGAGTTTTTTGTCAAATATCAATATGAAAGACCCATGCCGTGAGTTGTTTCATGCCATAAATAAACACGGACACTCAAAAAATCTATTGGACAAGGATTCACATTTTTTACAACCTACACAATCTTGGTTCTTGGGGCAAAAGCAATTTGCTTAGCTTTACATCCATCCCAAGGTATCATTTCCATTACATTCACGGGGCAAGCTCGAACACATTGGGTACATCCTATACATGTATCATAAATCTTTACTGAATGTGACATTAGGTCTATAAATTCTAGTTTTGAACACAAAAGATTTTCAATTTGGTAAAATAAGAAAATGAAATAAATCATATATTTTTATTGTAGAGACCAGATGAATCAATGATTTAAAAAAATCTTATGAATTAATCTATTTTTTATTTTGTTTATGACAAACATCATCCTAACTTAAGACTAGAGTTCGTGGCTATTATTCTAAAGTGTGTAAGGCTTAATGAGGTATGCATTTTTTGGCATTAGATTGTAAATTTTTATAGTGTTGGATCTTCAAATTACCCATTAAGGATGATAAATCTTTACATGATTATTATCTTAAGAAGAAATTTTGATGCGAATTTTATTTATAAAGAAAAGAGATGAAGGAGAAACTTCCACTCATCCCTACCTTTAGGTTTGATATAAAAGGTAGGATTCGTAGCTTTTAGACTTTGATTTCTTCCATGTTTGGACTTAGCTTAAGAAATTCATCTTGAAAGATACAAGTCAAACTAAGATTAATTAATTCAAGGTGAGTCTAATAAAATAATACCATTGCTTTTAACATGTGCATGAAGCCTAACTAAGCATATCACACTTAATGCATGTATGAGTAGATGTTAATTAGGTCATTAGTTGAATAACATGGTTTGGGGTTACATGATGCATGGATTACATTTTGAAAGAGATGGTATTTTCTTTTTATTTATTTATGCATTTTCAACATTATACTCACACATGTGTGTATGTATGAAATGAATATTTGTAAGTACATGCCGTTGCTAAACCAAGGAGTGAGGTAATCAATGACCCCTAGTGACTACTTAAAATCACGTGATCTCGGGATGCCCAGACTATATACTTGGTAATTCAAAAGTGTACATGCACATGTAAGAATAAAAAGATGAACCTTAGAAAAATTACTTTAGATTTAAATAATGAGATTGATTTATCACCATCACTAACTCATCAGAAATCACAAAGTATGTGCCATTATTAAACAAGGAAAGTGAGGTAATAAAAAATGTCTTTGGGACTACTTTGTTCCGAGATGTTCAGACTATATACCTTTATGAGTCATGATTCATACATGTGAAAGATCAAAATCAACATTCCAACTCATATTCATTTGTATACAAAATAATTTGAAATTTAATAGTGATAATAGCTTCACTTCTTAATTCAAATGCATGCAATTAATACTTCTTTATATAATTCTTTTATTACTTAAAAAAACTTTGAGATTTACTAGTGATAATAGCTACTCTACTTAATTCAATGCATACATTTGATGCAATTTCTTTACATGATTTCAAAGACATGAATACATTAACACACATAAGATGAATGCACTTGGTAAAGCAATTGAAAGTTTATTAAACATCACTTTTAAATCCATTAATTTCTAAAGACAAAGTACACCCACATGAATATACTCAACTTCATCAAATTGATTAGACTTAAGTTTACGATTTTGAGCTATTTAAACCTAAGGAAAATGTTAAGTGATTTGGATTACCTTTACCCCTCTTTGTTCATTAAGAAGTTGAAAGGAGCCTAAGTGATTTTTATGATTTAATTAAATTTCATTCTAATATTTAACCATTCAAATTCCCTCCCAAAGAAAGCTTCTTAATATAATTAACTATTAATCAAGGGCCTACAAATTATGAGGAAATGATGAAAATAAAATTAGCAATGACCTATGGTTCTAATGCAATTAGGCCCCTGACTAATGGTTAATTAAATCAAGAAGAAAATTAAATTAAATAATTAGTTTCAAAATTCACCACACTAGTGAAGAATTTTAATTTCATTAAGGGTCCTTATATTAGCTAAGCACATAAGAAGATTAAATTAAGAATTTAGATCAATTAAATTAATTACAAAGGTTATCTATTTCTTAATTTAATTAAACTATTTAATTAATTCATTAAATACCCTTAGTGTGATTTTGGAAGAATAAATAGGATCAAGAGCCCTAATTATTTTTCTTTGGCCACCCTTACTATTTTTACGATTAATTAAACATCCCTAATTAATTTCATAAATTTTTTTAATTTTAATAACTATAAAATGCTTAAAATAGGTGATTAGGATTTAAAAAAAGCTCTTTTAATCCACTTGGCAAATTAACCCATGAAAATTATGGGAGATAGAGGTTATCTCAAAGAATAATCAGACAACATCTCATGCTAATTAGCCACATAATTAAGGCTTAATTAAGATAATTAATTAAAACTTTAAAGCTTAATTAAACATTGTTCACTAGACAAAATTAAGATATTTTAATTCTTTTAGATTTTACTCTATTTAAGCTTTCCAAAATGGGTTTATTTATATTTTTTTATCTTTTTATAATTAATTATGATTTTTGAAGTTTTGGTTAATTAAGTCATATTTTTAACTCTAATTAATATATTTACATAGCACCATCATGGCGGGCTTTCCACGGCACCATGAGATTGGCTATTTAAATAATCCAATGCACCGACTCAACAATGATGGATGTTTCATCACCATCCCATCATAGATCGGATGATTGAGATTAATCCTATGATTTCAAAAAAAAATCAAGAGAATCTATTGTGATCAATCACGACCATCCATTTTAATCACACGGAACAGATGATCGATGATCTGTCATCATCCCACGATGAAAGATGGACTTTGTTCACCTTCTGTTGTTCGATGAGTTCATTGGAGCTTGTTTGATGGCAAAATTGACTTCAAAATGATCAACAAAGTAATCTAAAGGGATCTTATGATGAGATTCACCCAAAAATCACATTCATTTCATAAAAGATCAAAAATCTTATAGTTTCCTACAATTTGCTAGAATTTACCTTATCAGAGCTCATAATTAGTGGTCCACTAATGGAGGAAGCTTTTCCTTGAAGAGGTGAAGCTCTATTGAGAAGCTCATGAGATGCCTCTTGGCTATTCATCATTTGGACCAAGCATCTGCATGAAACTATTCATAGTTGGTCAAAATTGATGTTCTGGTGATTGAATCGATTGGGACTTAATTCATTTGGGTTCTTGGAGCTGGGGGAAGGTGTGGGTAGAGTTAATTGGATTTTGTTGAAGTTTAGGTGAGTTTGGATGGAGTGGGTGCTCGAGGTGAGGGAGAAGCTCTCATTTGCAGGCGAGTATGGGCTCTAAGGATGCTCAGGGACTGCTTGTCCTTGTCTGTGGAAGCTCTTTGATCAATTTGGGTTAGAGAGAAGCTCTCTGATCAATTTGGATTAGAGGTGGTGTAAATTCTCCTCCCCATATGAACCAACTGAAGAGGATGGTTTAGATCGTGGAAACCAGCCGACTTGCGGGGGTGGCCAGAAATGGCATGAGATTGATGAGGTGGAGGTCCCTCTTGGTGAGTTTGGTGAATAGTGGTGAGAGGGACAAGTCCCTTAGGCTGAACTAAGGATCGACTAAGGTGAGAGGGACCTCACATTACAATAATAACTTTGGGCCAAGTCCCAAGATGGTGGAGCTCAAGGCATGCTAAGGCAGCTGCTTAAGCCAAAGTGAGGGGTTGGACCTTCTGATTTAAAATTTTTATCTTATTTGGAACCCTTGATTCACTTAGTTTTGGCTAAACTTGGTTCACCCTAGGTTGAGTCCACTTGGCTGGTTAATGGGGACAAAAGGATGAGTCCTGCCAAGTTTGCCTAGATTTGAACTTGGTTTGGTTGGGTTTGGTTCAATTTGACCTATATAGGTAAATTTGGGTTCAATTGGGTTAGGTTGACCAATTGACCAAATTGGGTCAAGATGGTCATTTGGAATGCATTTGTGCAATTGGTTTGATTTAATTTGGAGTGGATTTGGGTTTGATTTGCATGGGTTCATTTAGGCTAAATGGGTCAAGTTGGCCAATTTGGTCAAATTAGTCAAATTGGGTTGAATGAAAGGTTGGCTTATGTTTGATTGATCATTTGAGAATAATTGTAGGTGTTGGTTTGAATTGATTTAGATTAGAATGAGTTTTGATATAATTTGATCATTTATGTCAATTTGGGCTAAGTAGGTCAATTGGGTTGGCTTAGTCAAATTGTCTTCAATTGATGATTTTAAGGTGTTCAATAATCAATTTATGATTGATTAGAGGCATTGGTTATAATCAATTTGGATTGGAATGAGATTTGGCCCAATTTGGCTCTTTAGGTCAAATTGGGTCAACTTGGGTTAAGTGGCCAAATTGGCTTTGGTTTTGACCTAATTGATTGTAATTGGGTAATCAAAGATGATAAACAATCATTATGAAAGAGATTGGATGGGTTGATTTAATCCAATTTGGGTTGGATTGAAGTTTGAATCAAATTGGTCATTTAGGTCCAATTGGTTCAAGTGAACCAATTGGGTTGATTGGGTTGATTTGTGTTGAGTTGGTGTAAATTAAGTGTTAAGAGGGGTTCAATGATGGATTCAAAGTTGATTGGTGGCTTTGACCATAATCAATTTGGGTTATACTTGTTTATGGCCCATTTGACCTCTTTAGGTCAAATAGGTCAACTTGGGTCAATTGGCTTGGCCCAATGGTGTGAAATGAATTAGAATAGTTGATTAGATATTTTAGAGCAATCATGAGATTTAGATCAGTTGGCTTGGATCAAGTTGAATCAAGTTTTGACCCTATGGAGTTCAAATGGGTTAAGTCAGGTCAAGGGCCAAGTTAATTTTATTTTGGTCTAATTAGATTGAAGTCAAGGCTTTCTCAAGCACAATTATGATTCAAATGAATTCAGATGAATGATGTTTCAATTGCAGTGAATTGATCTTGGTTTTGGCCCTCTTGAATCTAAAGGAGCTAAGTTAAGTTGGTACAACCAATTGAACCATGATAAATCATGTTGAGCTTAGGTCAAATTGGTTTTGGTTCAAGGTTTTGATTGGAAATCATTTAATTTAGTTTGGGTCCATTGGTTTAATATCGGATGTTATTGGGTTTAAGGTAAAATGCTCTACCTATCTTAAGTGGGTCTAGCCCTGTAGATCCCTATGAGTCTCTAGTCCTAGGGTGAGTGTTCTCTTAACTACTAAGACTATCTTAATGCTAGGGAAGTCTTAGTGCCTAGATGTATCCTAAGTCTAAGAATAAGGTAGTCAACCTCACTCCAAAAGTGAGGTCAACTATGAACACTTATTACCATTAATTATGTAACGACATAGTACATAAAAAATGTTAGGCATTTATGTAGCACCATAGCTCTCTGACATAGCATTGCAATGCTGGTTAAAAGTTTTATCCTTTTTTATTAAATGTGCATGCCACTTGCTAGTTCTTTCGAATAGCTTTTTGACTGGTGCTGTGGAGCTATTTTGGCAGCACCTAGGTGTTAGTCAACCAATCAACCTACTTTCTATTATTCTTTATGGCAATTACGCACAACAGTGGTGGGTTTACGATGCCTAAGAGCTGCCCTCAAGTTTTAAGACCTACATTTTTGTTTGTGGTGCTAGGACACTAACTTTCCAATGCTAAACTTTAGGCACCAAAGTGCCAACTTCCCAGTGCCATGGCATTAAGCACCTAGCACTATGGCACACAAAGCACTGTGGCTCTGTATCTTCAATGCCAAGGCCCTATCCCCTAGAAATAAAAAAACAAACATCTATTTGTTCACCATGCAAACATTCTAAACCTACATGGTATTCCAAAGTGATGTTAGTCCAATCTATATGTTCTCCATGTGAACTCCTAACCCTAACCGACATTACAAAGGGATGTAAGTCCAATCTTTTTGTTTACTATCTGAACATCCAAATCTAACTAGCATTCCAAAGGGATGTAAGTCCAATCTATATGTTCACCATGCAAACTCCTAAACCTTATATATCATCAAGGGGATGTAAGTCCAATCTATATGTTCCTGCAAACTCCTAAACCTTAACTAGCCTTCTAAAGGGATGTAAGTCCAATCTTTTCAATCACTATGTGAACATCCAAATCGAATTCCAAAGGGATGTAAGTCTAATTTTTTTCACTATGCGAACATCCAAATCTAACTAGCATTCCAAAGAGGTGTAAGTCCAATATTTTTGTTCACTATGCAAACTCCTAAACTCAATTGGGCATTCCAAAGGGATATAATTCCAATATGTATCTTTGCTATGTGAACATCATCCACCTAGCTTTCCAAAGAGATGTAAGTCCAATCTAATGGGGTTTTAATAGATTTAAGTTTGGCAAATGCTTACAATGCAAGCACAACATAAAATCTTCTCTGGCCTTACCAATGGATGTAAGTCCTACATATATATATATATATATATATATATATATATATATATATATATATATATATATATATATATATATATATATATATATATATATATATGCAACATAGATTCTATTGAGTTATTAGATAAATTTATAAATTAAGTTTAGCCTTAATTCAATTAATTCCTACACCATAAAACCTACACTAAACTTTAGTCTACTTGGGATATCTAAAATGAGGCAACCCATGGTTGCTAATCAGACTCCATGGACAATATGAATAATAGCCCTCTGATGTTGGTAGATTTGAATAATGGTAGTTCCAAGATGATAGAACCATGAGATCTTGATTGGGACTACCCTTTTCTAGAGTCATCCACACCACTCAAGTATACCAGATTTATTTGTAAACTTAATCGAGTGCTCTCTTACTAAGATAAGAGGGTAATTAACTATGAATGCTTGAGTCATAGGAAGTAGAACCTAGATCTAAATAAACCATATCATAATATTAGGGAAATCTGGTTGAATATAAAATCAATCTGCCTCATGAAGAATGAACTCCCTAACATCCCTATAAAGATGGTGGAGATTTGTAAAGGAATTTCTCCTAAGCAATCAATCCAATCTGCAAAAGTTTGTACAACCAAGAGGGGGATGAATTGGTGTGCATTTATAATTATCTTAAAATAAAAATGAAATTAAATCTTTAAAGTTAAGTGAGAGGGAGGCTTAATAGAATAAAAGCAACATCCCAAACACAAAGAAAAGAGTAGCAAAAAAATAACATAAGAAAAGAAAAAATGGGCACAAAGAATTATGGTGGTTCAATTCAATTGACATTAGTTCTCCTTTGAAAATCCACTAACTCTCCTTTGATACAACAAACCAAGAAGGAGATGCCTTTCTCCTTACTGGGTCCTTTAATGTGAAAATTTATATATATATGATTAAAATTCATAAAATACAAATACTCTAAATGTGAAGTACATAACTGATCAAACCTAAACAAAACCATTGCTTATAGGTTAAGGTACAAAAACACTAAATTAGAGTTATTATTCAACCAAAAAAATAAATTGCCAAAATTATTATAAGACAACCACACATCATGACCATTCAAAAAATAATGAGGCTAATGAACCCTTTGCTCAGGCACCATTACCATCAAAACCTCTGCTTTGTTGGGTCTTCAATGAGTTTTAGTAGAAAATAGATATAATAGATATTATCAAGTATCTTAATGGCTTCTGAGATCGATGAACATACATGAATGGTTCTAGCACTCAATGTCATACTTGCACATGTTGTAACTAATTATGATATTTGATCTCGTATGAATGTAGCACTACTTCTTCTTTTCTTTTGACTTTGTCAATCTAGCAATGCTAGGCATTTGGAATGACTAGTTCAGCTTGTTCATCTACCTCACACACTAATTACTCATTTATTTCATTGGAATGTACATCTTTAAACTCAATCAAATTCTAAAGAATGTTATAACTTTGACCACAAGCATGAGCACCAATAGCTATGACATTACCAAACATCATATTAAGTTTCTCTTCTAACTTAGGATCAAACAAAACCTAATTTATTTTACATTTGAAGCAATTTACATTTGAAAGAAACATTTTAAGTATTAACTTTTAATTATTTTAGGCACAATGCAACATCACTTTTATAAATAAAGTGAATATATGATTAAAATTTTTATTTACCTCTAGTTTATATCTCCACAAATCATCTAATGCTTTTATTATTTTTCTAATAGGATCCCATCATAGTCTAGTAGATCCTTGTTTAAGTTCCTTCCACCATTTTCAATCTTTTATCAGTTGTTCCCATTTATTCTTCAACTATGTTTTATCAAATTGTATTCCTATTTTATCCTTAAAAATTTTTCATTATGTTATGCTAACCTTCTTTATTGAAATGAGTTGTTGGTCTATTTTCTAATTCCATCTCTTTAAACATATATCACTAAAAATAATCTTGATATCTCTCTCTCTAATGTGGTAGATATACCACCATACTTGGTTTTCCCATCTTGTAAACTATCAGATAGTTAAGTAATGATGTAATTTGATACATAAAAAAAAAGATGACTGCTCATTGGGATTGCCATGAAAATGATCAACCAATACGTTGGAACTTAAGCAACGTAATTGTATGAACCTAAAGTTTGAAAAAAAATTGAAGCTTTTTCATCATCCCCATTCAAGTCTTATATTCATAGTAGATAGAACTTATGTCAGAAAGTCACATTACTACTTTCATAATGCTTTTCAACATGCTATTTCTATTAACAAGATATGAAGGGTATGAAAATTCAAATGTGGAATAACTTGTGACATTAACTTAACATGAAATTAAGCATTAAGTAAAGATGATAAGTGAAACTATTAATGATTGATAAAATACTATGATTTTCAACACTTACAATAGAGTTCATAATCTTTCAAATTAGAGCTCAATATCCAAGCTACATTCTCATATAATATAAATAATTATAAGAAAAAGTCTCATTATTACATCTTGTAAACTATCATTTTATTCAAAATTGAGCATACATAATCTCAACATAGAGCTAGAAGACCAACACAAATGGATGATTTGTAAACAATTTAGTTTACACATGAGACAATACTTAATAGGAATTGATGAAAAATGAAGATTCATGAAGCCAATAAAAAATAGTTGGGATAAGCCTAATGATGATGATGTTGTTGTGGTATTGAGTTATCATTCTTGTTTTGTGATTTGTTATTAATTTCATTATTTTCTCCATTCATTTTTATATTATTTGAGGTGGGCTAGCATTCTTAGGGCATTCTTTTAATGTAATAATAAAGAAATGAGTTCTAACACAATAGTGAAGTTCTTGCACAAATATGAGGGTGGTAAGGCATGCCTCTCAAATATTGTTGCACCTTATAATGAATAGAATAATTCTATCATTGATTGGAGATCCATTTTTGCACTTTATTCTTTGCATTATTTTTGGTAAGGAATTCCATATCTTACTTCATGTCTATATTCTTGTTGCTATTTTTATTATGGTGCCTAGAAATTTCACTGATAACTTACATAAATTAAGAAAATTAAAAGTATGTTATGTGACTCAGTTTATGAGACAAAGAAAATGAAGCTCACTTATAAGGCCCTTTAAATTGAAAATAACATCATTATTGTTCCTTGTGCTCAATGATACCAACATTTGTTTATTCTAGAATGTTCATGTTTTTATTATTTTCAAGCTTTCCCTTGTACCCATAGTTAGATTTATACTAGTTTTCATTGTAGTTTGTGCAAGAACAAATAAAACCATTAAAGAGCAAATTGGCTCAATAGATAACTAGACCAACACAAGTTGAAATTGTAACAGCCTTGGGCAAACCTGCATTTTTGTAAGAATCAAGATTGATAAAGGAGGGAAGAGAGCACTCATCCATAGGGGTGTAAACAAGCCAAGTTTGAGCAAGCCAAATCTTTGTTTGTGTTTGGCTCATTTGAAAAATACTTTGTTCATGTTCATATATATATATATATATATATATATATATATATATATATATATATATATATATATATATATATATATATATATATATATATATATATATATATATATATATATGTTTGGCTCATTTATAAATCGAGCATAAAATATTATTTGTGTCAGCTTCCTTGCTGAATGATCGAGTCAAACATTAGCTACTTAATGAGCCAAACATGAGCTATTCACAAATAATGACCTTTTTTTACAACCCTACTCATCCTGGACTAAAAATTAATGGCTAATGGAAGAGATGTGAACTGGAGGAACTGCAAAGTCTCCTTCATCATCTAGTGCACGTCATTATCAAGCCTCAGTGTGCATGCTAGAGAGATGTGATGACACCAATACACATAACATAAGCCCCAATATTGGTATTTAGTCTCTTATTTTATAAAAATGAAGAGCAAAATTTTTAAAATCAAAAGGGCGGGATCCGAAAGACTGTCAATGATATAGAACTAAAAGGGTCTCCCTCAAGTCATGAAAAGTAGGTTGCAAAAACATAAATCCTTGAATTGGAATGAAAAAGTTGCTCCCTTATGGGCCCTCAATTGCTTTTCAAAATGGGAAGCAATTGAATTGCCATGCCAAACTGACCCTTAATTTCATAGAACTTGAAACTTAGGCACCTAACTTTATGCTAGGTGCCATAGTAATGAATATTAGAGAAAGTTTAAAATTTAAGCAAGAATTTTTTTATCAAACTTTTGCAAAAAAAGAAGGCTTTTTGGTGGGATAGAATTATTACTAGAACAAAGTTCATGATGAAAGAATTAGATTCCTAGTTTTTCTTTCTTCTATTTATCATATATTCATTTTTTTATTTTTTAATGTAATTCTTTATTCTCTAGCAACTAAATCCCTTTTCTAAATGTTAGATGTAGGCTAGTTTTTGGGGGTGGGTTGATCTCTTGTTGATTTAATGTTACAACTTTTGTTCATTAACATGTATTGATTATTGCAATTTTTATTATTTTTATGATTGTATGACAACCAATAATAAATTTGAAAACTAGTTTGAAGTTGAAAGTTTAAAACTACATCATGATCGAAATACTTTAAATAATTAGAGATCTTTATATTATTGTTATGCAAACTTATAAATCACCACTTATATTTTACAAAACTTTTAGAATTAAATTTATGCCTTATATGATGATAGTATATGTTATTAAATTTATTTTAATCCCTTTAAGTACGACACTCTATAGAAAAGAGTATTAGCCAAAAAAGAATGCCATAACATCTAGACTAACGAACAAATAATTCCTAGCCATCTGTCTAAAATATTACATCACAAAACAAAATAAAAAAAAATATCATTTCACATCACAGATCATCGGCCTAACCTAAATTTAGGATCGGTGACCTAATAATCTAGTGTGTAAAAGAAGGGCTTGTGTGGTATGATTATGTTAGGCCTTTTAAGTTTATGTTTTAATTTGTGTTTCAATTTTGTTCAATTTTAACCTTGGATGATTTTAATTCAAATGATATAATTGATTTTAGATTTCATTTCAGTTTGGGATTTATTTTTGTGTTAAAGTTAAATTTAGATTTTAAAGAATGAAGAATGGAATAAATTCTGCTTTGGGTAAAAACCATTCCAATGAACATCCTAATCTTAGTAGAATGGAATTTTCATCTTAAGATAAAAACCCATTCTAAGAGTCAAACTAAGATCTAATGTATCTTAATTAATCTTTTTAAATTTATTTGAATTGTTTATTTAAGTTGGATTTAATTTGATTAATATTTAATTCTTTTGTTATTCAAATAATTTTAAATGTTGTTGGAATTTAAGGATTTTATCTTTCTTTCATTTAAATTTTATTTGATTTGTATCTTAGTTTAATTAATTTGTGCCTTTTAATTAGAATTCAAAATGGTATTCTGAATTTCAATTAAAAGTTTGATCATTTAGTTTTTAGTTTAATGATTATTCATTTTAATTTGATTTTAAGTAGTTTAAATTTCATGTTGGTCGTTTAAGATGAATATTATTGAATGTGATTTCATAATTTATGTTTATATTCAATTTTACTTTTCTTTGATTTGATTAAGGTTTAAGATGAAAATAATTATTTAATTTCACATGTTTTAGTTTAATTCATTTGACTTTGATTTAATTGACCTTATCAACTAATGTTAGTATTTATTTACTTAAATGATTTAAGTTGTTTTAACTTAGTTTGATTTAAATTAATTTCTATTTTAAGTTTGTTTCAAAGGCATTAATTTCACTATTCAAATAGTTCATTTCCTTTATACTTTGTGACTTAAGAATTTTTTATTGATTAGTTTAATTCATTGTTTAAATTAGTTTAAGTAAAACCTTATGTTTAAGAGCTCACAATTTAATTAAGTTTCTTATAATGAAGTTTTATTTATTAATATTTAATTATTGATTATTGTTGGTGTTTTCTCTGAATAGAGAAAAGAAATGACACCACATAGAGTTTAAGAATATTTTATTTAGATGACCAAATACATATTAAGGAATAAACATATTATCTCGAAAGATAAACATGCTCTCCTATAATGGATTTGATCATTTCAATAAAAGACTCCTAAGGCTAATGGGTCTTTCGTGTACTAGAGTATTTTCCCCTAAACTACATGAAAAATTAGAACAGGGTTTATTTTATTCTAGGATCATGGTTCCTTATAAAGGCAAGCCTCTATAATTAATTACATCTTAGGAAGGGTCTCTTCCTAAGAATACTCTGGATTAAAGAAATAAGTGGTTATTCCTAAAGACTGCTAAGGTAGCTTTTAAAGGATTGATTTTTGGAAATTCAATTGGTAGAGATCCGAATTTAAGAGAGTTATTTTCAAGAGTCAAATGGGAATGAGTAGGAAATGCCTATTGATACTGGGATACCCAGTAGACATCTCAACTATCCTATGATTGGGTTTCAAATTTGGGATTTAATTTTAGATTTTGAGTGGTCAATTTCTTAGAAATCTAGGGCTTAGATTCTAGCAGCACAAGACTATAGAAAAGCCTAGAGTTGAAGACTTATTCCTAAAAGGATGCTTCAGAACCTAGTCTACAAGCACTTTTGACACATGCCGATGCTCGACCTAATTCTAGCCTTGGGAATCATTGGCCATTCTCCTCACTTGAGGGAACTAGCCTATCCCTAACTCTTCAAGACTTACAACCTGCCTGGAGAAGTTTGCCAGCTAAGACCACCTAAGCACATTTTAAATTCATGAACTAGAGTCATATGAATGCAAGATGGTTGGGTTGTTGTATTTTTAGGAAAGAAATCTATGAACCTAGACTCACTCCCTAATCCCTAAGATCATGTAGGGTATGAGGATGCATTTAATTAATGCACATTTTTAGATTTTAATAAATTTTGACTCAATATTCATTTTAGGCCATAGGTATGCATTTTATGCCTAATGCCATGCAATTAGAAATGGTTATGGGCCAAATAAAAAGGGAAAGATGTGTTCTTCCATCATAGGCTCGCAAAGGTTAAGCCCATGTTCTCTATTAAAGATGGAAGTCCTCCCTTAACAAGAGTGAAATAAGATGATTATGCATGATATTAAATATCCAGCTAATGGGTTGCTAAATATTTTATTATCTTGATTTAATGCCTAAGATTTTATTGTGGTTATGAGTTATTTTTATTTTTTATATTTTGATTGATTTAGTTAGGTAGAAAATTTAGTTTATCCTATGAGCCTACGTCCAGGCATTGATCATAGCACAAACATAGCACATAAAAAAATATAGAAAAAGCATGATGTTTCTATTACACACCCAAAATAAATCAAGCCAAATTAAATTAAGAAAACAGGCCAATGCGGCCGGGTACCGCTGTACACCCCGGAAGAAAGAAAGATGGGCAACCAAGTTCTGCTCTTATACAACTCAGCCTAGAACTACAGGTTTAGATTTATGGGTCTTCTTTCTAGGAAAGTCTCCTTCTTCAGGGACATCCATCGCTCCATAGGGAACCACCACACCATCTCCTGGTTGGGTTAGCTCTTACTAATCCAAGATCCCATAGATCCTAACCTAGTTCTAAGCTCAAATTTATATTTTAAAATTTAAAAGAAATCCTAAGAAAATAGATGTTAGGAAATACACACAGGACACAAAGCAATTATATTTCACAAACATGAGCTTAGCATTAGTTGCTTGCCAAGCCCACCTGTCCTATGGACTATGTTAAGGGATTTTCAGCACCTTCAGGCAAACAACAATTTTATAATTTTGATTTATGACAGCGATCCATTTTAACATAGTCCCCTGCAGAAAAGAGTATTAATTCTAAAAAGAATGCCCTACCATCCAGTCTAATGAGCAAACAAGCCTAGGCATCCAGTCTAAAGAAATACACCACACAGACATGTGAAGCACATGACAACATATCAAAGAAGATTAAAGAAAAATCATAGATCGATCTAACCTAGATCTAGAGTCCATGACCTAAATGATCTAGTGTGTGTAAAAGAGGGGTTTGTATGGCAAGGCTTTGCTAGGCTCCTTTAAGTTCAAGTTTCAATTTGAAGTTTGAATTTGTTTAATTTTTACCTTTGGGTAGTTTCAATTCAAATGGTTTAGTGAGTTAATTCCCATTTTATTCCATTTTTTTGGTTAAAATAATGTTTAGCTTTTTAATAATGAGAAATAGAATGAATCTCATTTTTAGGTAAAACTCACTTTATTCCACATCCTAAATCCTAATGAAATTTCTAAAAGTCTAACTAAGATCCTTAAGTACCTTAATTAATTCTTTTGATGTTATTTATGTTGGATTTATTTTTGATTTGGTTCATTTAATTTGTTCTTTTAATATGATTCAATTTATTTCATTTGATTTGGTTTAGATTGTAAGTTTATGTTAAATTATGTTGATTTTGTTCATTTGATTTGTTTCATTACATTTGTTTTATGTTTGATTTAAATATCTTGAGTTTGACTTATCTTATTTGATTTGGTTTAGTTGATTTCATTGAATTTGATTTATGTTAACTTATATTATTTATTTTATTTGATTTTGGATTATGTTATGTTAATCTCATTTTTAATTTGTGTTAATTTAGAATATTTTTAGGTTAAGATTCTTTTGATTTAACTTAACTTATTAAATTATGGATTTATAAGCTTAAGTTTTAAGGTCATTAATATGATTTAGTACTTTTTTTACTTAGTTTTTTTCATGGAATATGCTTAACTAAAAGTACTTAGTTTAATTATGAGTCTTATATTGACCTAAGATTTTGGATTCATTCTTAGATTCATTAGGATGAGTGATTTC
>CM038225.1:36416884-36701741 GCA_021442155.1 Cymbidium sinense
TTACTATTGTTGGGTGGTCCATAGTAAATAATGTTCAATTCGAGCGTTACCTCTAACGGAACTACGGTTGTATGTACACGATAGTCCTAGAAGGCCACAGTGGCGTTTACATTGTAGCGATAGCGGGATTAGGGGTGGTTGGAGAATATCAAAAGTTGGTGAAAATCATAGATGTGTCAATGCGCATCCGGTCATCGGTGTAGTTCAAATTTCATGTACTTCATCAAACTGTGATCAGATTGATCGAAGCTAGAGATTATAGGTAGAATGGAGTCGAAATTCAATGTTAAAGTATATGAAAGCATGGGATGCAAGAAAGGCAAAAAAATATATCGGTGGGAAGAGTCCTATAGGACTCTTAGTCTTTATATGGAATCAGTTTCTAGTACTTTACCTGGTACAGTCTACAGAATTCAATCTACCACTACGCAACATTTCCAGAGACTTTTTTGGGCTTTTGGACCTTCAATAATGGGATGGAGTTCTTTGCAGACCCGGTGTTGAGCTTACGATACTTCTACGTTGGGCAAGTATCGTGGTACATTATTAATGCGTAGGAATCGACGATAATAATGGGTTGTTTCCTCTAGCTTTTGCTGTTGTGGAATCAGAGAATGTTGATTAAATTGATTGTGGTTTTTGTTGTGCTTGCATGATGTGTTACCCGTAGTGTCTAGTAGACGTGATTTGTGCATAATATCTGATAAACATATTGGTCTGTTACGTGGATGCAAAGAGATTTTTCCGTGGGCATCGCATAGGCATTGTTTGCGCCATTTGCGTGAAAATTTTAAAAGGTCGTCACGGGATTGATGTTGAGTTTCTATGCCAAAAGATGTATATGGCAGGTAACACTGATGATATTCGTCAGTTCAACCATTTAATGTTGGATATTAAAAATGTTAAAGAAGAAGCGTACAATTGGCTTGTAGAGCGTGACCCTGTAAAATGGTCCCTTGTGCACGATGGTGGTATGCGTTATGGGACAATGACGATGAATGCATCTGAGTGCTTTAATGGTGTACTGAAATGGGCACGTGGTTTACCGATTCAGGCTTTAATCACTGCTATCTATTACAACTTAGTAGCTTTGTTCATGAAGCGATTATCCTTCTCGGCAAGAGGAAGTCAACTTATTTATACTCATAGGATCTCCACACTTTACATCTTGAAAGGGGAGGCATTTCCCGAACGTAAATATCAACCCACATGAGATGCAAGTTTTTGATAGGTCCAGTCGATCATTTAGAGTTGATTTACTAGATAATGGCCTATGTGTTTGTAATTATGGCAGAACGGTCATATATCATTGTCCATGCCCACATGTGATTGCGGCATTGGGATTTTGACGGTTGAACCATCTCACATGTGTGTCACCGCGATTACACTCTACATATAAGGCGACATACATACATGAATTTCATACTCTCTAGGATTCGATTGGCCATCTATCAGTGCAGAGCATGGATTAGTCACATTGCAGCCACCTAACTTTCACATAAGGTTAGGCCAACCACGTATGAATAGATTCAGAAACACAATGGATGAAAATGTAGGTTCAAGTAGCAGAACTTGTAGCATATGCAAAATAGCTGGTCACTACAGTCATCATGCCCCTAATATTAAATTAAGTATATTTTTCAATAGGATAATGCTTATTTTTCTCTTTCAGGTTGCACTGATCTACTTAGATTTTACAATATTAGCACTATTATATTTGAGATTCTTTTCTGACAGGTACGATGGCTTCAGGTAATTTGATTATTAAAGTTTATTTATGAAGCATTATTTATCTTTAAGATATTTTATTTTTTGTCAGTTTCGAATATGTTTTTGGGTTCTGGATTTTGATAGATGGATATTTGTGAGGAAATTGTGTATCGTTTTCTGTTGCTAATAAGGAGGAGTGGAGAAGTAACTTCTTATTGCCGTTTGATTTGATATTGCATTCGTCAATCCGTTAATGTGGCTTTTATCATTTCTTTTGGGGATTGATGCCCTTAAGTGGTTAGATTTCTTTGATCGAATGTGTTATATTAAAGATTTTTGTTGTAGTTTTATCTCATTTGACATTGCTTATCCTCATCGATTGATTATTTTCGTCACAATTCTTAAGCTTTTGTTCTTAAAATTGTCAAGGGTTGGAGATGTTCAAGTTGGTTATTTCTCTTGCAAAGTTTAATACAAGGGTTTTTGTATGTTTTAAATATAGTATATGGTTTTTTTTTTTTGCTTAATAGTTTTAAGGCGCACGTAATACAATTCATTTTATATTGGCTTATAATTCTTTTCTTATCTACCTACATATACTTCTAATTTGTATCGATCTAGCATAAATGCTATACTATTTAATATTCTTATTATTATGTGTGTGTGTGTGTGTGTGTGTATATGTATGTATTATATATATATATATATATATATATATATATATATATATATATATATATATATATATATATATATATATATATATATATATATATATATGTATATATATATATATATATCATGATATATATATATGAAAAAAAAAAAAAAAGAAATAGAACATAAGAATCAAGTATCACAACATTTAACCAAAATCAATCGATGAAACAAAACACAATATCAAGTCAAAAAGCTGAAAAAAAAGGGCACCTTTTTCGCTTCTCCCTCAAATCAATGTTAGCATGTACATGACTCTGAAGTTTGTAATGAAATAGAAAAATAAAATATAGTACAGACACAAAAGTATACTATACTGTTCTAAACCCTACCCCGTGTGACAACTGTCTTCCTCCGGTGTCTGTGTGGAATAGCACCACTCCAGTGTGTCTTGGGGTGCATGGGATGGGCGATCACGCGGGGTGACCCTCTACAAGATCCTCGGCGGTGTGCGCATATCATCCTGGCGGAGTATAGGTGGTCGAGTCATATGTAGGCGATATGTTGAAGGACACGGATCAACATAGAAGGACACGGATCGGAAGTAGATGGCCCTGCTCCCGTGTGCGACACCCTCTGTAGGCACCGATCCGTAATATGTGTCACCAATATGTACACGCTCATCCAGGTCTCTGCATATCAGCTCATACCTATCGACACATCCCTGTAATGGGTGATCATCCACAACACCGAAGTATGGCTGAAATATGCGCCGAGTTGCCGCGATATGCTCCGCCTACACAAAAATAGAAAGTAAAATTAGCACTTACATAAATATTAAATACTTACTTATATCAGAACTTACATAAATACGCTCCAGTGCTGAAGTGGTGAGGATCTGTCGGCGGCCGTAAATAGAGAAGCCATGATTTGAACCGACATGTACCGTGATAGGCTCTTCGTCTACATCCTCATCTAGGCCCTCGACGAGGCACTCCCTCGCTCTCCCAAGCAGAATGTGGTGGTAATAAACCCTCGACCTGCTTTACCGACCATCGACCCTTTTGAAACTAGGGGCTACATCTTTCACGAATAAGGCCGGCGGCTGACTCTATCTGGTAAATGCCACTCAACCCTCTTCCAGCTGATAAGAGGGACTCGTGCTAACCATATGTCAGAGCCTATTGAGCATGTATCTGATAGATGTGCTGTGATCTGCTCACTGTATGGCTCCCAGATCACACATAGTAAAATTATGTTAAAACATAATCTACATTACATATATTTAACTGTAGATCCAACCTGTGTTTGCCGCAAGCCATCTAGCTCATTTCTGTGCACTGAAACATTCACCATTGGCTGCTGGCGAACATACTTCTCATTCCATCTGCACACAGAATACAATTTAAACATATATATAAGCAGCATAATTTGAAAGTGTAATTAACAACACAAACCTCAAACCAACGCTGAGACCAGCAAGCTCTGCAGGATATGGAACATGTAAAGTTGGCCTACCCACATGAATATGCTCCCAAGCCCAAATCTGAAGGAGGTGTAGGCAACCTATGTTGGCCTGTTGCTGTTGACTAGTCGACTCCCCTTATAGATGAGCTAAAGCCTCCACTATAGACATCATGCTAAAGGAATCCGGTCCTCAGAGTGGTAAATCTAGGTGGACCTCAACAGAAGTGGCATAAGCGTGTCCAATAAAATATAAACGCAAGTGAGGAAGAACTCCTCATGCTCGGGCGTGTATGACTCACGGAAAGTCCACCTAAGCCACCTGTGGCATGCATGTATATTGCGACCCATCCGAATGTTGTCGATCCTGGATTGATTGGATCATGATACATCACGTCTGGTAAGGTGTCATCCCAATAAATCATCGCAATCAGGCCAAGTGTCCCATCTCTTCTTCGCCAATCACAATTGGGCTATGATAGGTGGCCCATCAACCAGTCGATCATCGCCCGTCACGGAGCGTCACGCGATCATCTCACCTACTGAGGTGGAAGGTATTATTGAAGACCATCTCTCAACCAAGGCGGAAATGATGATCTAGCGAATGAAGCGTACGACTCACAATGCAGCCCACACGCTCTAGCCACCGGATGAATCTCGTGCATGTAATGGGCCACTCCTTGAGATAAGCAAGTGTGATGCGGCAGAAGTACGGTTTGAAAAAAAATCTAAGTGCGTCAAATAAAAGGTAAGCAGGTGTAACACATTCTGAAAAATAAAATTCACTTACAGTATCAGGGTGAGCGGCTCGATGCCGCCCATGTAGGGAGGCAATACTAGGATGAACCTCAGAAGGTGCCTGCTCCAATGGTGGGCTGGCCTCCCTAGCAGTTATGTCGGCGTCTAGCTACTGCTCCTCTCCCATCATCGTGCCTGTCAAAAAGTAGAAGATTATGGTTTACAATCAATGCTACATCGCAAATTATGAGAAATAACGGATCAAGAAAATAAAAGTAGAAGATTAGTTTTGAGTTTGTGTGCACCCAATTTCACATCTGTCGATTTCCAAATAAGTTCTATAAGCAAAATCTTAACTTGAAAGAAAATACATAAAAAGAAATGATGCACTTCATATATTAATGAAATAAATCAAAAGCGAAAGAGAACAACACTAGATTAATGTTGAAAGGCAACCAAGAAGCCCTCTTTTTTTTTCTCTTTACAATCTTTTTGGGCTCTTTCTAATGGGTTTTCAAAATGTGAGTATGCAATATCTTTGCAAGTTTAATAATGGATTCTCATTTGCTTTCCCAAAATTATTATGTAAGTTATATAATCGAATCTCGCATAGATTAATTTTGACACTCAATTTAAATTATATTTAACTTATTAAAAGAAATTTTGTAAATAAATTTTAAATAACATAAAGTTCTGTTATGAAGCATAAGAACTTACATAATAAAACTAAGATTCACATTTAGAAATATCAATAGTGACAATTCACACTTGATTTAAAAGTGCATATAGCAATGAGTTATATCTATTTAATTGTGATATAGCAAACCTATGCTTGAGTTTGCTTCTTGATCCAAATATATCAATCTAAAGCCTTAAATTATATGTTTTTGAGAAGGGTTAGAAATGTGGGTTTTCTATTTTGTTTTTAGTGTCACATAAGTTTAGGCTTACAAAAATATAATAATGGTAGATCTAGCCTAGGGATTTGGGTTGAGTCACTAAGGCTTTCTAGGGATATGAGATGGCATGAGTTATGTAGATCCATGATTATCTTCTTTGACTATTGATCCTTCTATTTTTATTCTCGTATGAATTGATGAATATTCCACATCACTGCTCAAGATCACAACGTCGATCACATTGACCTATTGATCACGAAAGTAGTCATCTTCTAAAACAACAAAGTGCTATACATGATCAAACCACCATTACAACTATGACCAATAATACAAATAATTCAATCAATTCTCTCCAAAGGCTCTTCTAAAATAGAAAGAGCATCATAAAATATCTCTTCCTTTGTCTTTATTCTCATAAGAGATTTTTAAATCATAACAAAAGAATGAATAATAATAAATTATTTTACCATAACTTATATCAAAATTATAAAAATTCTTAAATAAATGGTAGTAGAGTTGAATTAATGAGCTGGCCAAGAAAAATGAATGCCCGATTAGGAGTTTGAGAAGGATGACCACTTTGGAAGATAGTGATAGAATGCGCTCTAAATAGAAGACTAAACAAACCCACATCCGCTGAAAGAGGACAACCAATTAGCCGGACAAAACAACAAATCACATAGCGAATTAATGTCAGGAAAGAAAGAATCCAAATGTTGTGAAAAATAAAATTTTCTATCGAATACACGGACAAGGCAGCGTAATGCGGTCAGACCTAGCCGGCGGAAGTTCGAGAGGGGTGGGGAGAAACGCGTGCGGTGGGTCAGTTTGGTGAGTTCCTGGCGGAGGAAGGGATTTGGGGCGAATCGAGCAAAATAGAGATAGAGGGCGATCGGTCGACCTAAAAAATATGTCGGGGACAGATTAGTGCTCGGCTCCATCGCCCACTAAGCGGGTGGCGGCTTTGATCACCAGTGGTAGGCGATTATGGTCTAACGCGACCGCGCCACATCGAACGAGCAGGCGTAGCCAGTCGCCCATTAATTGGGCGACTATACCTATTCTTAAATTTTTTTTTATTAATACTTAATTAGCTAATTCAGATTCTAACCATACTCAATTTAAAAAATTGCCTTTATACTTGTATAAACGCGTCTTTGGGATTTTTCATTCATTTTCCAGATCCATACAAGTAACTGAGTTTACGATAAAAGATGCTTATATATTAAACTTCTTTTAGAATAACTCAAGCAGACTACCAGAGTGGTGCAATAAAGAAGATACAGTGAAGCTTCCCTTCTATCAAATAAAGGGAAAATATAGGATGGAATTGCCATATTACAATACAACACAACCTTACCCACACATGAATGAGAGTGCCCATCTTTGCCTTTTCCTAGCTAGCTCTCAATTCCCTTTTGTGCGATGTCAACCCCAGTGAGCACTGGCAAGCCCTTGAGGTAGCTCATTGGATGGTATTTGGTTATGGCCACCTCACGTGGGAGTGGAAGAAGCGAAGCCACAACTATCTTCACCCTTTGGTGTTCGCTCTACTTTATAAAGTCATGACCCTACTTCGATTGGATACTCCATGGTTGATGATGAAGGCCCCACGGATTCTGCAGTCCATGATTTCTTCTATTGGGGACCTTTTTCTGTACAAGCTCCCCTCTCAGTCAAAATCCACTATAGTATTTGTGGAAGGCTGGTTCCTTCCCGTCTCCCCTCATCTCTCATTTACAGAACTCCTAATGGTTCAGCTTTGTCTGAATCCCATAAATCTGCCTACCGAAAGGATTGAGGTTGGATTTAAGTTGAAGTCGGATTAAATTCTGCTCAAATCCCACAGTCAAACAACCCCTCTTTCTTTCCTCGCAAGCGACGAAAATTGAGAACCGACACCATCATCAGGCGGGTTCTCCTCTAGGTTTCTAGTTTTTCCATTATTCTGCCAAACATCCCCTCTTTCTTTTCTTGCAAGCAATGGAAACCGATAAGCAACACTGTCATCAGGTGGGTTCTCCTCTAGGTTTCTGGTGTTTCCATTATTTCTAGTAGTCAAACAGCCCCTCTTTCCTTCCTTACAAGTGACGGGAACTGAGAAAGAACACTGTCATCAGGCGGGTTCTTCTCTAGATTTCTGTCATTTTTCTACCTATTCAATCAAATTAATCAACGCTCCAATATCTCTTATTCAATCCCTACTAGCTGAACTCATGCAAAATCATTAGTGTTGTTGATTGTGGATGTATGGAAATATGTGAAAAATATATGCATATATATATATATATATATATATATATATATATATATATATATATATATATATATATATATATATATATATATATATATATATATATATATATATATATATATATATATATATATATATATATATATATTTATATATATTCTTTATGCGGTTTGAGGTCTTCAAATCGAGGCGAAGATATTTCGGTGATGTGTCAACTCATACGTTCATCAGCGTAGTAAGCCAAAACGTTAGATGTTGCTCCCATGATCTTCAAATTTTGACTAAATTTGGGACTTACAAAAAGGGGTGGAGAAGAATATTTGCATATATATATTTGCTTTTATGCAGGTGATTGAAGGCATTATGCTCATCGGCTGAGATTAAATTTGAGGTGCTTTAAACACTAGCCGTCGCTCATCAAGACTGGGTAGGCCAAAATAATTCGATGTAGCCACATGCGGGGATGATGCGAATCTTTGTAAATCTTCAAATTTTATCAATTCATACTTGCAAATAAAATTCAAGTTAAGCAAATAGCGCTGTTTAAGCTTGCTAAAATAAAATTATTATCAAATTGAATTTTAAATTAAAAGTGAGAATGAATTTAAAATGAATTTAAAGCTTATATTAGGGACGTCTTGAATAACACTAGACATCACATACAAAAATTTGGAAAGTTTGACTATATTGTGAATGTTATAAAATTCTAAATATATTTATTTACTATTAAAAATTAATAATAATTAAAATATAAAGTTAAAAATTATGAAAATTTATTTATAATATGAATTTACACTCCTATAGAATTTTTTCATAATTTTTTTTAAAATAATTTGATTTCTTTAAATTATTTATAATAAAATTTTAATTATTTATAATTTTATAAAAATTAATAAATGTAAAAAAAATTGGTAAGAAAATTGTAACATATTTGATATAAATATGAATTATTATAAAATTTATTAAAAAATTTTAACATGTCCAATATTTTTGGTTAATTTATGAAGAAAATTATGAGTGATTTTTTAATTTAAATAAATCAGTTATATATCTAAAATAGTTTTTAAAGTTCATTTATATTATACTACTTTTAGAACCTCTCTTTATTTATTATATTGATTATTCTTAGTAAATTAAAATTTGTAATTATTTTAGCTAATATCAAAATCTTTAATTTACTTTACATTATATTTTGTTAACCAAATAAAAAAGTCATGAATTTGTAAAGCTCTCAACCAAAATATATAAAACAATTTTTTTCAGAATTCCTTTACACCATTCCTTTAGCATTCAAATCGGGCAATAAATAAGATACATTGACTTTTACACATAATTGACTTTTACTCATACTTAGGTTTTGGGATAGTCCACAACTTAGTATAATGAGGATATAGTTATGTTACTTTAATTTGCAAACCCTTTGATCACTTAGAATGAGTTGCTGTGGCTAGACTATTACATTACTTATCACATGTGCTTGTAATATGTTGCATTGCTTTGATTATTTTGTCATATTATGATAGAAACATTTTTTGTTGGTACTTAATGTATGGCCAATACTTCTTTTTTTAGTTTTACAAATGCCGAGCATCAAAATATAAATGCTACAGCAATTTTGGATGTTATATTTTTGCCTTATGATGAATATTTTTGTTGTGTTGTGATGGATGCATTTAGCCTAGGATATTGCCTTTATTGCACCTTTTTTAGAAATTTATATCTAAAAAAAAATTATAAGTTAAGTTTCTAGACTCATAAAATATTCTGATTCTTATGAACTGGCATACAATTTGAGCTACAAGAAAGACCAAGAGCTAAGCTAAACTAAATTCATACTTTATTACAAAATTTTTTTTAGCATTTTGAGTAAAACTCAACTTCCCCATTTTAATTTTACTTTTGAGTATGTTTATCCAGATTGCCCAATCACATTGATTTATTACTTATAGCATGACTGGTTAAAATGGTATAGGCAAGTGCACATATCGTATCAAGTAATATAAATATCATTCTCATAAGGATTGAGTTATGTTTAATTATATTAAGCTAATTACTAGTGCTTTCTAAGTTTTATTTTTTATCCAACAAGGTTAAATATTAAAATTAAACTATATGGTGACTTGAAAAAGTAAATTTCTTATAGTTTTTATTTAAAATAAGAGTGTTGTTCTTGATAATTAAAATAGTACACTAAATTTATGCAATTTTGATGTTTATCTAGATTAAACTAACGGTGGAATTAATTTCTAGAATGTAATGTCAGTCAGGAGCATAAATTTTATATCGTCTATAACTAGATCAATATAACCAAATCAATCCCTTTAATTAGTTTTCTGTCTTGTCCCAATTAAAAATTTGATTAGTAGCATTTTTCTTATTTCTCTTGAAATGACTGTGAATCCTAAAAATAAGCATATCATAGATACCTATTCAATACACCTATTTCTTTCTCTCTACTGTTCCTCTAGAACTTTGCTAATGTCTCTAGATCATAACTAGTTTTAACATTATAATTCACAAGATTATAAGTAAATTATGCTCAGGAAAAATCAAAACACATTTATGTAAAAGCACAAACAATTTTTTATATCCTTCCACAAAGATAGTTTAATACAAGACAACATTCAAAACATACATAAATTTAAAACACTAAATGCCTTGTTGCTCATAGTACAAGAAAGAAATCCATTAACCAAACTAGGGATAACCTGAAAAGGAAGAGAACCAAGTAAATAATTTTATATCGATTTTGTGCTATCTTTTTTTTACTTCCTGGTGGAGATCTGTAGCAACTTTTGTGTGCACACTCCATTCTAGACCTTCTTCTTTTTGTCTTCCACTAGAACACACTCATAACACTAGAGAAAGATAATACAAACATACAAATACACACAACAATAATATACACACTACATTTGGAGTGTCACTCTCTAAGTGCCCTCACACTCACTCTCACTTGCACTCACAAACTTTAAAAATCCTTTTACTATAGAAAATAGATTTTTATTTGAAATAGGGTAGTTGCTCTCTCAATCAAGTACAAATACTACCCAAACTTCTCCAAAATTGCTTAAACTACTACCAAATTAGTGTGATAGTCTTTGAATGTGGCTAAGCATTGAGTGTAGCATTACGACATTTCTATATTACTCGATGTTGACTTCTATTGACTTAATTCTTGAGTCCACTACAATGCTTGAATTATGGTGCCGCACTATGGGTTGCTTTTTGTTAAAGCCTTAGTGTTGTGTGGCAGATTTGGCACAAAGGCACTAAGCTCTCTATTTGGTGCTTGTTATTTGGGTGTCGTGGTGTTGATAAGTGTGGCACTATCTTCTCTATTTTGAACCTTCATTTATGGGCACTTTGGTGTGAACAAGCACCTATGCACTTCCTTCTCTATTTTCCCACCAATTTTTCAAGCATTGTGTGTCTTTGCAAATACCTAGTTGACCCTAATTTTATTTATTTATTTTGGACATCTAAAATTTTCTTGCTTCCGCACAAAATGAACTACAAATAGCATATTTTTTAGAGAAATAAACAAAATGGTACCTCAAAATATGTAAAATTTTCATACAAACAATGCTAATCATAGAATCACAATATAGTGCTTGTTTATTTTTACCTTTATTATTGTTGTTCTTTTGCTTTATTCTCTGATTGGTTGGAATCATAAACTATTTCACACTAGGCTCTTATGATAAAGTATATTTTACCATCATCAATAAAATGCTAAACAACCATAAAATTAACTAGGAAATTTTTTTTGAAATTAAAATCACCCTCAAGCTAAAATTTAAAATTACTTTTATCTCATTTATCTCCTAGAGGTGTAAGATAGAGCTAACCAATAATCAAAACCCCAAATCACTAGTGCACAGTTATGACATGGCCAAATAAAGCTTTCATTAGTAGTCTCCACTAAAGAAGATAACCTTCATGGCATGTCATATCCATTCATATCATATATCCTTAGGTAGGCATGGTTTTAATTACACCTAGGGAATCTTAGTATGCTAAGTGGTAGCGTGAATATAGGATTATAAGCCTAAAATCGTAACTTAGTTGCATAAATTTGAGTTAGCTCATTTTTTTTCTTTTTAAAGGTTTTTCTGTTTCTATGTAGAGATTATAAGTCTTAAACCTTTCTAACCTTGTTCTTAAAAAACATCTATCTGGAAAATCTTTTATTATCTTTTCCTGGTTCATTTCTCTTTCTATGTAAAGATTATAAGTTCTAAACCTTTCTAACCTTGTTCTTACATAACATCTATCTAAAAAATCTTTTAATAAATTTTCCAAGTTTGAAGTCATGGGGCCAACTCTAGATGATGCAATTCATAGTTTTTAACAAAGTGTCTCACAGTTGGGTTGGGTCACTACCTTCCCAAGCTAAATGATCAAAGGCTTGATAGCCTAAGATGATGGATCCATGAAATTCAAACCGAAGCTATATTTACCTCTTGAGTAATCTCTTTCGCACAACTAATAATCCCTTGAGCTCATCATACTCCTTGTCAAGTCTTTGGTAGCTTAGAGACTATTATCACATAAGCCTTTTATATATTGGGTCGTCGTCTCGCTCGATTAGGTGATTCACCTTATGTCTTGGAAGACTTATAATAACAAAATAAAATAAAGACCTATTTTCAATTATCGAGATTTTCTCATGGAGGTGTCTTCAAGTGCAAAGAAGAGCCTAGGCTCTCTAGGAGATCGGATAACTCACACTCTCTTGATTTCTTTGATTAACTTCATGGCATGTTGGTGAATGAATATTTATCGATTTTAGATGAAAATCTCACTTAGATCCTCTCTTCTCTGCTCTTGTGAAATATTTCATCCAAGGACTATCAACCATATTAATACATTTTTCTCCACACACCAAAATACTACTATTATAGCAAATTAGCTATAGTGGCAAAAGGTTTATGTTTCATTGAAAAACTAATTATATTGACATTAAGTGTCATTTTAATTAGTGAAGCTAAAAGAAACAAAGAGATTAAACTCAAGCATCGCAAGGTGAAGAACAATTTGTAGACATATTCATAAAGACACTTTCAAGAGAAAGAATGTGATACTATGCGAGATGATTAGAGATATGAAAATTGATATCCAGGAGTGATAAAATTTGATGCATAATTCTTCACTTTTCTAGTGATGAATTTTGGACATTTGAAATAAACAAAAAGACTTTAAAGTATAGTTCTCTAAAAAGAGTAGCTGATATAAATAAGAAGGTTCTAGGATATTTATAATAAATAAGAAGACTCTAGAGTATATTTTGTAAAACAATTATAAAATTATAGATGTTGAGAGTTAGTTTCTATAAATAGAGAAGGCCATATTGTTATAAGCCAAACTTAAAACTAAGCAAAATCTATTAATTAAAATTTTCATCCTTTTTTCAAGAGCTAATTTCTCCACCAAATCCCCCCCATCCAAAATCATTATAGCCGGATGTTTATTTATCGATCTATCTTCTTCCACAACTTTCCAACAGAGTTGAGCAATGAAAGAATTTTTCAATCTAAGGCAATTTATAGCTTATAAATTCTATAATGCATTATTATAATTTATTAAATACAGAAATTTACGACAAGTGGACGATTCCACAGAACCTCCATTTCACCGGCAATTCTGCTCTTACGTTGAAGTTAAGTTCCCTGATGACAACTGTTGATATACAAATCTACACTTCATGGCTATTTTCATTCAAGATTTCAAGAGAACCGTGGATGATATTTGCTGGGATTGAAGACAACTCCTTCTCATGTCTTATTTTCTAGCTTTTTTTCTTATTTGTACTGTTGACATTACTGCCGTGAAGAAAATTTCTCTCTATAAATCGTTTTTTTCTTGGAATATTTGTCTGTTTTTATTTATATTTTGAAGCTTTATTTTCCTTTTGAACATTTCTCTTTAAATTTTGAATTCTAATACCTTATGCATCTTCAAATAATTTTTAATTCCTATATTTCATTGTGGTTTTCGATCCCGATATTTCATTATCTCTATCTCTATGTAGAATCGATTGCCACTCATCGATGACATTACACCATCGATGAGTGGCAATCAGTTCTATTAATATAACACCATTTCCAAATTTTTAATTAGAATAAAGTATAAGTTAAAAGTCTTAAGAGAAAACACAACACCATTTTCCAAATTTATAAAAGATGATAATGTAATATAAGGAATGTGAAGCGGTTCTATTAATATTATACCATCTCAAGTAAATTAGAATAAAATATAATTTAAAAGTCTTAAGAGAAAACAAACACCATTTCCAAATTTATAAAAGATGATAATATAATCTAAGGAATGTGAAGCGGTTCTATTAATATTATTAAACTAGCGGTCGAATAGTATTATTTAACAGACTGCTACTAATTCCATGTGTTCTGTGCTGGAGCCAAATCAATGCTGATGAATTGACCAAAATCTCCCTCCTGGAAGTATTTTATTTTATTTTTACAGTTATTTTTTTTATAAACTCACACACCTATTATTTTATTATATTTTTACAGTTATTTTTTTTTATAAACTCACACACCTGTAGAGTATATTTTTGTAGAAACAGTTATAAAACTATAGATGTTGCGAGAGTTAGTTTCTCATATCTATAAATAGAGAAGGCCATATTGTTATAAGCCAAACTTAAAACTAAGCAAAATCTATTAATTAAAATTTTCATCCTTTTTTCAAGAGCTAATTTCTCCACCAAATCCCCCCATCCAAAATCATTATAGCCTGATGTTTATTTATCGATCTATCTTCTTCCACAACTTTCCAACAGAGTTGAGCAATGACAAGAATTTTTCAATCTAAGGCAATTTATAGCTTATAAATTCTATAATGCATTATTATAATTTATTAAATACAGAAATTTACGATAAGTGGACCATTCCACTTAGACGATTCCACAGAACCTCCATTTCACCGGCAATTCTGCTCTTACGTTGAAGTTAAGTTCCCTGATGACAACTGTTGATATACAAATCACTTCATTATTTTCATTCAAGATTTCAAGAGAACCGTGGATGATATTTTAGGGATTGAAGACAACTCCTTCTCGCATGTCTTATTTTCTAGCTTTTTTCTTATTTGTACTGTTGACATTATTGCCATGAAGAAAATTTCTCTCTATAAATCGTTTTTTTCTTGGAATATTTGTCTGTTTTTATTTATATTTTGAAGCTTTATTTTCCTTTTGAACATTTGCCTTTAAATTTTGAATTCTAATACCTTATGCATCTTCAAATAATTTTTAATTCCTATATTTCATTGTGGTTTTCGATCCCGATATTCCATTATACGATTGCCACTCATCGATGACATTATACCATCTCAAGTAAATTAGAATAAAGTATAATTTAAAAGTCTTAAGGGAAAACACAACACCTTGTAATAGATAACCAAATTCAAAAAGTTATTGTAAATTATATATGATCTAGATCAAGATTACATACTCCAGATTCTAGTGGAAGAGAGAATCTTATTATTATTTACTGTCTCTTTTAAGAAAATGTTTTACATTAGTCATATGTATGACCTCAAAATCTCACATTTAATGATATGTCATTAAAAAATCATCTAAATAAAAAAATTTCAAGATAATAATTTAATTCAAAACTTCTAAAATTAAATTTGTTAACATCAAACTACAATTTTAATGAATTTTTGAATCAAATTGATTGTTTCAAGAGAACTTATTAACATTAAAAAAACTTTAATTCATATCTAAATAATTTTCGATTAAGCATGAAAAAATGCTAAAATTTTAATAGTATTTGAGAAATAAATAATTTATGAATCTTGAGTTCTTACTGTCAAAATGAGTATCTCAATAAAAAATGAGATGCATCTAAGATCTCTTTTTTCTAATGTCATTAATGCACTTATATACATAAAGTTAATTTATAATCAAAGGAATAAATAAATATTAGTTTGGTTAAGTATTTGAAGATTTTGGTAAAAATATTTATAACTTCACACCAAAATCTATAAATAGCTTGATTCTTTCCATGAAGTATAGCTTGTACCTAGAGTGTGTCATAGTGAGTTCTTCCCAAAGTTTGACATTGATTATCACCAAGAATTATTACTTGAATATAATCACCCAACAATAGTTAACTAATAATAGTCCCCAAAAAATAATTGTTTGACAATAATCGTAAGACCACTACTACTAAACATTAGCAACCCAACTACTATGACAAAATAATAGTCACCCAATTACTATCGCTCATAACCATAGTCATCTAGCAATCATCACCCATCATAGTCACTCAACTATCTTTTACATATGTTTATTCCACCCAATTAAAGTTGCATGGCTATCATTTCACGACTGCCATCACTCGATCATAGTCACCCAATCACCATCACTTAACTACTGTTACTTTATTTTAGAACTAGCTCAACTACTATCTCTCAACCACCATTACTTGAATGTAAAATCTTTTTAATATAAGCTAATGCAAAAAGCATTAATGCTAGTTCTTAATAATAACATTAATGTATGCAATTGCTAAGAAGACCAATGCACACCATTAAAAATAATTACAATGCACACAAAACAAAAAGAATAGATATTTGCCAAAAAACATCATTTCATAAACAGTTAAATGTGCTTTAAATGAATTAAAATAATATTTCAACATCATATGCAAAATTAATATCTATCATAAAGCAGCATCAAAACTAATAGTATAAACAATGTTATCGAAATAAAATAGGATAATATAAATAATAATTCATTTCTTTATTTATACTACTTCAAAAATTTTTCATCACCCCTTATACCTCTACTTCTACTTATACCTCCACTTGTTCATATTTCTCCTTTGCCTCTTATATCTCTACTTCCATTTATACCTCAACTTGTTCACATTTGTTCAAGCATATAAAATGCACAAATGGGTAGTTTATAGGTGCACTGACACTTATAACTTCACTTGAATGCACATAAAATAACCATCCAGACACCTTCACTTCCTCACCCTTTTTGCACATATACTTTGATACTTAAGCATTGAATATTAACATTTTTAACATATATATACATCATCAAACATTTTGCAGAAATATGTAAATATTAATTTGTACAACTAATAGTATCAATTAAATTTATTGATCAAATTTATAAAATCATTTATATGTAATATTCAAAAAAATATTTTAAAGCATTTCTTATTTTGAAGAAATTTTTGTAATGCTCAATATACTCACAAAAATACACAAAATGCTATACAACACAAAATACTCAATGGAAATTTAATTTTTCTATGTCAATATGTCTAGCACAGTTCATTCTACAACATATTAAAAATTACACGGTGAAAAGTTTGTAAATCTCTGTAGATTTGAGTTTGTATGAAATCCAAACCAAATAAAATGCTTAAAGTACATGCAAAAGTGATGAAATTAAAATCTGAAATAGTTAAACAATATCCTATCTAGAATTGAACATTTTTCCCAACTAGCACGATGGACGAAATCGGCTCTATGACCCCTAAACTATACTTTCTCTCTCCTCTTTCTCTCTTTCTCTCCCTATAAAAGTCATGGCCAAATGGACAATATGAGGAAATATGGGATTCTATCTATGTTAAATGTTAAGATATATATATATATATATATATATATATTATTATATGTTTTTAAAAGGACATGTTGATAATTATTCAAATGATTTTATTTTTATAACACTTTTAAAAATAAACTCCTTTAACTTTTGAAATTCACAACTCCAAAAATTATGAACATATTGGTGAAAATAGTTTGGAAAACAAACACAAGATAATAACAAAAAAACTCAATTTTACAAGGAGGTACAAATTTCATAAGAAAGTCAATTCTAATAAAAATAGTTTATTTTTGTAGTTATGATGCTCATAAAAATAAATAAAAATATGCTTAAAATAAAGTCAAGAGTGTTTTAGAATGTGATGAAAACAATTTGTGAATTGGGCATAAAATACATCTCAAAAAACTAATTAAAATTAGTTAGGTAAAATTCAACATGCCAATTTTGTCCAATCAAAATTATAAAATCCATAAATAACTAAACATAAAATTAACTCAAAACTCAAATAAAATTAGTGGACACAAAACAAATATGATAGTCTTACTAGGTCCAATTATTGTAGAATTAGTTGTTACAATCTCCTTTCCTTAGAAAAATGTCATCCTTGACATTCATAATTAGCTAGCTGTCAAATAAATCTGGATAAAGCTGTCATATCTACTTCTTTTTTCCAAATAGATTTTCTTTCTAATATGCTTCCACTAAAATTTGACCATAGGGATCTATTTTTTCCTCAATTGTCTCAAGTCATACGCCAAAATACACTTAGGTTCCTCTCTATATGTCAAATTAGGTTTTATCTCAACCTCATCCTTAGGAACTCTATGCGCAACATTAGTAACCTACTTTCTTTATATAGATACATGAAAAATATTGTTCACATATGAGACATAATCGTAGCAATAATCTATAAACATATTGGCCAACTCTCTCGATTACTTCCAAGGTCAAATGACTTCAAACACTTCTACCAAATATACTGCACTTCATAGGGTGACTTTCAAAATACAAAATCAAGAAATTCAACTACTAAATATTTGGGAACATAATACTTTCTTTGTCTATCTTAAGTTGATTTCAACCTATCTCACGATCATTCGATATTAGGTGCCATTATCACTAATCTCATCAATTCTATCCAAGATAATGGTGCCATGTACCTCCTACCATATAATGCCTCATATGGAGTCATATTAATACTCGATTGGAAGTATTGTTATAAGCAAACTCAATCAAATGTATATGATTTCCCAACTCTCTAAAGTCAAGTGCACATAATCTCAATATATCATCCAACACCTGAATAATCTTCTTGACTAATCATGCAGATGAAAAGCTATAGTGAAGTTTAACTTAGTCCCCAAACCTTCTTGAATACCTCACCATAACATAAAAATCAATCTACAATTACGATCAGAAATGATAACTTTTTGGTATTCTATGCAACCTAACAATCTCACGAATATATAAATGTGCCAACTTCAATAGAATGTATGCCTCATAGGAAGAAAATGTGATGACTTTGTTAGTTGATCATAACTGATACAATCCATCTTGCATCATGACCTTATCTTGATCTCAAAACCCATAACAAAATCTATAGTGACCTACTCCCATTTCCACTCAAGAATAGATAATGGTTGTAAGCACTTGCTCTTTGATGCTCGATTTTACTATTTGACATGTCTCACATCTTAAAACAAACTCTACAACTTTATGCTTTAACCGAGGCCACCAAAATATTTTCTTTGGATCATGATACATTATATTAATTCTTGGGTGAATAGTGTATCTAGAATAATGGGCTTCATGTAATATTTCTCTTCTCAAACCACCACTAGTAGGAACCCAAAGTTGACATCCATAAGCTAATACCCCATGACTTTCAACATGTAACTCAACTCTTTGACCTGATTGAATTTGATCAATTAATCTCATATACTCATCATCAAAATTTTGAGCTTCCTTAATCTTCTCTTAAATATACTTGAATAATCATTTGTGATATAATCATGTATCCACATCGGCTAAACAAATAACTTTCAGTTCTAATCTTTCAAACTCTTGAATTAGAGCTTTATTAGAAGTAATCATATAAGTTGCAACACCAATGGACTTCTACTTAAAGTATCAACAACCATGTTAGCCTTTCGTTAATATATAAAATCAGTCATAATCTTTTATTAGCTCTAACCACCTCCTTTTTGCCTCAAGTTCAGTTCCTTCTGGGTGAAGATGTACTTCACTTTCGATGATCTATATAAATTTCACATCTCACTTCATACAAATAATATCTTTATATTTTTAATACAAATACAATAGCCATAACTCTAAATCATTAGTAATATAATTTTTCACATGTGGCTTTAACTGTGTGGATGCATAAGCAATAACTCTCTCAATCTACTATAGCACACAACCCAATCCTTTCAAAGAAGCATTAGTATACACTAGAAAACTCTCAACACCAAATGGAATTGTTAAAATAGGTGTAGATACCAAGCAATCCTTTAGCTTCTGGAAATTGCCCTCACATTATGATGTCCAATCAAAAGGAATTATTTTTTGAGTCAATTTTGTCAAAGAAATTATAATTTATGAAAATCCTTTAAAACTTTCTATAATAACCTACCATTCCAAAGAAGTTATGAACCTCTAACACAATAGTTGATCTTGGCCAATCAATTACTACCTGAACATTCTAAAGATTAATAAAAATGTCACTACTACCCACCACATGGTTTAAAACATTCAAAGCTCTTAACCAACACTGACACTTTGAAAACATAACATATATTTGATGTTGTCTCAATATCTCCAACACCAATCTCGAATGAGTAGCATGATCATCCTCAGATTTGGAATACACTAATATAATCAATTAAATAATAACAAAGCGATCCATATATACTAAACACATGGTTCATCAAATCATAAATATAGCATTAGTGGTCTAAAAGGCATGACTAAAAACTCATAATGCCCATAACAGGTATTGAAAGCTGTCTTCACCACATTCTCCTCCTTCACCCTCAACTAATGATATACATATCTTAAATCTATCTTTTGAAAATATAGATGCACCTTCTAGTTGATCAAACAAATCATTAATTTTGGGCAAATGATGCTTGTTCTTGATAGTCACCTTATTCAATTCACTATAATCAATACACATGCATTGTGTCATCCTTCTTTCTTACAAATAACATGGGTACACCCTATGGAGATACATTGGATTTAATAAAGCCTTTATCCTGTAACTCCTATATTTAAACCTCATCTTATCTAATTCTTTACATGTCATTCTATAAGGAGCCTTCATAATAGAGATGTACCAGGCACTACTTCAATACAAAAATCCACCTCTCTCTCAGGAGATAAACACATTAACTCCTCTGGAAATACATCCAGAAATTCCCTCTCTACAAAAAACATCTTCAATTTGGGTTTTACTCCCATCTCTTACACAAGAAATATGTCATTTCTCTTCTTCCATCATTTATCAACCTAGAGGCTATTATTTCCTAGCACCATGAAAATAAAATACTTCACCAAAAACACATATGGCTACTCTCTTTCGATTATAATTAATACAAGCTCTATATCTACTCAACCAATTCATACCCAAGTTAATATTAAAATAAATCAAATTTAATATAATCATTTGACTCAACTTTCTATCTATCAATAACATAGATACAAGCTTGAGTAAATCAAATATTCTCTAGTGGGTAAAAGAACATATAAACCACGATAAGGCAATGATGTACATCAAACCTAAAGAAATCTTTTGAATATAAAGAATGACTTGCACTAGAATCAAATAAAATCTACAAGGTTGTGTAAAAATAAAAGTTGTACCTATCACAACCTAGGCACATCCGTAGCTCCCTAGTGAGTCAAATTATATACTTTTAGCTGAGTTGGAGTGATATCAACTAAAGCAATAGACCCTTGCTGACTCTATCCTTCCTTCCTTTGATAAATCTCCCACCACCTCTACTAGATGATCCCTCACTAAAAGCTTTGATGGGACTTTCCTATGCTACCTATCAAATCTTTGATCTACTCAAACATCTAGCCTACTCTCTAATAGTCTCTGATCTTGAGCTATCATGGAAAATTGACCACACTTGAACACTACCCAAAAAATAAAAAGCTTTGACCATGATGCTTCCTACCACATCAAGTACATATTAGAGCTACTCGAAAATGAACTCACGCTCCCAAAAACTACAAAACCTCTCCCGAGTCATATAATTGACACTTCTTCTCACTAGTACCACTTCTAGAAGACTCCCCTCTAAATCTCTTTTGGGCCATATCAAAATGTTGTTGAGTCAATATTAAATCATTCTCTATTAATCTTGCCCTCTTAACCAGCTTATTGAAATCTTCAATAAAAAATGGAATCAATGGATGCTTCAAATTGTCCCTCAATCCTCTTAGAAAATGACAACATTTTTCTTAAGTTCTAAATATCTAGCAAGAGCAATAAACTCAACCTTATACTATATTACCATCTTGTTCCCTTGAACCAATCTCAAAACAAGATTCATGCAACTATTGTCTAACTAATGGAGGTACAAACCAATCTTTAAAAGTATCAATAAACTACTCCCAAGTGATCTCAACATCCAGCTTGCCTTAAAATTTCTCTTTCTATTGGCCTAGCCACCAGCGCTCAGCCTCACCATCGAATAAAAAAAATTGCTTGGGGTACCTTATAGTTTTTTGGGCACTACATGCTATGAAAAGATTTCTCTGATATGAGTAACCAATCTTCAGTAACTTGGGGCTCCATGAAATGAGATGGCTTCAATCTCAAAAAAAACTATAAATGTCTATCTCCCTTATTTACTCTTGAAGTAGACATTCTGCTGTGAGCATCGCCCATTAATTGAGTTACCAAATTAGTAAATTGTGTCATTGAATTTGATGCCATAACTTCAACTATAATACTCCAACTTGACTAGAACTTTATTCATCTGTCACATCCTGATCTTGATTCATGATATATAAATACTTACACTGATGCTAATTTAACTTAATACATATAAAAGAAAAGCATAAAAGAAAATAACCTAAAGATACCCAAATTTCTACCACAGATCTACTAATCATTCCTATGACCTTGATTATGAATCAATTCTTTCAAATCCATTACTCTGACACCACTTTAAGTAACTATCTTAACTCAACCCAATGTAAACCATCATATCAAGGCTAGTGACATCTTGTTGACATGTAATAGTTAATTAAATACCCAAGATCTATACAAAAGAATTTTTTTTTTCAATTTCACAAAATAAAGCCACTACCATCATCAAAATATTATAAAATAAAAGTAGTCACATCATATGATATCATGACTATACATCAAAATAATAATCATGATATGATTCTTGCACTAAAAATATATGTAATATGATTGTCAAAGAATATATCTAAAGTAAGAACATACTATGGTGCTCTCAACAATAACCAAAAGCTCTACTTAACCTAAACACCCTTTTTTTGAAATAACACGTGTAAATACAACAAGGGCACAACTTAGTAAGCTACTCAAAGTCCCTTAGTTTTTTAATACACAAAATAGAAAATAATAGATGTTACCAAAAAAATTTCATTTTATAAATAATAAAATGTGCCTTAAATGAATTAAAATAATATTTCAATAGGTCATATGTTATGTCTATCAAGTACAGTTTTAGTTTAAAAACTAATATCTATTGTAAGCATATATCAAACTACAATATAAAACATGATGAAATAAAATAAGACAACTTAAAATAATAATTCTTTTTTTATTTAGACTACTTTAAAAAATTTCCTTCATTATACCTCCACTTGGTAATATTTCCTTTGCCTATTAATCTCCACTTTTTAGTTATACCTCCACTTATTCACATCTATTCAAGGTATAAAATGCACATATAGATAAATTTATAGGTTGCACAAACCCTATAGCTCCACTTGAATTCACAACACACAATCAACCACCACACACTTCACCCTTTTGCACATATACTTTGATACTTAAGCATTGCATATTATCATTTTTAGCATGTATATACATAATCAAACATATTATAAAAATATGTAAATATCAGTGTGTACAACTAATAGTAGGAATTACAAGTAAATTTGTGTGTGTATATCAACAATCATAATTCACAAAATTATCTATATATGATGTCCAAAATTTTTTTAAGCTTTTCTTATTTTATAGTCATTTTCATTAATAAAAAATAAATACACATTATTTTACATATATAATAAAATATTTATTTTTATGTCATATACATAATCAAACACATATTATAAAAATATATTAAAAGTTATACAATAAAAAAATTAATAAAATTTGTGATATTTACAAAATCAAATAAAAACAAAATGTCAAAATAACAATAGGTAAAATATAGCTAAAATTCTAACACAATCAATGAATACACTTATTTTTTACTCTTTGATATAAGCATTCTATTTCTTTTTTCTTTATACTTTATCAAACATATTATAAAAATATGTATAAATGGACAAAATATAGGAATTACAATAAATTTTGTGTTATAAATATAATTAAAAATTATATATATGATGTAAATTTTTTAATTTTTCTTATTTTATAGTCATTTTTTCATGCTTAATATTTAAAATACACAAATATTATAAATAAAATACCTAATAAAATTTTATTTTTTATGTCAATATGTCAAACAGTTCATTCTACAAATATTAAAAAGAACATAATAAAAAATTGTAAAATCTTTGTAGATCTAGATTTTACAAATCAAATAAATAAAATGCCAAAAATACACACAAATGATTATCTAAAATAGGTAACTTACTACAATTTTCAATTAAAATAAAGAAATCCTAGATTTTTTTTTTTCTCTTTCTCAAAGTCATAAATATGGACAAAATGTAAAAAATACAATTTTAGGTGTTTTAAAATATAATATATTTTTTTAGGACATGTTGATAATTATAAAATTGTTTTATTTTTTATTAACATTTAATATAAATATCTTAAATATTTACATAACTCAAATATTATGAAAAAATAATCAATATAACATATAATGTCAAATGTTATAAAATGGTTTGGAAAAACAAAAATTATGATAGCTAAATCTCACTTTTAAAAACAAATTTCATAAAACAATTAATAAGAAATTTTATTTTTGTACTTATGATGCTCATAAATAGAAAAATATGCTTAAATAAAATCAAATGTTCTAGAATTTTAAAGATGGATTGTGAATACATAAACATATTTAAAATTAATTAAAATAGTTAGATATAATTTGATGTGCCAAGATATAAAATTATAAAATCATAAATAAATTAAACATATCTAAAACTCAAATAAAATCAATGGATACAAAATAAGACTTATAGTTTAATTATTGTAAATTAGTTGTTACACTACAAATGATTATAATAAGATAACTCAAATATCTAAATATCTTCTAACTTCTAGCATAAAATCCATATTTTAAATTATATAAAATATTTTTCCCAACTATGAAATGTAACATTTTACAATATAACATATTACTAAAATATTCCAATATTAGTCTCTTTTTTTTCATTCTAGGTTTTTATATGAGAAAATTTTGTGCTTCATTAGACAGCTCTTTTTTTTTATACTTATTTTTGTGTGAGATCATCATATAATGCTAAGATGATAAATTATCATTTTTGCACAAATGTTTTAGCATATAACATTTTGGTGCCATATGTGAAAAGTAACTTTATAGTTGGAGTCTGTCTTGCTACAACCTCAAAAGTGCATTTATGTTAATATGTTAGGCATGGTTAGAATGGGTGAATCCTTTTTCCATCCACTAATGTATCTATTTTTTTAATAAGCAAGTCAAAGCTTAAGAGAAACTTGGTTGCAATCTTCAAAGAACAATATTACATGTGCCACTAGTTAAGTAATCCTCTACATTACAATCTATTATTACAATAAGAAGAAAATTAAGACAATGGGACATATGACCATAACATCAAATGTTATTTTTTCATTAACATATCAAGTAATTTGTAGTTTGGTACCTTTTTTTTTCCATCATATACTTATGTATCTAGAAACTCTTACAACTATTTTTCTAAAACATTCTATAATATAAGAAATTTTGCTAGTTTTGTTTTAAATGAATATCAAATTCTATATATGGTCTCAAATGTTGTAATCATGAACTTTATATGGTAGTAATGGTCTATAAATAGTCAACCTTAATCTTTAATCTATGAAATATATGGCTACTATTACATCCCAATCGAGCATAATAGTCCAAACAAAATCTAATTTGACATATTCCATTACAAGTTAGGGTCATTGAGTAATATTTTGAACTAATCCATCATCTATGTTAAATCTAATTTCCCATGGGTTATGCTAACCTTACTTGTGAGAGTTTCTTGAAAGAGTAGAGGCAGAAAGAGATGGATGGTAGAAAGTATAGTTAGGTAGTTTATATAACATATGATAAAAGTACAACAAAAGTTGAGTGCCTCAATTACAAGAATACTAGGACAATGAATGATTAAAGTAGAATGTATAATCTTAAATTAGATCCCAAAATGGTAAAAAGTCCGAAGTCCCAAATATCCCTCCAAATTAAGCCAACATGTATGATTTTTATTTTGAGCATTTGTCTCTTAATTTTGATTTTCATTACTCTCAATATTTTAAAATAGCTATTAATTTATAAACCACATTGTGTTTTCAAGTATCTATATGTAGAATCAATTGTCCTACATTGATGATATTAAACATTATTACAATTAAATTATAATAACACATAATTTAGTAGTTTGAGAAGAAAAACCTAATACTATTTTAAATTTATAAAACTTGAGAAGTAATAAGATAAATTTTGAAAGGAATTTATCAATTATTTTTTGAAGTAGTAATCAAATTCCAAGTAGACCTAGTCAAACCAACTATTTTTAACAAAATTCAATAATATTGTTAGTAACCTAGATTCATCAACATTTCAGTAGTACATTGGAGACAAATAAATGCTAAGGCATTAACCAAAATAACTAGCCTAAGAATGCTTTGCTAGTTATCTTGATTATGATATCCTATTTCAAAGTATGTAAAAAAGCTTAAATATCATAAAATTTTTAGCACAACAAAACACATTGACAATAATGGATAAGCTAATGTATGTAACACAAAACATGAATAAAAATATAAGATAAAGTAAAATAAAAAAAGTACCATAAGCACCATGTGAAAAAAGAGCCAATATATATAGTAGCAAAATGTAAGTAATCACTCAAATAGAAGCAATTAATATTAAGAAATTTCATGATACCTTCAAATTTATATTTTTAGATAGAAATGAAAGTATTATATCATGAATATAAATAAAGAAGCATTATTTGGAGATGAGGATTGATATGTCATTAAAAAATCTATTTATTCAATTAAGAATCTCGATGATTGCACAAATAAACAATTTCTAAAATTATATTCTTGGACATCCAAACTCCAATTTTTTTAATTTATAGTTAAGCTGACTATCTCAAAGAAATAAACTTGACAACACTAAAAGTGACCCAATCTGAGCCAAATGAGTCTAGATCAAAGATTTTAAGCATTATTAGAGATTTTAAAACATTATTTAGATTATCAAATGGTTTCCAAAATTAGTATACTTATAGTCAAATCCAAGTTCTTAGTAAGATGAATCCATTGAGCCTAAGATCATTGAATTATGATATTAAGATATCTCCTAGTAGAGGGAATCATTTTGGATGTGAAATGAAGTGCTTTAAATTTTAGCTATATTTATGAGGGATGCTACTCTCAAAATCTACAAATTAGTTCTCATTCTTGACATAGCGAGAAAAGAGACTAAAGATTTAAGAAAGCTCTAATACTTGAAGAATCTTGAAACAACATCGTAAATAGCTATCGATAGACCACCGCCAAACCACCATCATCATAACACCACCCTATGGTTACTAAAATTGAGACACCATGTAGATCTTTGCAATTCTTATTTGAGTGATCGAACACAATGTCAAGAATAATGTATCACCTCAAAAGATAGAAATGACATCCTACAATATATTTAGTTACTTAATAAAGACTCATATGCCTAATTAGTCTATGAGTGTATTAGATTTGTTTCCCCTATCCTACATTAATTGAAGTAGGATAATATTTATTTTCACTTGAGTTACAAGTTTCCTATAAGGGCAAGTCCCCATAGTTAATTATATTATAAAAGATATGTGCTACCAAAAAAACTCTCAATTAAAATAGTTGACTAGTATCTCTATAACTTTTAAAGTTTAGGTCAAGATAGTTTAATTTAAAACTCAATCAAGATGGTTTAAATAAAAGCACTTCTTTTTGGTGTTCAAAGTAGGAAATGTAGGAAGTGCTTAGATACTGAGAAGATCAATAAACACTTCAGCAATTTCTTTGATTTGATTTTATGTCTCTGGAATTATAATTTAGTTTTGTTTCAAGTTGGTATTTTCTTAAAATGTTAAGACTAATATTCTCATAGCACAAGACAATGAAAAAACTTAAGAACTGAGGGCTAATCCCCATAGTTAAAAAAAGTAGGTTGCCTTAGAACATAGGACTAAGAGTGCTACTAACATAAATCTAAAACATGACTTAATCTATTGAAGAGAATGTGTGATTTATAAGTTCACTCTCATTAAAGAGAATGATCCAATCCTGACTTTTTTGAACTTACAACTCATCTAGAATGATTGGTAATTAAACCTTACACTTTAAAACCATGAATATAGTCTTATGAAGTGCAAGATGGTTTAGGCTAATATTAATTATGAAGGAGATCTCAAAACCTAACTTTAGTAACTAAGAGTTAAATTACTGATATGAAATATTTCTGATTAATGTAAAAATTTTATAATATTATTTATTAGATGCTCAATTTATTTTAAAGGCTTGGGTATTCAATTATGCCTACATACATGTAATAATTAAAAAAGTTAACATACCAATCAATTTTAAAGTAAGCCTTTCCCATGAAGGGTGGTCATTCTCGCTAGATAAATGCTTCCTTTTTTGTAATGGGTGAAACACTACTTCATAGAAGAAAAAAGAATATGCTTATGGTTTTATAGCCATAAGGATTTATAGTGAATTTTATTGATTAATGCCCATTAGTTTTTTAAATGTGGTATGTTATGAGTTATTTTAATTTTTTGCTATTAGTTGAGTAATTTTATCTATTTGAATAATTAAGCTTTTTCTAAAAGCTTAACAATTGAACTAGGCTTTCATAATTATATAAATCAAACATAATAGAAAGAAACCTATAAAACACATATAGTTCTAGTACACAAAGCACACAATCAAATAATCAAATTAATATAATAAAAGGCCCATGCAATCAATTTTACTATACACCATAAGAGAAAAAAATTTAGGCTGTTGAGCTCTACTCTTATACGGCTCGCTATAAAATAAGAAAAAATTAACTTATTGGGGTCTTTATGATTCATTATCTTTGTTCTTTAGGTTATAGGTACTCCAAACATCATAGGGCCTCTTGAAATCACACTCTCAAGCCTTGTTCATCCCAAACCATATAGGTTTATTCTTAGCTCTAATACAAATTACATTTAAATTTTTAAAAATAAAATCTTAAGCCCTACATAATAAAGGTTAGTAGAATTAAATGTGCACACAAGCAGGCATATTATCCAAACATGTAGACTTAGCACTAGCGAGTGATATGCCTCCCTTATCCTAATAAGTCACTCTTAAGGGGATAAGCACAAAACACCTACAACCAAACTCATTAGCTTTTAAATTGCTTCAGTAGCCTCATTAAACATGTCTCCTTGCGTAAAACATTATTAAAACTAATAAATAATCACCCTAACATCCAATCTATGAATAAATGACATCCTAGAATATAGTCTATAATAATTCACCATAAAAGAAAAATAATACATACTAATCAAACACAATTCTAACCAATGTTTATGGTCGATGACCTAGCAATCTAGTGTGTGTGTGTGTGTATGTGTGTGTGTGTGTGTGTGTGTGAGGTTCGAGTTGTGAGTTAGTGCTAAGCTTTTGGGTTTGAGTCTTAGTATAAACTCAAGGTTTAAGTTATTACTATTGGTTAGCTTTAATTTAAGTGATTAGTGATTTAGAAGTAAATTTTATTTTATTATTCAAGACAGCCTTACATCAAATTTAATGTTTAAAAGAGTGATGTGTTGCAAGCCCACTTGGGGATGACCTACTCTTCCTAACACACTAAATTTAATAGAGTGAACACCTCATCACAAGATGTATGGCCACCCTAAGACTTTAATCAATGTGTTTATTTTTACAAATTTTAAATAATTAATTAATGGCATTTCATTTTAATTATTAATTAAATTATAGAATATTTTAATTTAACTTAAGTTTAAATGACTTCATAAACTTCATAAATTATGTCCTAAGGTCACAAGGCACCCCCAAGGATATTTCATAAAATTTTGGTTGATTTTCAAAATAATAATAACAAAAATAATAATAATAATAATAATAATAATAATAATAATAATAATAATAATAATAATAATAAAATTTAAATTAATATTACATTTTTTAAAATTATGAAAATATTTTTTAGCTCAAAAATATTAGAGAAACATTCCATAAAAGTTTAGGTAATTTGAAATAATTTGGATTTTTCATAAGCATTATATTATTTTACATTCTAGAAAATATTTAAATTAAAATATAGTTATAAAATCAAGAATTTGTATAGGGGCGCTAGAAATGAGCTCGAAATACTCACATACAAAACTTCATATCAATTGGAAGTCATTTATATTTTTTATTATTTATTTAATTTGTTTAAATATTTAAATTATAGAGAATGTTTTATTATTTAAAATAAGTTGACTTTATTTTTCTTAAGCTTTATTTTTCTATGTAGATTAGTGGGAATGATTTGGCGATTTTTATAAATATAGTTGAATTATTATGAAATTTATCAAATTAAAGGGGTAATTTATTGAAAATTGTATTAAAAAATTAGATTTCTCATTTAAAATTTAAAGTGCCCTAATCAACTCTAAACCTCATGAAATAATTTCCTAAGTTTAGGAAAGACCTAAATGACATTCCATACAATGTTTGTAATTTTTTTTTTGAACTAACCAATTTTTATTGTTATTTTAATATGCATTATGTAATTCCTCTTGCAAGAAAATTCAAATAAATATCCAAACAATTATAATAATTAACAAAATATTCCTCTAACTTGGAAGAGCAATGAAAACATATTAGGTAGCTTTTAAAATTATTTTAATGATATTTATTTTTTTAATTTTAATTATTATTTATTTGGGTATTATCATTAAAATTTTAAAAGGTGTTTAAATAATTCAAAATTATTTTATACAAATTTGTGAGTAAAATAAATTTAATTTGAATTTTATTTATTTTAATTAAATAATTTAGATTATTTAATTTTAATAATTAAAATATTAATTATGTAATTTTATTTTTAATTTTTTTTATCATAGTTTTGATTAGTCTCTATTAAATTTTAAATTCTATTTTTAGGGTTTGATTTGAATCAATTATAAATTTTCAAAGTTCAAGATATTAATTAACCTAATCAAGATTTTAATTAAGCCGAATTATGATGGTTAAACAACCTAGACTATTCTAGAGATCATGACCATTTTTATTTAAATTTTCACTATTAATGGAATGATTCAAGACTGATTTAATAATTTTTTAAAATTTTTAATATTAATATTCAATTATTTATTATGTTTCTATCCTTAAACTTATATTTTTAATAATTCATTACAGATTCAAAGAAATTTTTTAATAAAATTACTAGAAGTGGAGAAATCCTCCATGAATATTCCCTAAAATTCCAAGTCAATTGGACTTGTATTTTTAATTTAATTTTAAAAACTATATTTTGAATTTTTATCTAATTACTCCTATAATACTCAATAAATGTGGGGCTTTATTTTTCTTAAATTCCTCTTTTAATGCTAATTTAAGATATGGGTCATTTGTATTTTGGTTAAGTAGTTAATTAATTATAAATTTTTGAGGTTCTAAAAAACTTTTTAATTAATTTTTAGGGTGGATTTATATATTAACCATGTTGCCACTAACTTGCATCGCTTTACATGTGACATCGAGTCATTGGGCCTTATTAATCCTACATGTAAAAGGCAATCCACAAGATTAATTCTGGTCATTTGATTAAAGATGGAATGGCCATAATTAAATTGGTAGTTATTAAGGGGATACCGAATTAAATATTGTCCAATGTGATTACCACCATCCATTACAAACAAAAGGAAAAGACAGTGATGGCATCATCCCCTTGCTCCAGCTTGAGATAAAGATTATCTATCTTGAAGCCATTGATCTGAGCCTTTAAAGCATGAAATTGTGATTTTACTCCTTAGAAAAGAGTAAAAGAGAAAATGCAAGGGTTGTGTTGGTTGGATCCTAAAATCATGCACACTTGTTTAATAAACTGTACAGACTAAGCATTTGTCTAAGATCACTAAAAATTACCTCATAATAGCCACTATCTGATGGAATTAAACATATTGGAAAGATTTTCCAAATTGAGATGAACCTCTAACTAGAGTTTCGTCATTTGCCTTGATATTGTTCACATTAAAGACCACTACACCATAATGGATCATCAATGTTTGGTCAAATTTGTGCTTCTCAAGCTCCCAAGTGGAGGGGGATAGTTCAATTTTAATCCTTGGAGCATATGAAAGGCTTTTGATGAAAGAGTTTCCTTCTATATCAGTTAGGAGTAAGGATGGGTTGGTGGTGCTTAGATGAGGGGGATTGTAATGGTGGCTCAAACCCTTGTGCAAATGAGGACTTGGGAGTGCTTGGGGACTATTTTTTATGTGCTTGAGGAGTGGTTTGAGTGTTTGGACTCCTCCTCATTAAATGTGTGCTTCCCCCCAATATGTGAACCAAGGTTTTAGCTTGGTTTAGCCATAAGGAGCTAGTGGTTCATTACCTTGAGCTCAAATTAGGCTAGGATGGTCCACATGGAGATCTCCTAGTGGCTAGCCAATTATTAGGTAGAGAGGTGAAGTGGACAACTCATGGGAGGTAAATCATGGTTTTTCTACTTTTGGTTTTTTCATGCCAATGTCTATCTTGGGAAACTTTGAATAGATCTAAATAGTTTGACTAAGGCCAAATGATGACTTGGTGGTTGTCCATGCTAAAGTCAATAAGTGGACTTGCCAATATTATGTTTTATCCTCATTTGAGCACCTTCATTCAATTGAGTTTAGCACAAGCTAGCCTCAACTAAGGCCAAGTCCACTTGGGCAAACCCTTAGGGACCCAAGGAAAGGTTAAACCAAGTTTCAATGCATTTGGACATAATTTGGATTAGTTTGGGTCATAGTAACCTATTTAGGTCAATTTGGGCTCAATTCAAATAATTGGCCAAATTTGCCAAGTTATACCCAAATGGTTGTTGGGGTAAGTCTATTAAACATCTCTAAGTGATTTGGCATAATTGGTCCTATTCTATTTTGGATTAATTAATTTTAGATCAATATGGTTCAATTGTATTCACTTGGGTTAACTGGGCCCCTTGATCAAATTGAGATGTCCCTAGGCTTCAATTATGCTTGATTATTGATTTGAGACATAGGAGAATGTTTAATTTTAATTAATTTGAGTTTAGCCTAATAAGGCTCAATTATGACAAATTGGGTAAAATGACCCAATTGATGAAGTTCCAATTAAGTCTAACCTTCGTTTACGTGGGTTAAGATTAATCTTAGGGATTATTAGGTTGCTTTGGTTTTAAATGGTGGTGCCTAGGTTCAACATAGTTTACTAGGTCATAATGGGCTAAGTGGGACCCAATATCCTATTGTGGCTTAATAGACTTATATTTTATTTGGTTTAGCTTTGATTTTAGTTTAGTCTTCTCTTAGTTAGTAAGAGTTTTATAATGCTCAACCAGAGAAAGTACTATGTTAAGATAGGATTTTAGATGCTAAGAAAGAAAATGTGTCAACCTCACCAAAAGTGAGGTCAACACTCATGACCACAATCATCGAAGCACCATGACCAACCATCATCATTGGGCTACCATACGATCAGCATCTGGCCCCATCCAATTGCCATTATCAGATTACCTCCCAACATCTATCGTCAGACCACCACACAAACATCATAGTCATATTATCTTTCAAACATTATAATCAGAGTACATCCTATCTATTGTCATCATATCATCCCCTAATCATTATCATCATACAACCACCTAATTATCAACATTAGACCACCTCTTAATAGTCATAACAGATCTTGTTCGTTTGACCATCATCATAAATACACTTTTCTATCATCATCCTTGAACCACGATCATCGAACTAGCATTTTTGGGTTGCCTTCTAACCACAATCACTTCAGCTTCACCCAACCTCCATCATTAAACAACCTCCTGACCACCATCATCATAACACCACAGCCAGAATAACTGAAAGATCACCCACCCATCATCATTAGTACATTATTATCGATTATTAATATTGGGTCACCACCAAATTATCATCATTGAACAACCTCCCAATTTCCATCATGGAAGAAACACAACTGACTATTGTCATCAAACCATCACTTGATTATCATTATCAGATCATTTCTTGATCAATATCATCAAATCATTATTGCTTGACTACTACTATCTTATCACCATCATCAAACCACCACCCAATTGATATTGCCAAACTACCTCCATAATATTATCCTTAGATTGCCTCATAACCATTGTCGTTACATAGCTTTCTAACCATCATCATCAAACCACTATTATTTGATATTTGTTGGCCTCAATTTTGGATGAGGTTAATATCATTCTAAAATCAGTAATTAGGATGTCCTAATCTTAAATAAGAATCTCTAATTCAATGACACTCGTAGTGACCTAGTGCACCCTCCTTGGGTTTGATCTAACCTAATGAGCTTAGGTAGACTTGACCCAATTTTTAAATTTAGATTAAATCAAATCAAATCCAAATAAATCAAATTAAAACAAAGGAACAAATCAATCCAAAAAAAAAGTCAAATCTAGTCAACCCATTTAGCATAGGTTTGACTAAAGCGTCCCACCAAGTCAATGGTCAACCCACAAAGAATTTGACCAAATTAAATCATTCTAATGTTCTAAATGATCAAATAAACATGTTTGATCAAAAATATAAAGAAATTTAAATTCATTTAGACCTACTTATGTGATCAGCTTGAAACCAAATCATTGAAATCAAATTGGTCATTTGAACCTTGATCAAATTTTACCATCATTTGGGTTTTAAATGGGTTGAAATGAAAATAATCATAAATTAATCATTCTAAATAATTAATTAGATCAAAACTTAATTGGTCATCATTAAAGATGATTAAATTCAAAATTAAAATTGAATCAAAATCACACCAATTTGAATCAAATCCTTTGATTGATTAGTTCAATCATCATTAGAAAAAATTTAAAAGGTCCAAACATTGACTTCAAACTCATTCTCCAATTAAATGAGCTTTAATAATGATGCCCAAAAACAAAGGAAAATGGAACCAAAGAAGAGGAGTGTAAATCTTTGACCAAAGGAAGATTCCTCCCCTTTTTATTTTGAAAATCACTTGGATTTTATCCATGCAATCTTGTACCTTGACCACCTCTTGAGATAATAGTTCCAAGGGCAGAGGATGGGGAGATCATCCTCAAGCCAAAGGGAATTTGGTTTCCTCCAAGGAAGAAGCCCTAGAAGAGAAGAAGGAAACCATGGCTCAGAAGGAAGGAAGAAGAGGTAGATGCCCTCCTCATTTCCAAATTCTCATCCAAACATGTTCAAAGGGGATTGAATCCACCTTGCCCCTGCCACCAGGTGGAGAATCACATAGAAGGCCATAAGCATGCCTCTTGGCCAAGCATGACAAGATGGGGAGAGAAGGCCAATTACATCCCTCTTTCATCAAAAATATTTCACCAAGGGTAGAGATGAAGAAATCAAACCTTCCCCGACTTCTCATCACCGCCAAAAAAAAGTGAAATGGCAACCACTAAGCTCCTTTAATGGTGAAATGCAAAGGAAGCTCCCACATCAAATTGAACGTTCCAACACGTTCTAGAAGCCGAGGCGACCACAAATGAATCACCACCTCATCCCTCCATTGGCAAACCGATAAATGACCAAGGCCGATGGAAATCTGATATGAGGTTGGTCTAGGAGGCGATCCATGATGAGGCAAGCCACCAAATTGCATACACTACTTCATCACATCGAGATGAACCTAATGGAGTCGATCTCATTGCCGGTGATCGCCAAAAATGAGGTACGCTCCACCAACAACCCCTTAGGCATTCAATTTAGGCACTTTTCGAAAGAAATTCTCATGTGGATCAAACTGCATGGATTGATTGCAAAATAATTCTTGATCATTTTGCAATCAAAAATGAGTTGAAACTTACAGGCAACCACAAGAATTTTGGAAAAAAAATGATAAATGGTGTTCGTCTCTCACTAGAGGTTTATGAGATATAATCTCCACCGATCCTTCTATTTGGAATGAATGATCGTGAATTAGTTGGATGATCTGATTAACCCCCTTAAGGACGCCATAGAACTAAATCGGATCGATCTTTTCGAAATAATGATTCATCATCCTGTGCGCTTTTGATCGGATGCCATTGGGATCCACATGGCCAAATCTTGCCTCACCATGTGACGATGGCACCACGTCGGCCCACCTTCTTAAAATGGTAAATCCATCTTAATTAATTAAAATTACAAAAATTTCAAAAAATCATAAAAACTAAAATACAAATCCAAAAATTACAAACTTGGGCTCCATGGATTCATCTTAATGAAAGGAATCCATTAAAATTAAAATTCTCAAATTATTTTGTGTATTTTATTCTTAATTTAGCTTTGAATAAATTAATTTAACCTTAATTAATCACAAACCATTAATCTAATTGAAATGAAACTATAGGGAATTGAAATTGAGGTTAAAACACACCTTAGGAAACATTTTCATGAATTATTATAATGTAATTCATGAAATATTAAATTTCAAATCCTAAACCTCAATTTTAATTAAATTAATTAATATAACATGAAACAAATCATGAAAATGGATTAAATAACCTCAAGTCAATTTAATAATCCTTAATGAACTTAAAATTATCAATGAAAATTATTCAAATGCAATAAATCACAAAATAACTTAATTAGGTGATTAATTGAATTAAAAAATTCAAATAATTAACTAAACATTAATTAAATCACAATAAATCAACCAGATGTCCAAAAATTATGAATGACCCCTCTTTAGAAACATCTTTCATAGATGACTCAATGAAAAATAAAATCCCTAAATGACCTTCACTAAATTACACTTAATTTGGGTTTTGATGAAATAATAAAAACTTAATTACACCTTAATTAGAAATCTAATCAAGATGAAACTTTGGAAACATGGCATGGAACCCCCACTTGCCATAAAAATTTCAAATCCAATTGACCTTTGGATTGGGAATTATTGAATTTCTAAATCTTTAGATCAATATAAATCAAATAATTAACAAAAGAAAATTCATAAATTCATAAAATCATGAAATAATTTGAATTGATCTTCATCAACATCAGAAATACTTAGGATAGTTCTCCAAACATCTTAAGTCAAAGAACTTAATCATTTATATATTTAAGAGTTAAGATAATTGATAAGGCATATTAAGACTTAAATTAAAGCTAATGAACTCATAATCAAACTAATGCAATCTTAATCTAATCTAACTAAGAATAAGTCAAATGTTAACCTAAGTACCTTTGGTTAACATAAATTAAACTAAATGAAATGAACATAATTCAACAAACCTAAACATAACTTAAACCAAAGAATAAATGCAAACCAAACAAAATAATTCAAACAAAAATCAAATGAAATAAATTAAATCAAATTGAAAATAAATCAAACCAAGAATTAAATGAAATCAAAAGAAATGAAATAAAGAATTGAAACATTAATCCAAAATCTAAATTGAATTCCAAATCTATATAAATGAAACTAAAGGGATTAATTAAGATACTTAAGGATCTTAGTTAAACCTTTGGGATGGAACTTCATCTTAAGATGAAGGTTTCATTCTATTATGGATTAGGATGTTGAATAGAGTGGGTTCCACCCAAAAATGAGATCCATCTACTCTTTATTCTTAAAAACCTAAAATTCACTTTAACCAAATAAAAGTGAAATGAAAATAAAAATAAATCACTAAATCATTTGAATTGAAACCATTTAAAGGTAAAATTCAAACAAACTCAAATTCTAAATTGAAACTTGAACTAAAGAGGCCTAGCAAAGTCTTACTACACAAGCTTATTTTCTTCACACACTAGAACATTAGGTCCACTAGACTTAGGTTAGGCCATTCTATAATTCCTTTTCTGATTTTCTATATTGTGATATGATGTGCTTCACATGTCCTTATGGTGTACTATTTTAAACTACCTGTCTAGGATTGTTTGCCCATTAAATTGGATGATAGGATGTTCTTTTTAGATTTGACATTATCTTCTACAAGGAGCTATGTTAGAAAGGACTGCTATCATAAATAAAATTAAGAATGCTATTTCTTGCAAGTGTGCCTAATCCTTAAACATAGCTCATCGACAAGTGGGCTTGCCAAATAGCTAATGTTAAGCTCGTATGTTTGTGAAATATAATTATTGCATGCTATTTATATTTTTTGACATTTGTTTTGCAGGGCTTAGGAATTTATTTTGAATTTAAAATGTAAAGTTTAGCTTAGAATTAGGTTAGGATCTATGGGGTCTACCAGAATATAGGTGTAATGGTCCCCTATGAAGCCCAATGGATGTCCCTAAAGAAGGAGATGATCCTCAAAGAAGACCCATAGATCTAGACTTGTAGTTCTAGGCCAGGTTGTATAAGGCGAGCAGCGATTTCTCTTCCTTCCATGTGATACCCAACATTGGCCTTTTCTTAAATTAAATTAGATTGATTTATTTTGGGTGCACAATAGAATCAACCTACTTTTCTATGTTTCTTTATGTGTTGTGCTTTCTTGTGATTGAATGCTTAGATGATTAGGCTCATAGGAAAAATTAAAGTTTATACCCAATCTAAATCTAAACAACTAAAATTAAAATAAAAGAAAATTTGAAACCTCACATAAATTAAAGCCTTAACTTAAAATTAATTAGAAAATAATTAGATCTTGAAACCATGAAATCCTATTGCTCTAAATCTTTAAATGGACACTTCTCCCATTACACATAAGGGGCATGTGACCTATGAGGATGACCACCTTCTTGGGGAAGCCTTCCTTCTATTATTGATTTGGCCCATAACTATTTCTAATTGCATATCATTAGGCATAAAAATGCATACCCAAGACCTCAAATAAATCTTGAATCAAAATATTTAAAATTTGAAAAATGTGCAATAGTTAGATACATTTCATTCCCTATATTATCTTAGGGATTAGAGAGTGAGTCTAGGTTCATGATTTCTTTCTAAAATACAACAACCCATCCATCTTGCATTCATGAGACTTAGCATCATGAATTTAAAATCTTAGATGGTGTGTTCTTTGACCCTCTAGGAGGGTTGTAAGTGAAGAGGATAGGTTAGTTCTCTCAAGTGAGAGGAATGGTCGATATTTCTCAAAATGAAATTAGGTCGAGTATCTGACATGTGTTAGAAGCACTTGTAGACCAGGTTCTGAAGCATCCTTCTTGGAATAAGTCTTCAACCCTAGGCATTTTGCAGTCTTGTGTTGTTAGAATCTAAGTCATAAACTTCTAAAATAATAACAACTCAAAATCTAAACTAAATTATAAAATTTAAATCCCAATTATGGGATAGTTGAAATGTCTACAATGTATCACAATATCAATAGGCATTTCCTACTTCATCTCATTTGGCCTCCAAAAGAACTCTCTCTAATTTGAATCAATCCCAATTGAAAATTGCAAACATCATTCTTATGAAAACTACCTTATAACTCTTTAAAAATAATAGTTATTTTTAATCGAGAGTATTCTTAAGAAGAAACCCTTCTTAAGATGTAATTAAATATAGAAGCTTGCCTCTATAAGGAACCATGAACCTAGTTTAAAATAATCCTTGTTCTACTTTTCATATAATTCAGGGGAAAAATCTCTAGTACACAAAGACCCATTAACCTTAGTTTTTTATTAAATGATCGGATCCATTGATAATATGTTTATCTTAAGATAATATGTTTATTCCTTAATGATGATCATCCAAATAAGAAATTCTAAACTCTGTGGCATCATAAATTTTTTCCATAATTACCATCATTTTTAGGAAGCAGCTTGATCTCTATCACATGACTATGATCACTTAAGCTTTAATAATCAACTTTGGTTATTTTCCAATCAATTCATTCTACCATTGTTGATGGATTTTTGTCATTAAATAAGCACCGACTAACAACATTCACTCAACCCCCATCTCCTTACCACCATCACCTAGCTATGGTCCCTTGACCATAATCTCTTAGCCATTATCACCTAGCTATATCAACAAATGTTAACATCATTATTCATCACTACCAATAACATTGATGAATGTCATCACTTACACAATCAATGCATGCCATTGACATATGCTACCATTGTCAATGCATCCCATTGACACACATAATCTCTTATAAAGTTAATACATGCATTTAACATTAAGGCTAAAACATACAGAGTACATCACATATTGTCACCCACAACATTGACACATACCATCACTAGTGAGCTTGATGCACATTGTCAATACCAACTCTAATTTTTTTGCATCGAGGTTACAATTATACTAGACTTTTTATTCTCTATCCTTTTCTACTTAAAGTGAACTATAAATAATGACATGATGACAACTCTAATGCCATGAGGCTCCTTTAACTTCTATATGAGAGTTCATTTTTTATAATTTATGCTTATTGAATTAACACCCTTCCTTTTAATGGGGAAGGTATCATTTGTAACCTTTGATAAAAAAATAAAATTATTTCAATTGGGCAAAACCCTGTGGATTATCCCCTTTTTCTAGGTTTTTAGATAAAACCTCACTTATCTCTTAAAACCTTCTCTTTTATGTGTGCATGTTGGATCTCCCTACAAAGCTAAGGCACTAAAAACCTTTTCTGTAAAATAGTGAATATTTTGGCATGCAAATAAAGACAAATTTTGGAACATAAATTTGTCTTCAAACAAATATCCAATATATAATAACAATTTAAATTTTATAGGATTTATATTAAGAGTATGCATTCTTGATTCTGGTGGTAAAGATAACTCTTGTTTTTTTATTAAACATTCTTATAATAATAAGTGTTTGATCAATATTATACCATAACCTATGAGATTCTATAGGATGCAGAACAATTGGGTTGAGGTGGGACAAAAAACTAATAGAACCTCAAGTAAATCATTAAAAAATAAATTTAATATGATTTATCAAAGATATATTGATAATAGTATAAGAGAGAACAAAATATTTTGATTATGTTCATAGATTTGCTAAGTTATGAGGAGAAAGATACTATGTTTGTGAAAATTATTCTTATGACATGGGTATAAACTTTAGGGGATGAAGAAAAATGTGGTCGAGGATACATTGGGCTTCATTAGATTAAAGATAGGATTTGTAATGCTAAGTACAACTTAGAATAATCATCAAACTAATTAAATATGCATTATGCATTTTACTTTTTTTCTTTAAAAATGTATTACATGAAGTAATAAAAATGCAATGTGATTTAGTTACATTTAAGAGTAATGCCTCATAAAAATTTATATAATTAAATATATTTTTAAAGTAATAATTGAATTTAAAGTTCAAAAATTAAAACTTAGGAACATTAAACTTGAATTTTACTAAACTTATAATTGAAAGAAAGTTTTAATATGGAAAGCACATTGACATCAAAAGTGCATTGATTTGAGTCCAATTAATCCTAAGTCAAGAGCTCAAAATATGGTTGAAAATTTTCATGATAGTGTTTGAGGAATAAATATACTTTAAATCTATCATGGTTATAATTAAAATAAGCATCTCAATAAAAATTTCAATTGATCAAAGAGATGAATTCTATTGCCATTAAAGATTTTAAATACTTCAAAATAGTATATGATTGAGAAATCAACAAGAACAATTTGGTGAAGAGTTTGGATGTTTTTTTTGTAAAATAATCAAAACTTCACACCAAACATCTAGAAATAGCCTAATTCTTCACATGAAACAAAGCATGGATTAAGATATGAAGCTATAATTATAGAGAGTTCTTCTTGAAGTTTGATGTTGATGATCACCATGAATAATTTTTGGACTATAATTACCAAACCATAATTGCCCAACGACATCCACCTAATTTTAGTCCCATGATAACCATGTTTAATAGATCACTACTACTTGGCCATAAACTATAGCACAATAAGGTAGTAGATTATTATCTCTCAACAACAGTCATCCAATTATCATTACTCACCATATTCACTAGGCTGACATTTCCATATTTTTATTGCATAATCATAATAGCCTAACTACTACCACCCAATCATAGTTCCATGACTGTCATTGACAACCAACATTATTCGACCACAATTACCCAACCACCATAGCTACACCACCATCATCAATTGCATTACATTAGTATTATAATGAAACAACCATCGCTAAACCATTGTATCCTAACTACTATCTCTCAAGCAAGATTACATAAGTGACAAATACTATTGAAATCTACATCAAAACAAGCCTAAAGTTAGTTGTTGATAATAATATTGATATGTTATTTCTAAGAAGGCTGATGCACACCATCATCTAAAATGCAATATACTATACCATTATGGTCATTACATTTCATTGACATTAAATTCAATGCTAGCCATTACCATCAAAATTGATATACATTTTGAAATAATGTCTATAAACAAAACCGTTGATAAATCTGACACCAACCATTAGTATCAACCTTGACACTCGATATCGATACTAAGATTATTACTCAACTTAGATTCATGATTTTAGCCTTCCCTTCTTTATTACAAATTTTGTAAATAATGTTTATAATATAACATTAATGCCTAAAGATGTAACTTTTTCATAAAGCAATCTTTCATAAATTATTTCAATACTCTCCCCAAAAAAATAAGATCATTTATATTCTATAATATAAACTACTAATATAATTTCAATTGGATTGATCCCAATATTTAATTTCTTTTTCTAGTTTTCTATGAGAAAATGTTATGCCTCCTATTGGCTACTCTCAACTTATTATACTTATTTTTGTGCCAAAACTTCATATAACACTAAGATATTTCTCTCAATTGCTACCAATATTTATTATACAACATTTTGGGGTTATCTATATAAGAAAATTTTAAGGCTTTTTGAAACCCTTAATAGAACATTTATGTTAACATGTTGGGCATGGTTATAGTGGGAGTAATGCCTTTACCATTTGTTAACTTATCTATTTTGTAAGAAGAAAATCAAAGTAATAGGTAACCTTGATTATAACCTTAAAAGAATACCATTTTATGTGCAGCTAGTCATATAACTCCTTTTCATTAAAATCTATTAATGCAAAAAAAAGTAGAAAATTATGGCTAGGGGTTAACTCTACCTAAAACTTCAAAAGGATGGTTGCATTAAAATCATAGAGTATTGTTGTTTGGTTAGTTCTTCCTTTCATTACATGTATATGTATCTAATACTTATTTTACTAACAACTATTTTTTTTAAGGCTTTCGATAAATATAAAAAAAATTATAAGTAAATTTCAATTCCTAATACAAAGTCAATGTGGACCTTGACTTCTTAGGTAATGTTATAATAATGGCCTTCAAAGGATAGTGAAGGTCAACAAAAAGATCAACCATAACTTTAAATTTAAGAAATTTTTGATGTTGTTTTATCCAGTTTAAGATAAAATTGGTCTAAAGGGAATCTAATTTGATTTCATTCACCATAAGCTAGGATCAATGCATAATACTTAACAAACTATGTCATGATCTTATAAGCTTCTCCCCTTATAGTGAGGGGCCCACCCTAGAATTATTGATGACCAACATAGATTATAATGAAGACAATTAAAAAGTCCCTCAATAGTGAGAAAACTCTTCATTAAGCTTTCTTTGATGAACTCAAAAATTAAATCCCAAAATCTAATCATGGTAAAACTGTATAGAATTCTTATCATATTGCATCTAGTGGTTGGAACACTTGAGATGATCCAATTAATGGTTGGGGCTATCCTAAGATGCTTATGAAAGTGAGGATGTGTATGGAGGGGTTAGATTTTTAGTGGAGTATGTGCTAGAGATTTAAATATGGTTGACCAACCTAAGATAGAACCTAGTCCAGAATCTTTTGCACCATTTTTTAGGATTTTGGTTATATATGATTGTCAAGTTATTCCTTACTAACAACTATTTTTAGGCTTCTTACAAATATAAGTAATTTTATAAGAATTTTTGAAGTGAATTTTAATTTCTAATACATGTGTAACCACCGAAAACCACCCTCTAAAAAGTCATGGCCGACCACTCTTGAGTGGAAAATGATTGATTAATAATTTTAATTATTATTAAATTATTATTTATGAATATTACATAATATTTCTCTTATATATTTGAAAATTTTAATTTAAAATTAAAATTTTGAATGTTAAAATTTTAAACATTCAAAATTTCAAACCACATTTTTTTTTCAAAATTATAAATACTCTAAAGTAATATTACAAACAATAACATTACATAAAAATTATAAGTAGATAAATTACACATTAAATGATATATCCTTAATCAGCTATAATATTCTTTTTGGATTGATCATTTTTAATTGATCCTTTGCTCGCTTGAATGTCATCTTGTGCATCATCATTTCCCCTAAACATCAAAGAAATTATTTTCAAAGAGGTAAATAGAAGTACCCAAATAGTTCTTCAATGATGGTAAAGTATTTGCTAGTATTAGTCTATTTCCAAATAATAAATTATGCATTAAGTTGATCTGCATGTTATGATTTTATACTCTAATAGAAGACATTTAATGAAAATATGGAGATTTTATAAATCATTTATGCATCATAATTATGAGAAGAATTTTGATGTTGAAATATACAATGGATGATGATATTGGAGATGATGTGGTAGGTGGGATTTATTAGAATAAAGGAAGAGAGATGGACAATTATGGATAGATTTTCAAATAAAGTATTAAAATCAAAAAAAATATTGTCTCTTGAGATTCTTTTCAAAGAACATCAATAAGATCATAAGAAGCTAGCTATGAATATTATGACCTTGACAATGAATCACTAAAATTATAATCTCACCATAAGATCACATGAAAAAAGTCACAAAATAAATCCTTAACTAGGGATCATGCGAACTTTTGGCTCGATTATCAAACTTGATGTGTTATTTAGTTGGATTACTTGGAATAATACAATTATGGTTTAGGGTTTTTCTAAGATTCTTATGAAAGTTAGGATGGGTATGGAAAGGATACAATTGTGATGAAATATGAGCTAGAGACTTAAATGTTGTTGGCGAACCCAAGATAAAATGTAGTTTAGAATTTGATGCACCAATTTTCAATATTTAATATTTTCACTACAAACCTTCAAATGACTAAAAATAAAGTGTAATTTGTAGGGTATGAAGTCTATTTAAAATCTAAAATAAATTTAAACTACTAAAGTAATGTTTATTTTTGAATTTTTTAACTCTAAGTCAAAGAATAACTTCAATCTTTGGATGTAAGCACTAAAGTTAGAAAAAATAACTTTTAGAAAATAGACTTGGTATTACAAAAGGAGGCTAAAACTTTGAAGAATGATGTTTTAGGGTTTATAGTTATGATTTAATAATGTTCACCTATTTTTAAGAAGCTTAATCATACCAATTAAGCACTATAATATGACTAGATCTTATTACAAAAAATCATAAACTAACAATTCTTACTTGATTTAAGTGGACATTTATAGAGTAAAAATATAAGGAAATACTTATAATATAGATTTAAAAGTAGAAGAAATATGTAGTAAAAATATAGAATTTATATATGATAAAGATAAGTTAATCACTCACTAAAGTAGCTAGTTGGAAGAGATCACCAACCCTCTTTCCATCTTGAGTTTCAAAATAACATCTTAGACTAACTTTTTATTTGATCATACAAATATATATAAGTTTTACAACAAGATAATGTAAACATCATAAAAGAGGGGGAAGAGGGGAGGGCTGGCAAGGGGTGGGCTGGTGAAGAATGTGGATGAGGGAGTGGTTACACATGTGCAACCACTAAGAACCACCCTCCAAAATAGTAATGGGTGGCTTTAGCAAAAATTATTAATTAATAATTTAAATTATTATATTTTTTCTCAAAATTTTACATAATCTTCTTCTCTATCTTTAAAACACTAAATTTCAAATTCAAAATTTTGAATTTTAAAATTCAAACATTTAAAATTTGATATCCACATTTTGAACTTACAAATAAATTACCAACAATATTACAAAAAATAGCCTACATAATAAAGTATAGATAGGTCAATGACATATAAAATGATTAATCATTTATCAACAACATTTCTTCTTAAACTTAGCCTTTACTCACTTGATTAGCATCTTGTGCTACATCATATCAATTTAGTCATGTTTAACATAGAAGCTTTCAGGTCTAGTTATACAATTGCATGATTTTACCTTAATATAATCGGTTGTTAAAAAAAATAAAAAACATCACCCTAGTAAAAAGAGGAAAGAAATCAAATCTACCTGATTCAACTTAAAAGGTTTGTGTTCATCATAGTAAAGAATAGTATCTACTATGCAAAGGGAAAGTGAAGATCTTTTAATCTCTGTCTCCACCTCTTTTATTATATAAACTTCAATAACATAACATTTACTAGAAGTGTTTTCCAAAGTCCCTTCCTAAGTGAAGGAAAAGTATAAATAATTACCATATATTAACCTTGATGTTGTAAATGGTTAGTAAGAGTGATCAATTTTCTTAGTAATAGGAGTAGTTCATGTAGTGGGTTTAGAGTAGATAAAAATGAATGCCTAAGCATGGGTAGCTAGATTTATAGATGGCTTGGAAAAGATATTTAAGAGATAACCATATTCCATAATGAGATGAAAGTTGACTTGTACAAGAATTAGGCATTGACTATATCAAGATGACAAATTTATTAGCTTTCTTTAGCTAAGTAAACTATCTTAACAACTTTAGAGAGGGCTTAGTTTGGCTACATGTCTCATGTATCTTATAGCAAGAAAGCAATGGATGTGATTATATACATTCATTATTTAGTCTAATATGTACCATCTTTTATGGCAACCAAAACCATATCGCTATAGAGCCTATGTCCATTCTAAGTGGAGAAATCTCTTATACTTAAATCTATTATAATGAAATTCTTGATCTTCAACTCAAAAAAGGTTTTTTTTTTCATTTTCTTTTTTAATTTCTTATTATTTATTCTTTTTTAATGTGTTAATTAGGCTCTAGTTTATCCATATAAATTTTTGGAACCAAAATCTTGAATGTGTGGTCAATGTATAATAAGCCAAAAATCAGAAGAGACATGCTTTTAAGAGTCAAAAGGATGGAATATCGAGACCTTGGAAAACATGTAAAACAAAACTCTTTTTATATACTGAAAATTAGATGACATGAAATGTTGAACAAAAATAATGATCGAGATAACTCAAAAGAGAGTTCCAAGATCCACTTTGAAGGTAAAGATATTAGTAGGATCTGTCCTTTAAAGAAAACCACCAAACATGAGGGCAAAGCCATCAACTCCTTATACAGTTAATAAAGACATTGTGGTGAAAAATTTTATATGGGAGGGTCACCTTCAAATCTGTTGGTGGAAATGAAAGAGGCAAGCATATATAAATTCATCTTTTTAGGATGCCACGCAGATCCGCAGATGTACTTATTCAAGTGATCGAGTACGTCATCAAGGAAATAGTGTACTATCTCGAGAGATAGAAGTCACTACCTTTAATGGACCTAATCACCTCAATAAGGACTCTAAGGATGATGGATATGTACCAGATTCTTCTACTTTATATGAAAAAGTAAAGCAGGATTTATTTTAAATCGAGTTCATTAAGTTCCCTATAGGGGCAAGCCCCCATAGTTAATTACATCCTAAGGGACGGGATCCCTTAGGAAAAGTATCAATTAAGATAAATGATCATTGTCTTCAAAGATTTCAATAGGAAATGACTATCAATCGATTAGTTTATTTTTGAAGATCAAATGGGATTGATCAAAGAGAGGGAGTTATTATCGAAGCCAAAATGAAAGATAAGTAGGAGATGCCCCCGATGCTAGAAGACCTAGCAAGCATCTCGAACTATCCTATGGTTGGGCTTTACATTTTTGAAATTAATTTAGTTTTTTTGAGTTGAATTTTTATGAGAAATTTAGGGCTTATGATTTCTTAACACAAGATTAAAGAAATGCCTAAGAGGTGAGGAATTAAGCTTATGGCCCACAAAGGGGAGAAGCAACCTTAGATCCTAAATTTAGGGAGCTTTGGTGAGGGCCAAAAGCACAACCTAAATCTATGGAGAAAATGGGTAATTGGTCTGCCTCTATAAGAGAGGACAAACCACCCGACAGCTTAGACTTACAACCGCCTGGGGTGGCTGCCAACTAACTCCTCCTATGATTTTAAATACATGTAGGCAAGTCATTATGCTTATGCAAGATTTCTAGGTTGTTATTTATTTAGAAAGAAACTAAGTCCTTAAACTAAGGTAGCATAAGGCATGAAAAAATGCCTTAAGCACTCACTATTCTTTCCTCTAAAAATTCCTCCAATACCAACATGTTTAGTTTTAGGATCAATGCTTCCATCTATGTTTATGTTGATTATGCCATGGGATGGTTTATTCCAGCAAATGATTTCCCATCTATGTTTAGTGTTGTCAACACAAAATCCTAGGATGTTTGCATATTGCATCCTTCCAACAAAACATGTCTTTTGAATTGCTCCATTATGTATGGCTTTGTATAAGTATGTTCTAATATTCTGTGTAAAAATAGTTGTTGTTATTTTGCTCTCATTATGCTTAATCTTATTTCTAGCCATCCAAAGGAACCATATGATAACAAAAGGGGTAATTAGCATGATATTGATATTCCATTAATCTGTGGGCTTCCAACTTGCTATTAATTCATATATAGAATAAGCTTTGTAATTCATGTCAATCTAGAATAGAGTAGCAAATACCTCCCATATCACTGAATTTACAACATATAAAGTAATGTGGAATGCTTTCTTCTTCCTCCTTGCATAGTAGACATATTGAAGGTAGTCTTTGGCCTTTAAGCTTGAGGATGTCATCCATTAGTATGAGCTTGTGAAATAATCTCCAACAAAAGAAGGAGATCGATGGTTTGATTACTGAGTTCCAAATAACATTACGTCATGGTAGTTTTTTGGATGTGTCCCACCATTTCCTATATATAATTTTAGTAATAGATGCTGCATTAGATTGACCTTTAATGATGAGCTTGTCCTTTCTGTTGTTTTCCATTGGTATCTTGTAGATTGCTTTACATATATGTTCTAGAAGTTGCTCTCTCAGTTTGAGTTCATTCCAATGTGAATCTTTCCAAATAAACCTGAAATCTACAATAAGTATTTTGGTCTCCTTTCAATTTTCCATCTGAAAAGAGCATCATCCCCAATCCAATGATCATTCCATAAGTCTACTTTTTCATCCCCCAGATCCCAGAATATCAAATCTTCAGCCTTCCTTGGTGTTGTAACATGTGTTTCCAAATTAAGGAGTCTAATTTCTTTACTTTTATTATCATTGGATGAGTTTGCTAGCAGTATTTCTGATAGATATATTCAACCCATAAGGTATTTATTTCTCTAAATCTAATCCACAATTTGATTATGTTGCATTTAATATTATCCTTTATTGTTCTGAGCCCTAAACCTGTATTATAAGTTGGTTTGCATAACTTCTTTCAACTAACCGAGTGAATTGATTTGTGCTCGAGGCTCCAAATGAATCTATTAAGCATCCTTTCAATTCTCTTCTGAATTATTTTAGGGATATGTTGCACTTGGGTAGTGCATAGTGGAATGGAGTTGAGGATGCTTCTAACCCACGTGATTCTTCCACCAAATGATGGCAAGGAATTCTCCCTAGATTGTATTTTGCCTTATATTTTTTCAAGGAGGTCATGAAACAGTGAGGAAGTAAGTTTTCCTTTGTAAAGTTGGATGCCAAGGTATTGAAATAGAAATGATGTGTGATTGAATCCTATCTTCTCTTTAATCCAGTTGATTTTACTTTGGTTGATTCCCTTCCTTGTTACTAAAAACACTTGTTAACATTACATGATAGTGTAAATTCCTTGATGATTGCCATCTATGTATTGATGGAATTCTTACTCCCATTATACAAAAGAAATACATCATCAGCAAATGCCAAGTTTGTTATCCTTAGATTACTCAATTTTAAAAGCCAAGCTCCTTCTTGGATTCTACTGTGGTATTTAATTTCTTGGAGAGTAGGTCCAAAGATAAAATGAAGAGGGAAGAGGAGAGAGGATCTCCCTATTTGACACCCCTACTAGTTTAGAAGAAGCCATGTGATTGCCTATTAAGAAAAATCTTATAGTGGCATAGAGTGAAAAGTCTTTGTATTAGAATGCAAAGTCACAAAAAAACCTCTCTCCTTGAGAGATGTAAGTATGAAACACCAATTAATTATGTCGAAGGAATTTGAAAGTCAAGTTTCATGATGATATTTCCTCTTCTATCAAAGTCTTTGGTGAGCTTCTGGGCTAGCAGTATGTTGTCCGTGATATTTCTACCTTTTACAAAGGCTTCTTAGTGTGGGGAGATGAGATTTTGTAGCAGATTTTGAATCCTATTTGCAATGATCTTACTAATGATTTTGTTGATAATAGGGGTTAAGTAGATGGGTCTGAATTCATCCTAAGTTTGATGATCTTTATCTTTATGAATCAAGATAATAACAGATGTTGAGAAGAATTGCTGAATGTTCTATCCTTTGAAGAAGTTTTTTATGGCATTGGTGACATCCTTGCCCATAATGTTTTATGCCTTTTGATAAAAGAGGGTTGTAAAACTATCTGGTCCAGTTGCTTTATAGCCATCCATTGAGTTGAGTGCAATTAGAAGCTCATCTTCCATTAGTACTGAAATAAGCTTCTCATTGTTGATCAATTCTCTTTCAGTCTGAGGGAAATGCTGATCAGACTGGAGGGTTATATTATCTTCATGTGGCTGCTTGAGTAGGTTGGAAAAATAGTGCATACAATCTTCATGATACCTTCTTGATTTTGAATCCATCTCCCATTATTACCTTTAATTCTTGTTATCCATTTTCCTTCTCTTCTCTTCTTAATACAAGCATGGAAGTATTTTGAGATCTTATCTCCATGGAGGAAGCTATTTGATGAAGGTTTTTATCTAAGAAGGCCCTCATCTTTATCAATATATCCTTACAAGGTTGTTTGTAATTGCTCTAATCGAGTCTCATGTTCCTTGGCATTTAGATTGTCCATTTTAGCCAATTCATTCTCAATGTTGTTGATCTGCTCTTCAGTGGATTTGATAAGGGAATGGATGTTTCCAAAGACTTCCTTGTTCTATTTCCTAGGATTGAATTTTTTATGCAATGACCATAATTTAATCCAGGGATTGTCATGCTCCACCCCATTCCAGGCTTTCCATATGCAATTGTTGAACTCAAGATGCAAAGTCCACATATTTAGAAATCTAAACTAAGCATGATTCAGTTTGGTTAATGGGTTGAAGCTGACTAAAATTGGGTAATGGTCAGAGGTAATTCTAGCAATATGTTGTACTTCCATTGTGCTATAGTGAGAGTTCTAGGCTGAGTTAACAAGGATTCTATCAAGCCTCTCATAAACCTTACCTCTTCTCTAGATGAAAGAATATCGTTACAACCTGCATCAAATAGGTTGGCTTCTATAATGTATTCAATAAATTCAATAATAACTGAGAGGTTAGGCATCCTTCCTCCCCTCCTTTTAGTATGGATTTCAATCATGTTAAGGTCTCCACCAACCAACCAAGGGTCAGTTGTATGGATGTATTGAGTAGTATCAAGGAGGATTTGAATCTAAAAATTGAATTTCTAAACTAGCTAAATTTTGTTACTAGTATTTTAATGGATGGTGAATTAGGGGAATCTTCTTCATATTTTGGTGAGGTTTTGGGTGCTAACCAAAGGTTCTAGTATAGCCAAGAATTCTAGTTGGTGGTATTTTATAATACTTTTGAGTCTATTAGAGGCATTGGACTTGTCAATGCCTTTAATATTCCAAAGCACTAGTTTAACATAAGTGAGGAGGTTAACCCCTAGTGGGCCATTTTGTAGACCCTTCTCCAATTGAGGAATCATTGTCTCTTGAGTTTTTAGCTGCTAATATATTCTTTGATTCTTTGATGCCATTTTGGTTGTGTTTTATGTGCTTGTGGTCATGCCACTCCTCGCAGCAACATTGAGTATGTCCTTATATTATTCACCTTCGAAATTATCTTCTTGTGAGTGTGTATCATTCTCTTCCTCACTGGTCATGGCTTGGGTTACCAAAGGTTGTGGAGTCTTGCTATCTAAGGTTATGTTCACTACCTTGAATCAGTTGGAAGAAGTTTTTGATTATCCCTTTCAGTAATTGTATTGGTTGTGGAATCACTGTACTCAATGGTGTTATTATTGAGTGTATGCATTGGGTTGGACTTATCTTGGTAGTTTTCTAGTTCAAGTAGCATGAGTACTACTATTGTGTTGCCTTTTTAAATTCTATCATCAGTGGAAATCTCCATATGGATTGTGCAGCTGGGGGATCTGTTTCTCCATACTTAGTGTTATTAGGTGGTTATAGATGATTATAGGTCTCAAAGTGTTCTCCTAGTTTATTATATGTCATGTTTATTTTTGTTTACTGCAAGTATTCCATGCTCGTTATCTGATGGGAGTTGGTGTTCTTTTTTCCCTAATTGTTGCTTCTAATTCTCTATCCTTCCATCTCTTAATTTAGGGTGTGCAATAAAGCAATTCTCAAGCTTGTGGCAAAACATTATGCATTTCCCACATTATAGAGGTTTCTATTCTATTTCCAACTTTTGCCAATATCCATTTGCTTGGGTTCCAATCTAGATCTCCTCATTATAGCTACGTGATATTCATTTCCTTAAGGATCCTTACATGGTCTAAGTAGGTTGAAGGAGTGTCCAACTTTAGGGGTCAGCAAAAGATGGCACCAATGGAATAAAGGATTTGTTTGTTGAATAGATGGAGTTTTAGCCCATAGTGTTTGATCCAAGTAGGGGCAATAAGTTGTTCAATACTATAATCAAAAGAATGGTAAGAAATTTAATAGGGGAGTTTTCAATATGGTATAGTTTCTTAGAGAAAACCTTGCATAGTCTTCCTCTTTGGAGAGCTTTATCATTATGTGTCTTCCATCTAGAAGTCCAACATTCCAATCACCTACTATCTTTCATTCTTTAAAGTGTTTCTGATGATATCCATCTTAGGGTGTTTGTAGGTAAATTCGCCAACTAGAGTGAATCTAAAAGGGTTCAACAAAGCTCTAGGTCTCATCTTTAGATAAGATGAGAGCAAGTTTACCTCTTTACTAGAGGCTTTTCTCAAAAAGAAGAGCTAGAACCATCTAAATACAAATCATGGTAGCTTTGCCGAAACAACAGTATGTTGGGGTCAGAGCTACTGTCGGCTGGGCTAGGGCCACCAGCCACCAGATTAGCATATGAGGGATGGTCCATGGTGCAAAAAGAAAAAAGAAACCAGGGAAGAAGTGAGCAATAGCCCTAGAAAATCAATGGAATAGTAAGTTGAGAGGAGGAGAAGTCATAACCGAGAGCAGCCACAATGATAAGTTTAATTTGAAAATCAATTGGGATAGAGCAAGTAAGAATAATTCTTAATAGAATTAAAAAGAAGATTGTGGAGAAAATTTAGGACACCACATAGGATTTTGGAATTTCTTATTTGGATGATCAAATGATTCATTAAGGAGTAAACATATTATCTTCGAGGATAAACATATTATCCTATAATGGATTATATCACTTAATAAAAAACTTCTAAGGCTAATGGGTCATTCATGTACCAGAGAGTTTTCCCTTGAACTACATTGGAAGTAGAACATGGTTTATTTTGAACTAGGTTTATGGTTCGCTATAAAGGCAAGTCCTCATAGTTAATTACATCTGAGGAATGGAGGATCTCCTCCCTAAGAATATTTTTGATTAATGAAATAATTTATTATTTTTATGGATTTCTAAGTTGGTTTCAATGGAATGATATCTTAGAACTTCAATTGGGAATGATCTAAAGTGGAAATACTTATTTTTGGAAGCCAAACATAATGAAGTAGGAAATGTCTGTTGATATTGGGATGCTCAATAGACATTTCAACTATCCTATCATTGAGCTTTAAATTTTGAAATTTAATTTAGATTTTGAGTTAACATTTTCTTAGAAATCTAGGGCTTAAAATCTAGTTTCACAAGACTACAAAAATGCTTTGGGTTGATTACTTACTTCGAGGAAGATTCTTCAGAACCTAAGTTTATAAGTGCTTTTGACACAAGTCAAATGCTCAACCTAGTTTTACTTTTAGAAATTATTGGTCATTCCTCTCATTCGAGAGAGGAAACCTATCCCTGACTTTTCTGCACTTACAACCCACCTGGAAGGGCTACCAACTAACACCACCTAAGCACATTTTAAATCCATGATGTTAAGTCCCATGTATGCAACATGGTTAGGGTGTTGCTTTTTAGAAAAGAATCTAAGAACCTAGACTCACTCTTTAATCCCAAAGATCATGTAGGGTTTGAAATGTAACTAATGCACATTTTTTAGCTTTTAAATATTTTGACTCATGATTCAATTAAAGTTTTGGGTATGCATTTTATGCCTAAATGACATGTAATTATAAGTGGTCATGGGCCAAATCAATAAGAGAAATTAGATTTCCCAAGAAGGAGGTCATCCTCACAATTCAGATGCCCCTTATGTGTAATGGGTAAAGTGCCCAATTTAAGAGTTGAGAGCAATATAATAGTATGGTTTGAAAGAGCTAATTATTTCTAGTTGATTTTTAAGTTATTCATATGCTTTAATTTATATGAAGTTTCATGTTTCTTTAATTATTTGTGTTTGAGTTGATTAGAATTAAATTGGGTAGAAAATTTAGTTTCCCTATGAGCCTAATCATCTAGGCATTCATCATAGAAAAAATAACATAGAAAGAAACCTAGATAAGTAAGTTGATTCTATTACGCACCTAAAATAAATCAAGCTAATTTTAAATTAAAGAAAGGCTAATGCAACTGGGTATCATTGTACACCCCAAAAGAAAGAGAAAATGGGCAGCTAAACTCTGCCCTTATACAACCCAGCCTAGAACTAAAGTTTAGATCTATGGGACTTCTTTCTAGGATCATCTCCTTCTTTAGGGACCTCCATTGGGCTTCATAGGGGACCACTGCACTCATTTGCTGGTAGGGTCAGATCCTATTAATCTTTGACCCCATAAATCCTAACCTAATACTAAGCTTAAATTTTATAACTCAAATTCATAAACAAATCCTTAGCCCTACAAAATAGATGTTAGAAAAATACAAATAGCACATAATAGTTATATTTTACAAATATACAGGATTAGCATTAGTTGTTTTGCCCACCCATCCTATTGGGCTATGTTAAGGATCTATTTAGTACCTACAAGTAAACATCAATTTTATAATTTATTTATGATGGCAATCCCTTTTAGGGCAAAAGACAATGTTAATTCTAAAAGTAATATCATATTATCCAAACAAATGACAATCAATCCTAGCCATCCAGTCTAAAATAGTACCCCATAAAATAATAAAATGGCATTCCATATCATATCACCATAAAATATCATAGAATATCATAGAATAACCTAACCTAAGTCTAGGGTCCATGACCTAATAATCTAGTGTGTGAAGAATGGGGGGTTTGTGTAGCAAAACTAAGCCTTTTTAGTTTTAAGTTTCAATTTGGATTTTCAATTTCTGATTTAATTTGAATTTTTTAGACTTTCTAATTTTTATAATTTAGCTTCATAGGTACATGCCATTATTCTTCTTATTTTTTGTTTAATTTATTTTTCATTTCTTTTGTTAATGTTCATATTTAATATTTATTTATTTTAATGTGTGTTCATTATGTCAATCAAACATATTTAGGTTAATGTGTTTCATTCTTTTACATTTTGTCCATTAGTATTATTATGTTTAGTTTTAGGTTAAACCTTTATGTATGATTTCATTTAACTTTATGTTTTATCTTTCATCTTTATGTTTCATTAAGTTATAGTTTACTTATTATATTTAGATGTATTTATCATGTTTATTTTTCAAGTTTATTTCATTTGTTCATTTTGTTGATGTTTATTAACTTAAGTAAATTTACATTCAAGTATAAGTTAAATATTATTCAATTTACCCATTTGTATAATTTGCATCATTTTGAATTGATTATTCAAATTTATTATTATTTGATCTCTCTTATTTCAATTCATTTATTTCATTAGTTTTTCTAATACTTATTAATGAACTTAGATTAAGATAGATAATTCCAAGTTATGTATTATGGAATAGCTCAATTCATTTCAATCAACTTAATAGTGATGATGATTATGTTATTTAAAAAGCTCTTCTTATTAGTTACCATAATGTGATTTCCCTTATTCATCATGACCTAAGAAGTTTAAGGAAGGGTTATTATTATGTTATGTGAATAAAGTTTACCTTAGGTTACTTTAACTTTTATGTCATTTTAAGTTAAAATAAATTTTAATCTTTCACATTTACATTTGTAGCCACTTTATTCCTTAATCTAAATAGCCCTAATGTATTTATATGTTGATAGATTATAAATTTTAGAGGTTACTGAAGTTTGTAATTTTGTTTAATAGTGGGTTTATCATGATTTGATTGGTTATTAATTTTGGAATGTAATTAAATTCCACATTTTAACATATTCTTAACCTTAACTTATGTTTAATTAGGTTCCTTTACTTTCAGATTGCTTAAACATTTTTATTCAAGTGTTTTGATGTTAAATATGATGTTTTAAGTTTATATTATGGATTTTGTAAATTTTTTATTTTCTTGATTTATTACTTCCTTTAAATTTACTTAGAGACCTAGAAATTCAAGAATTCCCAATCGAGAGGTCAATTGGGTTTGAAATTTTTATGGCAAGTGGGTTTCCATCCAATTTGATTTCCTTAAAATTTCACCTTAACTGATGCATAATTTGGGATTAATCAAGGCTTTAATTATTTCATTAAAACTTAAATTAAGTCTAATTTAATGAAGATCATTTATGGGTTTTATTTTTTCTTGATTCCCTTCTAGATGATGCTTCCATAGAGAGTTTATTAATAATTTTAAAGCTCTCATTGATTTATTATGATTTATTTAAGTTCAATTTAATTAATTGAATTAAATGCCAAATTAAGTGATTTTCTCATTCATTAGTTTCATTTTGTTTCATTGGTATATTTAAATTTTTTGGGGTGTGTTATGATGATTTAAAATGATTTTATCATTTCCATAATTTATTCATTTAATATTGATTAATTTTATCAAAATTAGGGTTTAGAGTTTGAAATTTACTATTTTTTTATTTACTTTGAATTAAATCAGGATAATTTTTCCTAAGATGTGTTTTAATCTCAATTTTAATTTCTAAAGTTTCATTTCAATTGAGTTAATGGTTTAGGATTAATTTAAGTTTAAAAATTTTTATTCAAACTTAAATTCACACAAATCATACATAAAAATTAGGGCTTTTTAGGTTTAGTGAATTCCTCTTGAATTTTAGAGTTATATTTTATTTTCTATGATTTTTTGAATTGTTTGATATTTTTTCTTAATTTTTTAAACCAAAACACCCATATTTTTGGCTTTAATCGTGACAAATCCACTTGTATCTGACATGGTGCCACTTTATGTGCAGCGTCATGGTATTTGTTCATGTGGGATCCATGTGGATCCCATGTTAAAAGGGTGGGGCATGCGGAATTCATCTCATCCGATCTTCGATCAAACGGTCATAATTCCTTCAGATGATGGAGATTTTCTATCCTTCAATGGAGATGAATGTTGAGAGCCATCCATCGATTCAAGCCAATTTCTAGTGATCCAACTATTGAAATTGTTCAATTTTGATTTTGAAACCATCAGTGAATGAAATCAATGGATCTATACGGTTTAATCTCACTTGAGATCAGACTTGTTTCGCAAAGTCCCAAAACTGAAAGCTTAAGAAGTGGCTTTAATGACATACCTCAATTTGATCTCCAACGATGGGATTGACTCCAACATCTCCAAAATGATGTCATGAGGTTGTGGGAAGAAGGAATTGGATCCTCTCCACGTGGATTGACTCCTAGATGAAGCTCAACCTTTGATCATTCTCCAGCCTACTGCAGCGAAGGATCGAGAATCGACTTCATGGGAGGTGGGAAGGATGGCAGAATGATCAATTCAGCTTGATAGCATGCCACTATTATTTTTCTATTAGAGGTCAAGAGCCTCTTATGCCATTTTTTTCTCCTTGGTCGGCCATGGCTAATTGATGTCCTTAGAGAGAAGCTCCAAGAATAATCAATTGTTTAACAACTATCCAAGGCTAAAGAGGTGGGATGCTAAGGGGGTGAGTAAATTGGATAATCTTTCCTTGTCTCCATGCAATCCCTCTTCACCATGGCATATTCCATCATTTTGGCTTGGCTTGGATTTAATTAGGCTGCTCAAAATTGGCTGCCAATCATCCTAAATTCAATTTAGGATGGGTTTGAGTGAATTTTAAGGGATTTGGTTTGAACTTGGGTTCAAATGTGCCATTTAAGGAATTTTTTATTTAGGTTAATCTAGCATATTCCATTGAATAGATTAACATTAGATTAATGCTTACATAAATTCAACTCTTTGTGATGTTCCCAATTAAAGGATTACATAGAATTTGCAAATATTTATTGCTTTATTCCATGTTATATCAATTATAGTTCAAGTGAACTTGGATTGGATTGTATTGAGTCAAATGGCTTATTTAGCTTACTTACAATGTATTTTTTTTTTCAATTATGTTGATTCAAGGATTTGGAATGCATTGGATCAATCAATTTCATTTACTTAAGGTTTAAAACCCAATTTGGTCCATCATGCTCTTATGGGTTAAGCTTAGGTTTGGATTCATTTAGGTCAAATGGCCATTTTAGGTCAAATTGGGCTCAATGATGAGTTTATTTGTATTTAATAGTCATTCCTAAATGATTTTTGGCAAGTAATTTGGCTTGATTTTGATTTGATTTCGATAGAAATCTAATATGGTCCATTTAAGCCCATTTAGGTCAAATTACCTATTTAGCCTAATTAAGGCCTTATTGGATTTATATTCTCTTAAATTCATATTAAAATATGAATATTTTATTATTTAGATCATTTGCAATGATTTTATTTGATCAAATTTTGGTGTGTCAACCTTTGACTTGGTGGGATCCACCTAAGTCAAACCTATGTTGTTTGACCACATTTGAATCTTGATTTGGATTTAGATTCATTCATTATTTTAATTTAATTTCATGGTTTTATTTAATTTTGATTTACATTTTTTTATTTAGTTTGAATTTCTTCAAGTTTAAATGGTTTTAAGATAAAATAAAGTAATTATGTTAATTACCCTATTCACCTTGATCTAAGTTCAAATACATTTAGATTCCAATTATTTTGGGTTTGGCTTTGGCTTTGGTCTCGATCTATCCAATTTTGTTGGGTTAGATCCTAGAAATGTGACTTAGGTCACTAAGTGAAGTGTCCTAGGTATCTAATTAGAAGATTCCTAATCCAAGATTAGATATCCTAATTGCTAGTTTTGAAAGCAATTGTAACCTCATCCAGAAATGAGGTCAATAGAGATGAGTAGGAATTGTTTCAATATTGGGAAGCCTAGTAAACACTCTAGTCTATCCTATTATTGAGCTTTATAAATTTAAAATTAAGATTGGTTTTTATTTGAGTTGACATTTTAAGTAATTAACACATGTAAGAAAATAATATTATTTTTAATTTTATTATAGCAGTCGCTTTATTAAGCACAACCGTAAAAGATAATATCATTCTAATAAATCTTGCCCTAATATCCAATCTATGAATACACACCCTAGCATTTTCTCTAAACTATTACATCACAAAAATAAAAAATTAATCCACAATGAAGCACTAGCCCAACCTAACCCTAATATTGGTGGCCTATTATTCTAAAGTGTGCTCAAATGCTCATTTGGTCAGATAATTTTAAGTATTAGATGTTTAAGTTATGACTTAAGTAAGGAGTTCAATTTATTAGCATGGGGAGATTTCAAACTAAGTGATTGATAGCTTGAGTGTAAATTTTGTGTTATGAATCTTACTTTGGTTCACATTGAGCTTGATGTTTTGAAGAGTGTGAAAAGTGGTGAATTCCACTAGCGATGAAATCCTTTCCTTTTCAACATCCTACTCATAAGTTTGATCTAAAGAGGTGGATTTTATGACTTTTAATTATCTTTAATGAAGCATTAAGTTTTAATTAAATCCTAAGTTTGAATTAAGTTTAAATGATATTGTGAACATGTGAAAGACATCTTAGAATTAAAGAGATAAGCTATGATTTTCATTATCACATTCACCCAATGTCCCTTTATCACTTTAAAATTTTCTTTCAAATATCACTTTTCGATTAAAAAAATACTTTATCTTATTTAGACATTATTTCGATGGATAACTTATAATTTAATATATGAATACTTCATTCATATATGCATGTGTGCATATGTATATTTTATTTTTATCCAAAATAGGAATTTAAATAATAGCACATATAGTTGAAGATGCATATATTTTAGTATCGAATAAAATTGGTCATTTCCATATACATAGATACATGCATGTACACTTTAGCATTTGCAAGTATGTGACATTATTAAATCAAAAATGTGATGTCAAAATCACTTTTGAACCAATGATATTGGGTGTCCAAATGATATACTTCCAAACTTATTTATATGTATGCATATGCATGTGAAAATTTATAAATTAACTTAGAGGTTATGATGGATATAATTTTAAAACAAATTTAATATATATATATATATATATATATATATATATATATATATATATATATATATATATATATATATATATATATATCCTTTGGAATGTGTTGATTATACATATGATTAATATATTTTAATTAACTTTTTCAAGAATATAGGTTTATTTAAGTATATATATTATTAAGCAAAATAGTTATGAGATTTATTATTACTAATAGCATCAACACAATTAATATAACACAGGTTCAATCATTTGAAAATTTTAAACATGAATGCAGATGTATGTTGATTCAACATACAAATGTAATTTAATGAAGAAAATAAGTGAATGTCATAAATCTATCTACTTAAGCTATTTATTCTAAAGCTAACCCCATGGTTATGACATCACCTAAACCTAATTAAGTTTTTTTACTTAAAGCATTTGAAATAAAGTGATTTAGGCATAATTTGAAGAGATTAGGTGCTCTAAGATTATCTGACGACCATCTTTATACATTATGTGGTTTAAAAGTTGAACACATAATTTTATGATTTAATTAAGGTATAATAATTTTTAAAGATAATTAAGGCAAAAAGGCACCAAAAAATTAATAAGTCATAAAATATAAGCTCAAAATTTATAACAAAATTCATAGAGATGTAAAATAACATGCAAAACAAATAATAAAAATTTCATGACATTTGGACTTACATTTTGTAGTTAATTAAATAATTAAGAAAAACCATAAGTTGACAATTACTTTCAAAAAGCAATTAGTGCTTTTGATTTCATTTGATTCATCTCTATTTGCTAGAAAAAAAAGGTTTCATTTGCAATTTTAGAGATTTGTGCAATTAGTTATAAAATTCTTAAGTTTTAGGTGAATTAGTGAATTTTTAATTAATAAAAACTCTTTTAATGATGATTTTGAGAATTCATTAAGACTAGAGGCCCTAATTATTTTCTCTGATCACCATTAAGTCATTTTTAACATGAATAAACATTCATAAGTAATTTTCATTATGTTTATAGTTTATTAATTTGATAAATAGCCAAAATGGCTAATTAGGTTTAAAAATAGACATTTTCTAATACACTCACCCAAATGGTTTGAGATAATTATGGGAGGTGGACATATCTCAAGCAATGTTCATTCAAAATTTTAAGCAATTTGGCCAAGTAATTAAGGAATAATTATAACATTAAGAAAATATTCAAAGTTTAATTAATATCTATCTACTTAATTAAATTTAGTGCTTTTAATTTTCTTTAATTTTCTTCTTTTCACTAGTTCAAGAGAGCCCTTTTTGGTATTTTTTGAATTTATTTATAATTAGTTATAATTTTTTAAAGATATGATAATTTAAATCCATTTTAATTGATTTACACAATTAGTGCTAAATCAGTTTTTACATTGGCATCATTAGTTAAACTGTCCCCTGTGGATGCTGACTTAGTGGCGATGGACCCTATTTCATCCCTAGCCATTTGATCAAAGATGAAACAACTTTGATTTACCCACAACTTAAAAGGATTCAATCAGAGATATTCAAATGTGAATAATAACGATCATCCATTCTAATCACATGAAATGAATGACTGATGATTCATCCCCAAGCTCCAACAAAAGATCAACATTGTTCATCTTTTATTGTTTGATCTAAGCCAACCATGGTTGAATTCTTGAGGGAAATGATTTTAAAAGCATTAGAGGAAGGAAAAGAATCTTATAGCTCGATGATGATGGAATGCACATTTTTCACAAAAGACCAACAACTAATGTCCATTCTATAATTTAAGAGTCTATAGCTCATTGAAGCCAATTTCTAGCAAATTTCTTATCGAATATAGCTTCTCCTTGAAGAGGTAAAGCTCTGCTAAAAAGATGGCCTCTTGTCTCCCTATTAGTTGTGCTCGAGATCAAGCATCACTACTGGACACTAGTTTTTGATCAAACTCTTACTTTCGATGCTCAAATAAAATGAGAATTAATTTATTTGTGCTCAATTGTGTGGGAGGAGTTAATTGAAGTTTAGTGAAAGTTTGGTAAGGTGAATATGAGGACTCCGATTTGAGGTTGCTCAGTGTCACTCGAACTACGGTTCCAAAGGAGCTTTGAGAAGACTTTAGGATTGGCTATATAAAGCTAAAGAGTGAGTGTGTTGAGTTTGGTGGTTTAGGAAGGGGTCCCCAATGAACTACCCATTTGGGGAGGGAAATGATGGGTTGGACCTCTTTGAGTGGCTGGGAGGATCTAGTGGTCAAAGGAAAAGTAGATAATCTATGATTGATGAACCAACTATTTTCAAGGGTGAAGGTGACTTCACCTTGGTCAATGGCCAAATATCTCGGGGGCATGACCAACTGAGGTGAACTCAAAGAATGCTAATGGAGCAACCTTGGCAAAGGGAGAAGGTAAACTTTATTATTATTATTTTCTTATATATTTCATTTGGTTTGGATTGAACGAGGTTCACCTTGGGTTGGGTCCACTTGGGTAGGTCCAAGAGAGCCAAAGGGTGAGTCTCTTAACATATGGTAGCTTAATATATATTCTCGTTGGTGTGCAAAGGCTAAAATAGAAAGAAAGCACATGGACTCATATGTTCCTAAGTGAATGTCGAGGTAGACTATCAACCACATAATAGGTCATACCCAATCTAAGGGTACCTATCAATGTGTAATGGAAAAACTAAAAAAGGGGCCACAAGGGCATTTTTTAGCCTAGACCTTTTACTAGCCACTAAGGTAGCCATGTTGTCTATAGAATAGTGCTACACGACCCAAGGGCAACTACTAGGAAAGGGATCACTAGGGAATTATCCTAACTGATGATAGCCTAATATATAATACACTCTATGTATGATGATTAACCTAAAAAAGAAAGCATAATGACTCACATATTCCTAAGTAGAATCAATTATCAAGGTAGTTTATGGACTAGACAATAAGTGGTACATAATCTAAGGTGTCTATCAATGCATGATGGCTAAACTATGAAGGGACCATGGGGGCGTTATCCAATTTAGACCTTTTACTAGCCACCAGGGTAGCCTTCTTGTCCACAGAATAGTACTACCCAACCCAAGCAAACAAAAAAATGGGTGCTAGGGAGTTATCCTAACTTATGGTAGTTTAGGTCATATCTAAATGGGGTCATAAGGATGTTATCCAAATTCCTATCAGGAAAAAGACTATGATGGCATTATCCTAATCCTTAATTTGTATATACCATTTTGGTGTGATAGCTAACCTATAAAAAAGTATAGAGACTTACATCTTTGTAAGATGAACTAGCAGATGAAGTAGCCTATTGACTGCATAATAAGTTGTACTTGACCAAAGAGAGCCCATTAGTGTGCTCTAGTCAATACTTGAAAGAGGCCATGGGGCATTATCTAATCTATATTTACTAGCTAGAAGGATAGTCTACTAGCCATGCAGAACGATCTATCTAACCTAAGGAGACTACTAGGAAAGGGGCCATGAAGGGCATTATCTGACCTATAGTACTCAAATCCCCACTAAGAAAGGATGATGCTTGGAATCTCTTACACCTATCTCAAGCTTGTGGAAAAATTTGTGACACTACATAGAGTTTAGGAATTTCTTATTTGGTGGTCAAATGCATCATTAAGAAATAAACATATTATTTTGAAAGATAAACATGTTTTTTTATAATGGATTTGATCATTTAATAAAAGACTCCTAAGGCTAATAAGTCTTTCATGTACCAGAGATTTTTTTCCTGAACTACATGGAAGGTAGAACAGGATTTAATTTTAAATTGGGTTGATGGTTCCCTACAGAGCAAGCCTCTATAGTTAATTACATCTTAAGATTGGTCTCTTCCTAAGGATACTCTCGATTAAGGAAATGAGTTGTTATTTCTAAGAATCTCAAAGTAGATTTTTCAAAGAATTGATTTATGGAATTTCAATTAGGTTTGGTTCAAATTGGAGAGAGTTATTTTGGACGAGATGAAATAGGAAATTCTTATTGATATTAGAAAACCCAATAGACATTTCAACTATCTTATAGTTGGGCTTTAAATTTTGAATTTTAATTTAAATTTTGAGTTAACATTTTCTTAGAAGTCTAGGACTTAGATTCTAGCAGCATAAGACTACAGAAACACCTAGGGTTGAAGATTTAATCCAAAAAAGAATACTTTAAAACCTAGTCTACATGTGCTTCTGACACATGTTAGATGCTTGATTTAGTTCTATTTTCAAGAATCATCGGTCATTCCTCTCACTTGAGGGAACTAACCTATCTCTAACTCTTCTGGACTTACAACCCGCCTAAAGAGGCCTTCCAGCTAACACCACCTAAGTGCATTTTAAATTTATGATGCTAAGTCTCATGAATGCAAGATGGCTAGGCTGTTGCATTTTTAAGAAAGGAATCTATGAACCTAGACTCACTCCTTAATCCTAGAATCATATAGGGTATGAAATGCATCTAACTATTGCACATTTTTCAAAATTTTCAATATTTTAATTCAAGATTTATTTGAGGTATTGGGTATGCATTTTTATGTCTAATGCCATGCAATTAGAAATGGTTATGGGACAAATTAATAATAGAAGGAAGGCTTCCCGAAAAAGGCAACGGTTTCAAAACCTAATTATTTTTAATTGATTTTATGTTTTTCCCTAAGGCTTTAATTTATGTGAGGTTTCAATTTTTTCTTTAATTTTATTTCAGTTGTTTAGATTTAAGTTGAGTATAAAATTTAGTTTTTCCTATGAGCCTAATCATCTAGGCATTCAATCACAAGAAATAAAAACACAGAAAGAAAACTAAAAAGTAGGTTGATTCTATTGTACATCCAAAATATATTAAGCTAATTTAATTTAAGAAAAAGGCCAATGCAGCCGGGTACCATTATACACCCTAGAAGAAAAGACAAATGGGTAGCTGAGCTCTACCCTTATGTAGCCCGGCATAGAACAACAATTCTAGATCTATGAGTCCTTTTTCTAAGATAGTTTCCTTCCTCAGGGACATCCATTTGGCTTCATAAGGGACTACTACACCTATCTTCTAGCATGGTCAGCTCCTGCTAATCCTAGACCCCATAGATCCTAACCTAATTCTAGGCTCAAATTTACATTTTGATTTGAAAATTAATTTCTAAGCCCTACAAAATAAATATTAGAAAAATACAAATAGCACACAACAGTTATATTTTACAAACTTATGAACTTAGCATTAGTTGCTTTCCAAGCCCACCTGTCGTATAAGCTATGCTTGAGGATTTAAGCATACCTACAAGAAACATCATTTTTAATCTTATTTATGATAGCAATAGTTTCTAACATAGCCCTTGCAGAAGTTAATATTAGATCTAGAAAGAACGTCCTACCATCCAATCTAACGGGCAAACAATTCTAGACATGTAGTTTAAAACAGTACACCATAGAGACATGTGAAGCACATTATATCAAAACACATCACCAGGAATCATAAAGAACAACAGAATGACCTAATCTAAGTCTAGGGTCTGCAACCTAATGATCTAGTGTGTGAAGAGAATAGGCTTATGTAGCAAGACTTTGCTAGGCCTTTTTAGTTTGAGTTTCAAGTTGGAGTTTGAATTTGTTTGAATTTTACCTTTAGGTGGTTTCATTTCAAATGATTTAGTGATTTATTTCCAATTTTATTTCACTTTATTTGGTTAAAGTGATGTTTAGGTTTTCAAGAATAAAGAGTAGAATGGATTCCATTTTTGGATGGAACTCCCCCTATTCTACATCCTAATTCCTAATGTAATGAAATCCTCGTCCTAAGATGAAAATCCATCCCAAAGGTCGAACTAAGATCTTCAAGTATCTTAATTAATCCTTTTGATTTCATTTATTTTTGTTTAAATTTGGATTTATCTTTCATTTCTTCTCTTTGGAAATTTAGATATCATTTTCTTTTCATTTGATTTTAATTTGATTTGATTGAATTATTTCATTTGATTTTATTTGAATTAGTTCATTTCATTTAATTTATTTTATTTGTTTCATTTCATTTTAGTTTGATTTGGTGTTTTGACTTTGGTTAGTTTCATTTTATTTGTATTAATATTTTGGAATAAGTTATGTTGGTTTCATTTAGTTTGGTTTATGTTAACTTAGTGTATAGGTTAAGGTTTGATTTCATTTGATTTGATTTATGTTGTTTAATTATGAATTTATTAACTTAAGGTTTAATTACTCTTAATATGATTTATTAATTTCATTAATCTTTAAGCATGTAATTTAATTAAGTTCTTTGACTTAGGATGTTAGAAAACCTTCCTAAGTATTTCTGATGTTTGATTAAGGTTATTTCAATTTGTTTCATGAGTTAATAGATTAACGAAATTTTTTTATTCATTATTTGATTAATATTGACTTAGGAATTTGGAAATTCAACAATTCCCAATCCAAAGATCAATTGAGTTTGAAATTTTTATGGCAAGTGGGGTTACATGCCAATTTCATGTTTCCACAGTTTCATATTGATTAGATTCATAATTAGAGTGTAATTAAGGTTTTAATTATTTCATTAAAACCTAAATTAAATCTAATTTGATGCAAATTATTTGAGGGTTTCATTTTTAATTGATTTATCTCTTAAAGTTATTTCCAAAGAGAGTTCATTCATAACAAGTCAGAGCTAATGGTCGGCTCATGCTCAAAAAAATCGGATCGTGGCTCAATCCATTCGAGTTTGAGCCAGCTTGAATTGATTTGTTTTCGATTTTGATCTAGCTCATTTTGTTACTAAGCTGGCTCAAAAAAAAAAAATTCAAAAAAATAATCTGAGCTGGCTTATTTTTAATTAGCCAAAATGAGCCAGCTCAAAATTTTCATATCTTTGGTGCTCTTTTCAATCTAATTTTTAATTTTTATGATACAAATTACATTAAAATATATATTTTAAAACATACACACACTATATTATATATATATATATATATAAGTTTCTTGAAATACATATATGTAGAGAAAATGTTTATAATTTGGAAAAAAATTATTCAAATGCATAACAAATCACAAGTTTCAACTTTCAAGTTACAACTTAGAACTCTTTGCCTAATATAAATACATTTTACATTACAAGTTACAATTTCAAAAATGTGTGAAAATAATCATTGATTTTAATTCTTCAATAGTCCGTTGAATATCCTTGCTGCAACATACGAAAACACAAGAGAAAGATTTGCAAATAAATTACATTTATCTAAAGAATAAAAGATGATATTATTGAATTTTATAGAAAGAATGAATGATAGATAAATAAGTAGAATATAAGAGATTATGCATGACTTTTACCCTCAGAAAACTAAGATGATTGGTGGATAAACAAAAAAAATTATTAAAAGACAAAACATATAAGTATTATACATAGAAAAAAAATTAAGCAGAACATCCAGCAGAAAGCAATGGTAGAACAAGAAGAAAGATAGAAGAACGAAGCAAGTAACTGCTTTGTTTCGGTCTCAGTTCAAGCTATCTAGGAAAACTAAAGGAGAACACCAAAATAGAAAAAACATTAAACACCTTATCAAGTATGGCAGCAGAACATCTAGCAAGAAAAAAAATTACTGCATGGTAGAACAGGAAGAAACATAGAAGAACAAACTTAGTAAGCAACTGCTCAGTTTCAGGCTCAGCTCAAGGCTTCCAGCAAAACCAAAGGAGAATACTAAAATAGCAAAACCAAAGTATGACAGCATAACATCTAGACTTCTAGTAAGAAAAAAAATTACAACACAATAGAATAGGAAGAAAGGCAGAAGAACAACATTTTAAGCTCAGTACAATAATACCAAAACATCTAAGTTGAACAGCAACATTTTTTTGGCCTCAACTTTATTTCATTGGCCAAATCATCACTTAAAAATTATCCACCATTATAATGTATTAGTTTTATCCACCCTCCAAACTTATAAGCATCTTAGTTAATTTTCATCATTGGGTATAACCTAAATATGCAAATTTTAAAGAAATATAGTAATATGAATGTACCAGCATTAAAATATATAAAACATTCATAGTATCCCAATTCCAATGTTTTGAATGTTCAAACATATCCTAATTCCTAAATAAAGATGTCCAAGTTCTTATCATAATACCATAATACACCGAGCATCTTAATAACACTCATTGGAAAGGTATTTTGGTGAATAATAAGGGCAAAATAAAACCTTTAATTGAAAATAAATAAATTAGGCATAATTTAGGTTTTAATGAAATAATTAAAATCTAATTACTCCCTAATTACAAATCTAATCAATATGAAATTTGAACATTTGAAACTGGCATGTAACCCCACTTGCCAGAAAATTTTCAATCCTAATTGATCTCTAGATTAGGAGTTATTAAATTTCTAAATACTTAGGTCAATGTTAATCAAATATTAGGTTAAGGAAATTAATTGATCCATTAAATTTAATGGTAGTTCAAATCAATTTCAATCAAATATCAGAAAATATTAAGAAACTTATCTAAATATCCTAAATCAATTAAAGTGATCAAATTCAATCTTCGGTTAATTAAGTAAAAACTTATGTTAACAAAATTATTAATTAACTTAAACTTTAACCTTTGAATTAATAAAATTCAATAAACCGCTCATCTCTATTGAATTTAAAGAATGAATCTAAAACTTAGGTTAATTAAATCAAATCGAATAATTAACTCAAGTACTTTAGGTTAAGCATAATCCATGAACAAACCTAAGGTATTATTTCATATTAATGGACTTAAAAAGCTTACAAATCCATAATTTAATAACTTAAGTTAAATTGAATAAAAGCAAACTCTTTAAATTAACATAAGCCAAATAAAATGAACTAAATTGAATCATATTAAAAGAACAAATTAAATGAACTAAATCAAACTCAATCCAAACATAAGTAACATAAAAATGAGAAATTAAGATACTTAAGGATCTTAGTTAGACTTTTGGAAATTTCATTAGGAATTAAGATGTTGAATGGAAAGAGCTCCATCCAAAAATTGAATCATTCCATTCTTCATCCTTGAAAACCTATACAACTTTAACCAAATAAAATGAACATAAAAATGGGAATTAAATCACTAAACCATTTGAATTGAAACTGAACTGAAACCATCCAAAGGGAAAAATTAAACAAATTCAAACTTGAAACTTAAACTTGAACTTAAAGGAGCCTAGCAAAGCATTACCACACAAACCCCACTTCTACACACACTAGATTACTTAGGTCATGGACTCTAGATCTAGGTTCAATTATTCTAATTTTCTTTTAATCTCCTGTGATATGTTGTGTTGTGCTGCACATGTGTTTGTGGTGTATTTCTTTAAACTGGATGCTTATGCTTATTTGTTCATTAGATTAGATGTTAGGGAATTCCTTTTAGAATTAACATTATTTTCTATAGGGGACTGTGTTAAAGGGATCGCTAGAATAAACAAATCATAAAAATATTGTTCGCTTGCAGGTGCTGAAAATCTCTTAACATAGTCCATATGATAGGTGGGCTTGGCAAGCAACTAATGCTAAGCCCGTATGTTTGTGAAAAATAAACTGCTTTGTGTGCTATGTGTATTTCCTAACATCTATTTTGTAGGGCTTAGGATTTCTTTTTGAATTTTAAATGTAAATTTAAGCTTAGAATTAGGTGAGGATCTATGGGGTCTAGGATTAGCAGGAGCTGACCCAACCAAGAGATGGTGTGGCAGTCCTGTGGATCTCGATGGATGTCCCTGAAGAAGGAGACTTTCTTGGAAAGAAGACCCATAGATCTAAACTTGTAGTTCTAGGTTGGGTTGTACAAGGGCAAAACTCGGCTGCCCATTTTTCTTTCTTCCGGGGTGTACAACAGTACCCAGCTACATTAGCCTTTTTCTTATATAATTTAGTTTGGCTTGATTTATTTTGGGTGCGCAATAGAAACAACATGCTTTTCCTTAGGTTTTTTTTCTGTGCTATATTTGTGCTGTGATGAATGCCTAGACGTAGGCTCATAGGATAAACTAAATTTTCTACCAAACTAAATCAATTGAAACATAAAAATAAATACAACACATAATCTTCATATAAAAACCTAGAACTAAATCAAGATAAAATATGTAGCAACCCCTTAGCTGGATGTTTTAACATCATGCATAAATCATATTATTTCACTCTTGATTAATGAAGGAGTTCCATCTTTTCCAGAGAACCTGGGCTTGACCTTTGAGAGCCTATGATGGAAGTACACCTTCTTCTATTCTGATTTGGCCCATAACCTTTTTCTAATTTCATGCATTAAGCATAAATTGTATTCTTATGGCCTAAATGAATCCTAAGTCAAAAATTATAAAAATATGAAAAAAATGTATTAATTAGGTACATCTTCATACCCTACATGATCTTAGGGATTAGGGAGTAAGTCTAGGTTCATAGAGATCTTTCCTAAAACTATAACAGCCTAGCCATCTTGCATTAATATGACTTAGCCTCATGATTTTAAAATACGCTTAGGTGGTGTTAGCTGGCAGCCTTCTCCAGGCAGGTTGTAAGTTTAGAAGAGTCAAGGATAGGTTAGTTTTCTCAAGTGAGGAGAATGGCTAATGATTCCCAAGGATAGAACTAGGTTGAGCATCTGATATGTGTTAGAAGCACTTGTAGACTTGCTACTGAAGCATCCTTTTAGGAATAAGTCTTCAACCCTAGGCATTTCTATAGTCATGTGCTGCTAGAATCTAAGCCCCAAATTTTTAAGAAAATGACAACTTAAAATCTAAAATTAAATCTAAAATTTAAAGCCCAATCATAGGATAGTTAAAATGTCTACTAGGTATCCCAATATCAATGGGCATTTCCTACTTTTTCCCATTTTACTCTTGAAAATAACTCTCTCCAATTTGGATCTCTCCCAATTGAATTTTCTAAAAATTAATCTTTGAGAACTACCTTAGTAGTCTTTAGGAATAACCACTTATTTCTTTAATCGAGAGTATTCTTAGGAAGAGACCCTTCCTAAGATGTAATTAACTATAGAGGCTTGCCTTTATAGAGAACCATGATCCCAGGATAAAATAAACCCTGTTCTATTTTTCCATGTAGTTTAAGGGAAAATACTCTGGTACACAAAAGACCCATTAGCGTTAGGAGTCTTTTATTGAAATGATCAAATCCATTATAGGAGAGCATGTTTATCTTTCGAGATAATATGTTTATTCCTTAATGTCGTATTTGGTCATCTAAATAAAATATTCCTAAACTCTATGTGGTGTCATTTCTTTTCTCTATTCCAGAGAAAACACTAACATATTTTTTGGCGACTTTGTTAGGAAATGGTTCCTCTTTCCATCTTTAGAAATAGATGGTTATTCATATATACAAGTGTAAAGGTCATGATTGCCTTTCTTTCTGTTGGATACTCCTCCATTTCATCCTTGGTTGAATTTATCCAACATCTAGAAATAAAATCTGAAATGAAATAAAGAGAGAGAGAGAGAGAGAGAGAGAGAGAGAGAGAGAATCTTAGCCATATTATTGGCTAAAATATTCCAAATAGGTCAAAAACCTATTTTGACCATATTCTGGTAATTTTATGTTTTTAATAAAATTAATTTTTGTTTCTAAAAATAGAAAAATGGTCGGCTAGTTGATCTTTGTCACCACTTAATTAGCTTTTCGTTGATAGTTACTGATAGCTCCATCATCAAATTTTAAATTTGAAAACCTCAACATTAGCCATAGAGTATTGTTGCTCTTGTTGAGGCAACTCTAAAAAATAAGCAACATATTCTTGAATTTTCTAGTGTTTCTTCTCCTGATCTTGTTAAGGATAGGATGCTTACTAGCTAGACTATTGAAAGGGTCCAGCAGGGACCCATTCAAAAGAAATCAAAGCTAACCATTTCAGAGGCATTTCCTGCTCTACTTCCCTTTAGCACCTTTGAAGTTGGTTCCACCTATAAAACATCTAAAATGACCAAAATTCATAAGAAAAATAGAGGGAGGAGAATTAGGAGGATAGCTCTTAGGGAGGGGGAGCAGAGAGATATGCTAGACATAGAGCTAGCTATGAAAAGGGATAGATATACTCTTCCTAGCACTTCCTCACCCTTTGCCCCCGCTAGAGAGGAGGAGAATGTGATAAGCATTACTAGTTCTCCACCCTATCCTTTCATCCATCTTGAAAAGAAAATCTTTAAGTAGGTAAATAGGGAATCCCAAGGTCAACTTCACCAAACCTTAGATTCCTAGATCTTCTTCCTACACTAAAGAAGATCTATTGAGAGCCATGAAGCATCATGCTTCTTAAATTCTAGCTAGAGAACTATCAGGAAGACCTGCCACCTTCCATCATCAAAGGGAAGGGAGGGTGTTCATGTCTGATAGGAGGAAACATTCTTACCCTATGCCTATAGTATCAAGGTGATACCCTCATCCCGTGCACTCACTTACATGGCATAGAGATCAATCTACTAGGTCAAAAAATGATAGGACCTATCCTAAGAAAAAGAATAAAAGGGTTTATATTAGGAAAGCCTTCTACTTTTGAGCATAGGATTCCTTCACCACCCTTACCTTCTTCACCTTTAGAGAGATCTTCTGTTAGGCCAAGTTCAGATGAGCCTCTATCTCATCACCAGGGCCTCAAGTTGAGGTACATTCATTAGATGTTCCCAGTAAGGGAATGAATTCTTCTCATCCATCTCCTTATTTAGGGAAATTACTAATGACAGTCACTTAGGCCTGGGAGCCTTCCTCGAGAGTATCCCTACATCTCAGGGGAATGTGAATGAATCATCTGAATTAAGGCCAATGGAGATTGGTGAACCAATGGATGTCATCTTAGATAGTGATGGTGTTCCACTCTCTTTATCCAAAGAGGAGATGGAAAATTATTAAAGAAGATGAAGACAAAGAAAAATTAAAAAAAAGCTTTGAATATTTTGATCATGAGCAAGATGACCTGTTGGATGATGATTTAGGGTTACCAGTAGCACATATCTATATGGTTGACACCAGATCATCTAAAAAAGAGTAGGAAGAGACACAAGAAGACCCTGCTTTAGCTTCAACCCAGCTTATCCTTCAGCTTCAAAAGAAGGATGAGCAAATTGACTCTATGAGCAAGAAGATGGAAGAGATGATTGCTACCATGAAATGACTCCAAAGTATGATTCCATCTCCTTCTCGACCCCATCAGATTGAGCCTTCAGATTCACTGAGTCCTATCGATGATTTGAGGTCCTATTTGGAAGAGTACTAGCATGAATCAAAACTTATAATTTTAGTACCTTCCAACACTGAACTAAAGGTATTGGTAGAACAATAGGTGAAAGAAGCATTTGCACAGACTCGGGGAACATCCCTGACTCCAAAGGGTATACCATACCCTGGGGAGTTTGATTCCATTCCTTATCCAAAAGGGTTTGTGTCCCCATCATTCAAAGTATTTGACGGGATTACAAATCCCAAGCAGCATTTGGCTCACTTCTGCGCAAGTTGTTGTAATACTGGAGGGAGCCATGCTCTTTTATTTAGACAGCCATGACTTGAGTTGCTGCGGTATGTTGATTTTCCAAATGATTTGGTGTGCACTTTCACTAAATTGGAAGAGATGTTTGTGAAGAGATTCACAGGTGTTCAACATCATGTTACCGTAGGAGACCTAGTGGTAGCACATCAGAAGCCTGGAGGGTCTCTAGTAGATTATATCCTTAGATGGAGAATCTTAAAATGTGAGCCTACAAAGAGCAGCATGTTGTAGAGATCCTCCTCAGGAACATACATGGCCCTATAGCCTTCATGCTCAAAGGCTTTACTATTAAAACCTTTGAAGAACTTTTTAATAAAGCCTCTAGTTTACAAGAGGAAGCTCCTAGGATGTCTTTCTTAAAAGGCCAATCTGAGTCATCCAAGCCTAGGAAGCCTTTAGAAAAAAGAGCAGACAATATCTCTACAGTGGATAGAGGAAAAGCTCCTATGCAAGTACAGCTAGAGCGAGCTTCATCTTATGAACAATTGCAGTAGGGAAGTCATCATTCCTTAGGAATTTTCCAACTAGCTTTTTCTTAGAAAAGATGAACCAGACTTATTCTTTTAAGAAAGAGGCAGTGAGAAAAATTTCAAAAATCTGATGAAAAAGCTAGACTTCAAACTCCTTAACCCGAAAAGGCCAAAAGAGGTAAGAAACTAAATGATCCCAAGTATTTCCCATATCATCAGATGTTGGGGCATACCATTGAGGATTGCTTTTTATTCAGGAAATGGCTTGAAAGAAATTTTAAGATAAGATTGGTGACTATTCCAAAGGAGTACCTTGTGGACCTTAGACAAGGGTCCATTAAGGTTATAACATGTAGTTTTTCTTCCAGTTCTTCATTTCAAAATGAATGGGATATAGCTTTATCCCATTATACAAAAAAATATATGATGAAAAATTTAAAACTTGCCATGCAGGATCAGAGTCAGACCCAGGAGGTGATCACCCAGGTTGATCCACTAGAGTTTAGAGTATGAATTCCACCTCAACCCAGTTAAGCATTTTCAACTACACAGGAGATCCAAAAGTGTGGTGAGGGAGGGACATCTATATCTAGTGATAGAACTCTATATGATAAAGATGGAAATGTGGTACCATATAAGCTTTATCTTTATTTACTTATTTCAAAAGAATGAATAAAAAGCCTATCTCTGATGACATTTCTGATGAAAATGAGAATGAAGATATTGAAAAATTAAATATCAAAAAAGAATAATCTCATGATGTTTTACATGACTCGGGGTCAGAAACTTACATGAAAGATTTGCATGGTGACCCACTTATCATAGATATAGAAGTGTCAGACTCTGATCATTCATCAGAAAAGGATGGTCAAAATGAGGAATAGGTTGATTCAAATTCTAGAGATATTGTTGAAATAAATCTCCATAGTGGAAAAGTCTTACCACCTCATTTGCCTCCCATTCCTCAAGAAAAAGGGAAGCAAATCATGGATGAAAACCCAAGTTCATATTCCTTACTTAAGGAAATACCAACAAAAATAAAGGTTCCCAATGTAGATTATAATGTTCTACCTCATCTTAGGAATCTCTGCTAGATTAAACATTTATGATGCTCTCATTCTTTCAAAAGAAATGAGAGAGTCACTAGTACATGGATTACTTGATCTAGAGATATGCCTGACTCAACTAGTAGCTACTTCCTCAGAAGAGACTTGTTTCTTTAAGGAGATCCTAGAGATTACTTTCTCCGATGAGGATCTACTTTTGGGAACTAGTGACCATAACTGTCCTCTTTATATTGCTGTAAAAATTAAAAATACAAGATTGTCAAGAGTACTAGTAGATCCTGGTGCATCTGTTAACATCAAGAACTCTAGAATGTTAGCATTCTTAAAAATTGATTGTATAATACTTAGCTCTGATAAGATATTGTTAAGGGGCTTTAAGGAAATAGGTGAGAAAGCTTTAGGCTCAATCACTCTATTATTAGAAATAGAAAGATTGAAAATTGAAGCTAAATTTCACATTATAGATTCAGAAACTTCCTTTAATGCTCTCTTAGAACCTTGGATCCATGAGTATAGAATGGTTCCATCTTCACTCCAGGTATTAAGTGCACTAGGGATGGAGTGGAATATGTTATAAAAAGAGATATACAACCATTCTCTATTCATGAGATTGAGCTCTATGAAGATGCTATTTACTACATGCCTAAGAAACCTAGATTTGATTCTATGAAATCCATCATTGTTGAAGCACAAAGTACAATAATCAAGAAAGATGAAAAAAAGGAAAAGGAGGAAAAAAAGAACCTCCAATAATTCATATTGATTTGGAATCTAGCTCAGATGAAGAATCCCATCATAAAAATGCTTCAATAAAGTTTGAGATTTCCTTAGAATCAGACATTGATGAGGAAGAAATCAAAACATTAAAGGAAGAGTCTGAACTATCCACATATGAAAAATTGAAAGATTATGTGGATACTTTAACTTTGATTCCTCTAAATTAAACTAAAATATATCAATTAGAGGTTTAAGTAGCCTCTAACTTATTGGGAGAAGTGGGGAGGTCAGCAAAATTTTATTCTGTACATGATCCTTCAAGCTCAGAAGAAGATGTAAAGCTTGAAGAACCATCTTTCAATGAAATAATAGAACTTCCTTTTGACTGGTATTCGATTTGTGTAAAGAATGCTGTGAAACATGGTTTTATCACAAATGTTTGGCCCAAAGATAAATCCCAATGCATGGAGAGCTTATGTAATCAAAACATAGAAATTTCCACTCCAAAGCTGAAATTGGGTTTAGTACTGTTGAATCATTTGATGATACAGAGCATTGTTTAATGATAAGTAATCGTCAAATAGATCAACTCTTTGAAGTCTCTTCTACTCTTCTAGATGACTCATTCATAAAAATTATGGAGGAATCCAAAGATGATTCACTTTAGAATGCACCTCTTGAATATGAGGAAGAAATAAAATCTACTATAGATGAATTAAAGGAGGTTAACCTAAGAACTCCTCAGAACCCAAAATTGACTTTTATTAGCTCTTTGTTGGGTCTAAAAGATTCTGAAGAGATTACTTTTTTTAGTATAAAGATTGCTTTGCCTAGAGTTATGATGAAATGCCAGGTTTATCTAGGATGTGGCTCTGCACAAACTAGGAATTAAATCTGATGCTATCCTAGTGAAGCAGGCTTCTAGGAGAATGGGCCTAGAAGTAGAACAACAAGTGATCATTGAAATAAAGAAATTAATTGAAGCTCATTTTATGAGAGGAGCAATACCCTGATTGGGTAGTAAAAGAAAAAATTGTCAAATATGCATTTACGTTGACTTTAGAGACCTAAATAAGGCTCCTAAAGATGAGTTCCCTTTGCCTATACCCAAACTCATGGTCGACATAGCCTCCTCACATGAGATCTTTTCATTTATGGATAGATCATCTGGTTATATTCAAATTAAGATGTCCCCAGAAGATGAAAAGCATATGATGTTCAGAACTCCAATAAGAATTTTCTGTTACACGGTCATGCCATTTGGTCTCAAAAATGCTGGAGCTACTTATCAAAGAGCTATGGCTAGAATATTCGATGACTTGATTCATAATCAAGTTGAATGCTATATTGATGATCTAGTCATTAAAAGAAAAATAAAATAGGATCATTTTATGATTTACGTGTCATTTTTTAGATTTTTCCACTATAACTTAAAGATGAATCCTTTGAAGTGTGCCTTTGGGGCTACTTCAGGAAAATTCTTAGGGTTCAACATCGTGGGATAGAAATTGATCTAGAAAAGATAAAAGCCATTATAGAAATGCCGCCACCTAGAAGTCTTACACAACTAAGATCATTCCAGAGAAGGCTTGCATATCCAAGGAGATTCATATCGAATTTATCTAGAAGGTGTCAACCCTTTGCAACATTACTGAAGAAAGATTCCAAATTTATTTGGGATGAAAAATTCCATGGTGCCTTCGAAAACCTAAAGCAATATTTATTGAATCCTTATTTTGGCTTCCCCAATTCTAGGAAAACCATTAATTCTCTATAATGCTTATGGATGAATCTCTTGGGGCTTTATTAGCTCAAGAAATGAAGAAGAGAAAGAAAGTGCCCTTTATTATCTAAGTAGTAGGCTTATCCCAATAGAAAAAAATTATCCTCCTATTGAGAAACATTACTTAGCCTTAGTTTTTATCTCTCAGAAACTGAGGCATTATATGCTTTCTCATAAGGTCAACCTGATTTCAAGGGTGAATCCTTTGCAATATCTCATGACCCGTCCAACACTATCTGGGCATTTAGCACAATGGTCAATGATTTTGTTACAATTTTAGATTGCTTACATTCCTCTTCATGCTGAAAAAGGAAAATTAGTGGTAGATTTTTTAGCAGCACACCCTATGCTTGAAGGGTATCCTTTAAATAATGATCTCCCATATGAATAGATCATAGCATTGGAAGATGAACCTAATCCCACCTGGAAATTATACTTTGTTGGTGCATCATCATCGAGAAGATATAAAGAATCAAACTCATCTATCCTAGGGAAGGCAAGAATTGGGTAATGATGAGATATTCATATCATTTGGCTGAGCCTTGTACAAATAATGAAGTTGAATATGAGGCTCTTATTACTGGTTTAGAGTTGGAAATCCTTATGGAAATTAAAAATATAAAATTTTTTGGGGATTCCCAATGGGTCATAAACCAAGTAAATGGAATCTATAAGGTTTTGCATCCAAAGCTCTTCAGTTATCATAAATATACAATGAAATTACTTGAAAAGATTCCATATGTGATGCTGTGTAGAATATCTCTCCAAGAGAATTCAATAGCAGATATTTTGGCTAAACTAGCCAAAGAAATCACATGACTAGAAAAAGAATCAATTTCTATAAAAGTTCAAAATCAACAAGTTTTGTCTTCTATAGATTTAGACTACATTAATAGGCAAGAAGAAATGCAACGAATAACCACTCTTACTGAAGGTCATATAGAATGCGATTTGAGGCAATTGTTTATTGACTATTTAAGTAAGGGGAGCTTCCTAAAAATAAATCATTAGCAAATCAAATAAAGAAACATGCTTTATTTTATGCATTAATTAATAATGCTTTATATCATAGGTCCAAAATGTGGCTCCATTGTTTAGACAAATTGGAAGCCCATAAGGTTGTGACTGAGATACACTCTGGATTGTGTGGAGCACACCAATCTGGGCCCAAAATGAAATTAAAAATCAAGAGACTTGGGTATTACTCACAGTCAATACTGAAGCACATCATTGTCATCAGTGCCAAGTACATAGTGTGGTATTACATCAACCACCCAATGTATTACACCCTATAGTTGCCTCCTGGCCTTTTGAGAGTTATGCATCATATATTGATCCTCCTTCTTCAAAAGGACATCATTTTATTTTAGCTACAATGGATTATTTTTCAAATAAGCATACCACCTAAAAGAGGTTAAAGCATATCATGTGTTGAAATTATTTCCAGAAAATGTCATATATCAATTTGCATTCCTTGTCAAATCATATTTGATAATGGTCCATCCTTTAGGTCCATGAAAATAAATCACTTTGTGGCTATAAATAAAATTGATTGGAGATACTCGACCATCTATTACCCTAGAGAGAATGGATTGGCTGAGGCATTTAATAAAACATTGGTAAGAATTCTAAAAAAGATACTTGATGAAAATAAGCGCCAATGGCATGAAAAGTTGGTTGAAGCCACATGGGCCTGTCAGACCACATATAGGACACCAACTCAGTCTTCACCATATGGTTTAGTTTTTGGGACTGAAGTGGTTCTTCCATTAGAAGTGCAATTGCCTTCATTAAGAATAGCTAATAATAATGTAAGGTAGATCAAAATCATAAGATTCGCTTGGAAGAACTTGATAATCTTGAAGGAAAATGATTGAAAGCTCAACAAGACCTTGAACTATACCAATCTCGTATGGTTCAGGCACATGATAGATTGGTTCATCCTGGAACTTTCCAAGTAGGAGACTTGGTCTTGGTTCTTAGATGAACAATCCTAGCTCATCGAGAATCGGCAACAAATTCGAGCCAACATGGGAAGGACCATTTGTAGTGGAAAAAGCCTATGAAGGAATTTTATACCAACTTATTACCTGTGATGGTGAATGTCCAATACCACCTATCAATGGAAGTTACCTAAAGAAATATTATGTGTAACTTGTAACTTGTTTCCAAATAAAGATCAAAGAAATAAAAGCTTATTTATCTGTATTGCTTTTACTTCAACTTGTATCATTTATCTGGAATGTTGGGAACTCATTTGTAAATGTATTTGAAAATGGAAGCAAACCTTCCATTACCCATCATGAAGTTAGACTAATCAAGTAAAGATCAAGTTCATGAGACTCTTGCTTATTAGTTAAAACTTTTGGGGATAAAATATAAGTCACTTTAACCCCTTTTCCTCATTCGTATCACCTAGAGGTTGGAAGCAAGCCCTTAGTGGCACCTTTCCTATACATATCTTGTGTTAGGAGCAAGGCCTTTGTGGCACCTTTCTCATGTATTTTGGGATTGGAGTAAGCCTTTGTGCACCATTCCCAAGGAGTAAGTCCCGGTTGGAATCCTAGGTTAGATCATGTCTTTAAGGACCCCTTTCCTCTTTTCAGCTAATTAGGATGGATCATGCCCTTAACGACCCCATCTTATTAGCTAATCAAATTGGAGTAAGTCCTCAGTTGGCATCCTCTTCAAACTTCTAAAGAATGGAATCAAGCCATTGATGGCCCCATTTCTTTGGACTACTCAAATAGGATCAAGTTCATATGACCCTTATTTAGTAGTCAAAGTGTTGCGGATTAGGACCAAGCATTTCAAGCCTCTTTTCCCTAGCATAGCATTTGAGGATTGGATAATGTCTTTAAAGATCCCTACCCTCTTTTCTTTAGCTAACTAGGATGGATCATGCCCTTAACCCCCATCTTATTAGCTAATCACATGGATCACCACTATTCTCAGTAAGTCCCCAAGGCATCTTCCTTGAGCATAGTGATTGCATTAGGGTTAGACTATTCTTTGGGTTCACTCCTAATAACATTCCTCTTCACCCTAGAATTTAATGAAGTTAAGATTCTAGGAATGAATCACACTCCAAAGAGAATATAGGTATACACATACCTATCTTTCACAATCAAAATCAAAATAAAATACTGAATTAAAAAATCAAAATCATGAATTGGAACCCCAAGTTTATACTTGCATGTTGATCAATCAATCAACACAATATGTGTGTATTCTGACTAATCCACTACACAAATTGGGGGTCCATTTGTTGACCTCATTTTTGGAAGAGGTCATTTTAGCAATGAGAAGAGCTCAAGTTCAAATAGGGATTTCCTAAGAAATGCATTTTTGAGCTAAATCCAATCTACTTGGTTTGAAGAATTAAGTAAAATATCCAACATAAATTAAATCAAGTAAATCAATAAAAATTCAAAGTCAACTCTAGTCAACCTAGGATTGACTTAAGTGGGCCCACTTGGTCAAAAAGTCAACCCACTAAAATTTGACTAAATTAAATCACAAAAAATATTTTAAATTATCAAATGAATATGTGTGATCATAATGACAAAGAAATTTGAGTTCATTGAGGCCTAGATTAGGTGAGTTAAATCACTTAAATAAAAATAACCTAAATAACCTACATTAAACTCAAACCCAAGAAAAATCAAATGAAACCCAAGATGATTGTCTCAAATCATATGGGGATGGTAATGGGACATAACCCCATTCCCTATTGGGTGTAATTGGGTCAAATGGGTCATTTGAGCCATAAGAAATTATGTTTAACCCATCTTAACCCAATTTGGGTTAAGTGAGTTAAACAAGCCAAAATGTATAAGGAAACTCAAATCACTTTTGACCAATGCATGTGGGAGGGAGATTAATCCTATTAAGCCTTCTTAGTGAGGTAATTAACCTCCCTAATTAAGCCAATAAATAAGTAAATGACAAAACTCAAAAATGAACTAAAAAATTCACTAAGGGAAGGTAAAATCCATTTTCTCTTCCCTATCTCCCTACCGCTTCAGCCTAGACACTTATAAGGCAGAGAGGTGGATCCTAGCTAGCTTCTAAGGTTCTCCCATCACCAAAGCTGACCAAGGAATAGCCAAGGAGGAGCAATATAACTCTCGACCATATAGGAAAACATACACATACACTTCCCCAAAGAGATTTGAACCTTCACACACCTTCACACATCAAAATTGAAGCCAAACGAAAGTTCCCCTCCCCCCAAGTGTCATTAACCACTACAAACCATCAAAGCCAAAAAAAGCATTCAAGGGTTGGTCTAGGGATCAAACTACAAATAATTGGATCAATTCCTTGGGCACAAAGTTTTCTCTTGAAGAAATGAAGCTATTGGATTTGATTTCAACCTTTGAAACCCCCTGAATCAAGGTACGCCATTGTTGACCTCCCTTTTCTTATCCAAGCTTTCGGCCTTAGTCATTTTCATATAAAGCTTGATTTCAAGTGAGATCAAACCTTATGGATTGAAAGAAGAGCTTTTAACGATCGTGTGGCAATTGAAATCAAGTGATTTCATTGCCTTATCAAAAGTTATTAGCAAAACACCATGGACGGTCCTCGACTCCCGCAGAGGTTGGGGGAGATGAAATCAGGACCATCCATTTCTTTTAAAAGAAACAAACGGTCTAGATCTAGGTGCACCACTGATTAAAGTACCTTAAAGAACTATGTGAGTAACCTAGATCGTCTGATCTTTGATCGGATGGCCCGTAGGAGATCATGGCCCCTAGGAGATCCCTTGATCAGTGATGATGTGGACGCCAGGTGGCTCCACAACCCGCGTGCTCCACGAGGTGGGATGTGCCAGCAAGCACGTGCCATGTGAGACATGAATCCCGCATGGGACCGCCACTTAAAAACTATTAAAAGTTGTTATTTAATGAAATAAATAATTAAGAAAAACACATAAAACTTCAAAAAATCATAGAAAATCAAATATAAATCAGACAATTACAAATAAAAGCTCTATGGATTCATCTTGATGAGAGGAATCTATAGAAATTATAATCCTCAATTTCTATTAGGTATTTTCCCTTAATTTGGGTTTAATTAAAAACATTAAACCCTAATTACTCTCAAATAAATAATCCAATTAATTTGAAACTTTGGGGAAATTAAATTAAGCATAAAACACACCTTAGGTTTTTTTTTGGGGTGGGATTTAATTCTCTGAATTCAAGGGAAATTGAAATTTCACATGCTTAACCTTTAAATTAATTAAATTAATTAACCCTTAATGAAATAATTAGGAAATGTTAATCTAATAATCTTAAATCAACATAATGAACATTAATGAACATCAGAACACTAAGTAAACTTAATCAAACCTATCTGAACCTAATAGATCATTAATTAATTTAATTAAGTAATTAAATAAATTAAATTAATTAATTAAATAACTTGAACTTAATTAAATCATAATAAATCAATGAGTTAACCAAAAATTATGAATAAACACTCATTGGAAAGGTATTTCAATGAAGAATAAGTGAAAAATAAAGTCCTTAATTGAATATCAATAAATCAGGCTTAATTTAGAGTTTAATAAAAGAATTAAAACCCTAATTACTTCCAAATTAGAAATCTAATCATAATAAAACTTTGAACATTTAAAATTGGCATGTAGCCCCACTTGCCAGAAAATTTTCAATTTTAATTGATCTTTGGATCAGGAGTTATTAAATTTTTAAATCCTTAGGTCATTTCTAATCAAATATTAGGTTAAGGAAATTAATTAATCCATTAAATTAAATGGTACCAATTTCAATCAGACATCAGAAAACTATTAAGGAACTTATCTAAATATCCTAAGTCACTTAAAGTGATCAAATTCAATCATAGGTTAATTAAGTAAAACCATAGGTTAAATAAATTATTAATTAACTTAAACCTTAACCTTTAAATTAATAAAATTCAATAAAACCACTCATCTCTATTGAATTTAAAGAATGAATCTAAAACTTAGGTTAATTAAATCAGATCAAATAATAAACTCAAGTGCTTTAGGTTAAGCATAATCCATGAACAAACCTAAGGTACTAATTCATATTAATGGGTGTAAAAAACTTACAAATCCATAATTTAATTACTTAAGTTAAATTGAATAAAATCAAACTCTTAAATTAACATAAGCCAAATAAAATGAAATAAATTGAATCATATTAAAAGAACAAATTAAATAAACCAATTCAAACTCAATCCAAACATAAGTAACATAAAAAAAGTAATTAAGATACTTAAGGATCTTAGTTAGACTTTTGGAAATTTCATTAGGAATTAGGATGTTGAATGGAAAGAACTCCAACCAAAAATGGAATAATTCCATTCTTCATTCTTGAAAACTTATCTGACTTTAACCAAATAAAATGAACATAAAATGGGAATTAAATCACTAAACCATTTGACTGAAACCATCCAAAGGTAAAAATTGAACAAATTCAAACTTCAAACTTAAACTTGAACTTAAAGGAGCCTAGCAAAAGTCTTACAAAACCCCATTTCTACACACACTAGATTACTTAGGTCATAGACTTTAGATCTAGGTTAGATCATTCTGTGATTTTCTTTTAATCTCTGTGATATATGTGATGTGCTTCACATGTCTGTGGTGTGTATTGCTTTAGACGTGGATGCCTATTTTGTTTGTTTGTTAGACTGGATGTTAGGGCATTTTTTTAAAAATTAACACTATTTTTTGTAGGGGACTGTGTTAAAGGGATCGCTATAATAAACAAATCATAAAATTATTTTTTGCTTACAGGTGCTGAAAATCCCTTAACATAGTCCATAAGACAGGTGGGCTTGACAAGCAACTAATGCTAAGCCTGTATGTTTGTGAAATATAAACTGCTTTGTGTGCTGTGTGTATTTCCTAACATCTGCTTTACAGGGCTTAGGATTTCTTTTTGAATTTTAAATGTAAATTTAAGCTTAGAATTAGGTTAAGATCTATGAGGTCTAAGATTAGCAGGAGCTGACCCAACCAGGAGATGGTGCGGTTGTCCCCTGTGGAGCCCGATGGATGTCCCTAAAGAAGGAGAATTTTCTAGAAAGAAGACCCATAGATCTAAACTTGTAGTTCTATGTTGGGTTGTATAAGAGCGAAACTCAGCTGCCCATTTTTCTTTCTTCTGGGGTATACAATAGTACCCGACTGACATTGGCCTTTTTCTTATATAATTTAATTTGGCTTGATTTATTTTGGGTGTGCAATAGAAACAAAATGCTTTTTCTTAGGTTTCTTTCTGTGTTGTGTTTGTGCTGTGATGAATGCTAGACGTAGGCTCATAAGATAAACTAAATTTTCTACCAAACTAAATCATCAAAACATAAAAATAAATACAACTCATAATCTTCATATAAAAACTTAGGCATTAAATCAAGATAAAATATGTAGCAACTCCTTAGCTGGATGTTTTAACATCATGCATAAATCATATTGTTTCACTCTTGATTAATGAAGGACTTCCATCCTTGCCAGAGAACCTGGGCTTGACCTTTGAGAGCCTATGATAGAAGTACACCTTCTTCTATTCTGATTTGGCCCATAACCTTTTTCTAATTGCATGCATTAGGCATAAATTGTATTCCTATGGCCTAAATGAATCCTGAGTCAAAAATTATAAAAAATCTAAAAATATGCATTAGTTAGGTACATCTTCATACCCTAAATGATCTTAGGGTTAGCGAGTAAGTCTAGGTTTAGATATTTCTTTCCTAAAACTATAACAGCCTAGCCATCTTGCATTCATATGACTTAGCCTCATGGTTTTAAAATGCGCTTAGGTGGTGTTAGCTGGCAGCCTTCTCCAGATGAGTTGTAAGTCTAGAAGAGTCAGGGATAGGTTAGTTCCTTCAAGTGAGGAGAATGACCAATGATTCTTAAGGATAGAACTAGGTCGAGCATCTGACATGTGTCTAAAGCACTTGTAGACTAGGTTTTGAAGTATCCTTTTAGGAATAAGTCTTCAACCCTAGGCATTTTTGCAATCTTGTACTACTAGAATCTAAGCCCTAGATTTCTAAGAAAATGACCACTTGAACTCTAAAATTAAATCCCAAATTTGAAGCCCAATCATAGGATAGTTGAAATGTCTATTGGGTATCCCAGTATCAATAGATTTCCTACTTTTTCCCATTTGACTCTTGAAAATAACTCTCTCCAATTTGGATTTCTTCTAATTGAATTTCCTAAAAATCAATCCTTTGAGAACTACCTTAGTAGTCTTAAGGAATAACCACTTATTTTTTTAATTAAAAGTATTCTTAGGAAGAGACCCTTCCTAAGATGTAATTAACTATAGAGGCTTGCCTTTATAGGGAACCATGATCTCAGGATAAAATAAACCCTGTTCTACTTTTCCATATAGTTCAAGGAAAAATACTCTAATACATGAAAGACCATTAGCCTTAGGAGTCTTTTATTGAAATGATCGAATCCATTATAGGAGAGCATGCTTATCTTTTGAGATAATATATTTATTCCTTAATGCCATATTTGGTCATCTAAATAAAATATTCCTAAACTCTATGTGGTGTCATTTCTTTTCTCTATTCCAAAAAAAAACACCAACAATAATGTAGGGATCCATATGTAAACAGAGTATCTATTTACACAAATGACCCATTCTCATAATAAAATATACATAACCCTATTCTAGTCTGGTCTGGTATGGAATGAACTTATAATCTGATGATCGAGTCGATTCCATGATTATAAGTTCATAACTCTAGCCCATTCCCATTTTAGTCGAAAAAGAATTCTTTTATTCAAGTTAGTAAAAGGGATCTTGAACTAAAAAATAGACCTAGAAGCTAAAAGAGGGTATCCTGATCAATTGCAAGAATTGGGTTCATTTATATTCCTGGTATAGTAGATGCTATCACACATACAGTCATACTCAATTCATTGGAATTGTTTGATTTTAAGGTAGATCTTCTATAATTTTGCATGTGAGGGGTTACTTCTTGGTTTCACTTACTTGATTATTTTTTAGATAATAGTAGATAGAATCAACTCCTATATGGAGTCCTATTAAAACCAAGAAATATAGGCATGCTTGCCATCCACACCATAATAGGTAGAGTTTTTTCAAAAAAACTTGTTAGTGGAGGAAGACCCTCTAGGGATAAAAGGCATAGGGCTTAAGAGAGCCAAAAATGGGTCTTTCATGTATAATCCTGCATAATATTGAATGTTATCTGTTCCGACACATAGACTAAATGATGTAATGCAAGCAAAAGTTCCTAGATTCATGGAGATATAGAACAACATATAAGTTATCATGCTTGCATATCCATCATTTGAGTCTCTGACAATTATTCCAATAATTACATATCCGCTTTGACTAATGGATTAATATGCAAGCATATGTTTCATACTTGTTTGAGTAAGAGAAATGAGATTCCCCAATATCATGCTAAGAATAGATAGGATTTTCAGAAGAAGATGCCATTCAGTTGATGAGAAATAAAAGGAATATCAAAAATTCAGGTGGCTAAAGCTAAAGCAGCTACTTTTTAAGTATTAGAAAGAAAAGCAATGATTGGAGTGGGAGAGTCAGAGTCAAAAAGATGATTCCTCACTTCTTTCTCTCATTCAAAACTGTGCATGAGACTTTCACCTCGCATGGCTCCTGAGTGATAAAAGAAAGAAGAGTAGTTCTTCTTTCTTTTTTAATTGTCGTATGTATAAGACCAATTCCATTTGATTTCAAAAAAGGATTACTAATCCTAAAGTTTTGAGGAATCCTTCATCAATGGTTGTGAATGACTGGCTTTTTCAATCCTTTCAACCTTGGTTCATAGGAGCAAGTCAAAAAGATTGAGAAATAAAACCATATGATTTGATTCATTCTCCATATCCATGAGATGATCATCTTATGGTGATCCTTTTGTCAATGGTTCCTATTACACTTATAGTCTCTGAGGGATGACAACCAACTATGTAGCATCTACATCAATAATTCAAGTATTGTATACGTCATTAGTTTGATCCTTTGTAGAACTACTCATAATAACGAACTTGCAAATGAGATCTATTTATCAAAAAGAGATTTTGTTGTTGGACCTTGGTTCACCTTAATTGTTATTTGAACAAAATGATCACAATAAACTTTTGGTCAAAGTGATGTCTTAGTCTGAGTGGGGATAGCATTTCTCTTCTGCATGTCTATGGAGTTTTGAAAAATCCAAACATCTCAAAGATAGATATAGTAGGAATTTGTTGAACGAACAACACTCCTTCATATACATCAGAAGTCCATTGATGAAAAGGTACTGGGCAAAGCTTGAACCCAATTCCTATAGTGATGGATATAAGCATAATTGATATTCCTTGAGAGTTATACATTTGTGTATTGATAAGACCATTCATTATTCCTTGAAGCACGATCTCTCTCTCTCTCTCTCTCTCTCTCTCTCTCCAGATAAACTATATAGCCAAGATAAATTGTGAACTAGAAGTAGTAGCCTCATTAGACCATACATCTCTCTTGGTATATCCAGATAATAGGTAGGAGCATAAACTGAAACATTCTGTAGCTACAAAGATAGTTATTAAATCATTAGTGCCATAGAAAAACATTCCCCCAAGAGTAGTTGTTAATACGAATAACAGAAACTCTGTTATAGCCATTTATGTACATTCAATGTACTCTATAGATAGAGGAATACATAGAGTTGAACATAGTAAAATAAGAAATTGAAAGATTTCATTGAAATTATTCATTTAGAAATTTCCTAAAAGCTAATTATAAGTTCTTTCCTCCATAAAAAATAGGTCGTTATGCTCATTACTAAACTTGTTGAAGAGATGAAATAGAACTAAGGTCTATCTTTTTGATCAAAGGTTGAATCGATCATCAGAAGAAGAATTAGGCCAAAAATTAGGATACATTCTAGGAAAATGAAGCTTCCATGGAAGAGAAAATGAAACGCTTTCATAAAATTCTAGAATCAGAATGAAGTTTTCATTCTGTACATGCTAGATCATGAATTAGTAACTGCATCCAATCTAGAAAAAAGTCCCAATTGTTTCAAACTTTCTATTTTGGAATGAGATATTTACAGAATCCCATGATTAGGAACAAACCTTATTCCATGATATTTCCATAATATTCCTCTTTCTTATTCTTAAGCAAGCCCCCAAGAAGGCTTAGTTGATCCATGATTTATGTTTCATCTTTCTTTTCCTTTTTGTTTATTTCGAGAAAGATCTCGATCAATTTCAATTCTTTCTTTTTCTATTGATTCTTTTATGGTCGAGATGTATGGATCCATGGATCTATGTGTCTATATAGATCTTGTTCATGGATTAACGAAAATGTGCAAAATCTCTATTTGTCTCTGCCATTCTATGAGTCTTTTCCTTTTTGCATATGGCATCGCCACTGCCTTTGGCATATACTAATTCAAAACTTAATCAGAAATCCATAGTTTGACCTGGATGCTAATGAATGGCAAGCACTTTTCCTTATGTAGATCTTATTTCAATAGGAACTTGATGAGTCGATCCACCTACACGTCCTACTTTGACTGCTATATCGAGAGTTACTCCACGTATTGCTTGACATAAAATAGATAGTGGATTTGTTTATATATTTTGTTGAATCTTTTTCATGGCTCGATAGATAATTTGATAAGCCAATGATTTTTTTCTATGTTTCAGAATACGGTTAACCAACATGTTAACTAATTGATTACGATAAATTGGATCAGATTTTGTAGTTTTTCTTCTGCGGTACCTCGACATGACATGAGCATGAAAGATGTTCAAGAATCAATTTTATTTTGATAAGGGCTAAAAATGAATCACTTATTTTGTCTTTTTGACCCCATATTGTAGGGTGGATTTAAAAAGATATGAAAAATCTCCCTCCAAGCTGTACATATGACTTTCATCGAATATGGCTTTCTATAGAATTCTATATGTATCTATGAGATTGAGTATGGAATTTTGTTTACTCACTTCCACTTTAAATGGAGTATCCATTTCCCTTATTTTCCTACTAGAATTGGAATTCTGTATTTCATATATCCATACGATCGAGTCTTTGGGTTTCTGAAATAGTGTAATGGAAAAAGAAGTTCTTCAAATCATTGTTATTGGGCTTAGAGTTGTTCTGAAAAAGTTGAGGTATTTTGAATTATTTGTTAACATGGACAAAGGAAGGGAAAACCTCTTAAATTATTCCAATATTGGACATTCGACATATAGTAGTTCTGAATCGAATCTCTTTCAAAAGAAGATCTTTTGTCTCATGGTAGCCTGCTCTAGTCCCCTTCCAAAACTTTCATTATTGGGTTAGCCATACACTTCACATGTTTCTAGTGATTCACACGACATCATCAAATGATACAAGTCTTGCATAATAATCTACAATGCACTAGAACGCCCTTGTTGGCGATCCTTTACTCTGACAACATCTAGGGTTCTTCGAACAATGTGATATCTCACACCGAGTAAATCCCTAACCCTTCCTCCTCTTAATACTATAGAATGTTCTTGTGAATTATGGCCAATACCAGGTATATAAGTAGTCATTTCAAACCATAGGTTAATCATAGTCTAGCAACTTTACGTAAGGTAGAGTTTGGTTTTTTGGGGGTGATAGTGAAAAAGTTGATAGATAAGTCACACTTTTCACTCTGACCATTACATGAGATTTTCACCTCATACGGCTCCTCATTCAATTCTTTTGAAGTAATTGGATCCTTTTCTTCATTCGAGAATCTCCTCCCTTCTTCTATTTCATCCTAAAGAGTAACTTTGACCAATTCATTCACATTTTCATGTTCCAATTGAACACTTTCCGTTTATGATCAAAGGAGAAGATTCTTCTTTTTAGCAAACTATGCCGATCAAATTACTATCTTCTAATTATAAGAAGAACAAGAGATCTTTCTTGATCAATCCCTTTGCCCCTCATTCTTCGAGAACAAGAAAGATCTTTTTCGAGCTTGAATTTGTTCATTTGGAATCTGGGCTCTTCTATCTTTTACTTTTTTTTATATTTCTTTTTATATCAAAAGCACTATGTGAAATCTTTGGGTTTTCCTCTTCCTCTATCCCTATATCCCATAGGTATAGCATTTGAATCAATAGAGAACCTTTTATTCTCTATGAATTGATATTCTTACATTCCAATTCCTTCCCAATATCTCCTAAAGAAAATCCTGATGAATTGGATTGAAAAAGGACTGGTTAATGTGAGCTTATCCATGCGGTTATGCACTCTTCAAATAGGAATCCATTTTCTGAAGGATCTTGGATTTTGTTCTTTGGTGAGTCATCCGAGATCCTTTCGATGACTTATGTTGTGTTGAAATCTATATGATTCGATTGATTGCGTAAAGGCCATGGTAGCAACAGAACCGAGGAATGAAAAGACAGCTCTTTTCTATTATATCATTTCTATTATGTATTATTATATTCTATATATTAGAATTATCTAATTATTCGATTTGAATTATTTCTAATTAGATTAGTTAGATTAGTCTTACAATCTTAGTTTTAGTATTAGTTATTGATCTCGACTCGACGAGTCCTTTCTTCCATGATGAACTGTTGGCAGCAGTCCTACATTTTGAGTCTATGGATGGTGGAGAAAGGGGGCTTTGTGGTAAGAGGGTTGTACCATGAGAGAAGCAAGGAGGTCAGCTGCTTTAAATATACAACATGGATTATGAAAATGCAATAGGGTTGGGCCTTCATGTCGATCTGAATGAATCAGTCTTTTCATGGGGTTCCATATTTGCCTACTTGGCAAAAGGATAGCAAGTTACTAATATCTTTGTCTCACTAGAACATGTACTTTTATTACTATTCAATTCATAAATGAAAATGAAGTAGTTAATGGTGGGTGTTATCCTTTTTTATTGTATGTGTTCCTAAGAAAAGGGCGTGGAGACACATAGGAACTCTGGAATAGAAATGGAAAAGAAAAGTAGCTCTAGTTCCTTCAGAAATGATAGTAAGATCCTTGGCACAAGAAGAAGGGGTGAATCATATCATCTTGACTTGGTTATGCTTCCATTCTTTTTTTTTTACAATACCAAGTTCTTCTCCTACCAGTCTCAAATAGAGCATGCTAAAAAAAATCTTCTTCATGTAAAAACTGTTTGATTTAGATTGAGAAAATAGATTTTAGAAAACTGTGTGCTATGGCTCGAATCCGTAGTCAATCCTATTTTTGATAGCAGTAGTTAACAATGGAATCCAATTTTTTCCATTATTTGACTATGCATAACATAATAGTGCAAAAAGAAGGCCCTCCAAGTTGTTCAGAATAGTGGCATTTAGTTTCTTGACCTTTTGCCTTAGGATTAGTTAGTTCTATCTCTTGATGGGATAGGGATGGAATATAACTTAGCGGTAGAGTGTCACCTTGATGTGGTGGAAGTCATCAGTTCAAGCCTGATTATCCCTAAACCCAATAGGAGTATTTCTATTTTGGACTTGCTCTCCATTGTGATCGAACAAGAATGGATAAGAGGCTTATGGGATTGACGTGATAGTGTAGGGATGGCTATATTACTAGGAGAGAACTCTAGGCTAATATAAAGTGCATGGATGGATACAAGCCTTTGGCCTTGGAATGAAAGACAATTCTAAATCAGCTTTGTCTATGAACAAGGAAGCTATAAATGCAAATACTGAATCTCACAGTTGATCTAGCTTCAGGATGAACATTGGCGGCATGCTTAACACATGCAAGTCAAATGGGCAGGTGAGTAATGCATAAGAACCTGCCTTTGGGAGGGAACAACAACTGAAATGTTTGTTAATAGAGGCTAAGGAGCAAAGGAGGAATTCACTGAGGAGGGCTTGTGTTAATGATTAGCTAGTTGAATAATAACTTACCAAGGAGATGAACAGTAGCTAGTCTGAGAAGATGATCAGCCACATTGGGATTGAGACACAGACTCTTATGAGAGGTAGCAGTGGAGGAATTTTCTACAATGGGAGAAAGCTTGAAGGAGCAATCTGTGGAGGTAGAAGGCCCAAGAGTTGTGAATGTCAATTCTTAGAGAAGAAGCAATGATGGTATCTGAGGAATAAGCATCAGTTAACTCTGTGCAACCATACTAAGACAAATGATGTAAGCATTATCCAAAATGATTGGGCATAAAGCTTCTATAGGTTGGTTTACAAGTCTTTCATCAAATCCCAAGGCTCAACCCAGGATAGACGGTGGAAACTAATAAGCTGAGTACAGTAGTGGTAGAGGGAATTTCCTATGGAGTGGTGAAATGCATAGAGATCAAAAAGAACACCAACGATGAAAGCACTTTGCTGGGCTGACACTGACACTAAGAGATGAAAGCTAGGGGAGCAAATGATATTAGATACCCCAATAGTCCTAGCCATAAATGATGGATACTAGGCACTATGTGTATCAAACTGTAGTGTATAGCTAATGCATTAAATATCTTGCCTGGGGAGTATGTTCGCAATAATGAAACTCAAAGGAATTGATGGGGGCCCACACAAGCGGTGGAGCATGTGGATTAATTTGATACAAAGCGAAGAACCTTACTAGGGCTTAACATGAATCCTCTTGAAAGAGGGGGGGGGGGGGGGGGGGGTGCATGGATGTGATCAGCTTGTGTCATAAGGTGTTGGGTTAAGTCCCACAATGAGCGTAACCCTCGTGTTTAGTTGCCACCATTAAGTTTGGAACCCTGAATAGACTGCAGGTGATAAGCCGAAGGAAGGTGAGGATGACTTCAAGTCATCATGTCCCTTATGCTCTGGGTGACACACACAATGGTGGGACAAAGGGTGAGCTAACTCCAAAACACACCCTTAATTCGGATTGCAGGCTGTAACTCCCTTGCATGAAGCCAAAATGCTAGTAATCGTCGGTCACCATACGATGGTGAATTCATTCCCGGGCCTTGTACACATCACCCATCACACTATGGGAGCTAGTCATACCCGAAGTCATTACCTTAATAGCAAGGAGGGGGATGTTAAAGGTAGGGCTAGTAACTGGAGTGAAGTCATAATAATGTAGCTGTATTGAAAGGTGCGGCTGGATCACCTCCTTTTCAGGGAGAGCTAATGCTTATGCTTGTTGGGTATTTTAGTTTGACACTGCTTGACACACAAAAAGAAGCGAGCTAAGCTTGGATATGGAAGTCTTCTTTCATTTCTCGATGGTGAAGTAAGACTAAGCCCATGAGCTTTTTATCCTAGGTCATAACAAGTTGATAGGATCTCTTTTGTATGTCCCAATGTCCCTCCCATATGGTGACATGGGGACGTACAAAATAAAAGAGAGGGATAGGGTTTCGCACTTTTTAAGCCTCCCCAGGAAGGCCACATGATAGTATTAGCTCGTGCTGATAATTACATCATTATGCCTGGGTGAGGGCTCTTAGTTACATGGATAGTTTAATGTGCTCATCGGTGCCTGACCAAGAGATGTGGATCTTCCAAGGCACATTAGCATGGCATACTCCTATTTGAATCAGAGTTTGAAATCAAACTTCTCCTTAGGAGGATAGATGGGGCGATTCAGGTGAGATCCAATGGAGCTCAAACTTTCTATTCACTCATGGAATCCGGGCGGTCTGGGGCAGGGGGGACCCCATGGCTCCTCTCTTCTCGAGAATCCATACACCCCTTATCAGTGTATGGACATCTATCTCTCGAGCACAGGTTGAGGTTCAGCCTCAATGAGAAAATGGAGCACCTAACAACACATCTTCATGAACCAAGAACTATGAGATCACCCCTTTCATTCTGCGGTGATGGAGGGATCATACCATTTGAGCTTTTTTTACATGCCAGAGGTCTAAAGAAAGCAATAATCAATAGGATTTTTTGAATCCTCTCTTCCTGAAAGGAAGAATGTGAAATTCTTTTCCCTTTTCATAGGGACTAAGAGATTGGATCTAACCATAACATAAGAAGATTGCTTGACTCACTTCATGGTTTTCAACCCCCTCAGTCACTACGAGTGCTTCCCGATCAATGCAATGGGATGTGTCTATTTATCTATCTCTTGCTCGAAATGGGAGGAGCAAGTTTAAAAAATGATCTTAGAGTGTCTAGGGTTGGACCGGAGGTTCTCTTAATGCTTTCTTTTTTCTTCCCATCAGAGTGATTTCACAAAGACTTGCCATGGTAAGGGAGAAGGGGGAACAAGAACACTCGAAGAGTGCTATACAATGGGGAGTTATATGCAGTGTTTGAAAAAGGATGAATTGCACCTAAAAAAAAATCTATTGATTCTCTCCCAATTGGTTGGATCGTGTGAAGATTTATTTCATGAGTGAGGTCACTAGTTCAAGTCCTAGATGGCCCAGCTATGCTAGGGGAAAGAATAGAATAAGCATCTGACTCTTTCATGCATGCTTCACTCAGCTCGGGAGAATATAACTCAGTTGGTAGAGCTCCACTCTTGCAATTGGGTCATTGTGATTATGGGTTGGATGTCTAATTATCCAAGTGGTAATGATATTATCTTGTACCTGAACCAGTGGCTCACATTTTCTAAGGAATGGGGAAGAGGACCAAAACATGCCACTAAAGGATCTACTGAGATAAAAAAATGGGTTGTCAAGAAAGAGGTAGGATGGGGCGGTTAAGTATGGATCATACATGGATGATAGTTGGAGTCGGTGGCTCTCCTATGGTTCCCTCATCTAGGATCCCTAAGAAAGAGGATCAAGTTGGCCCATGTGAATAGCTTGATGAACTACCTCCCTTCAACCCTTTGAGTGAAATGTGGCAAAAGAAAGGAAAATCCATAGACCGACCCCATCATCTCCACCCCATAGAAACTATGAGATCACCCCAAGGATGCCTTCAACATCTAGGTTTCATGGTCTGACCATAGACCTTGTTCAATAAGTGGAAGGCATTAGCTGTCCACTCTCTGGTTGGGCAGTAAGGGATGGAGAAGGGAAATCACTCATTCTTAATTTTGAAGACCAAAGAGTCGGGCAAAAAAAGGGGGGAGAGCTCTTTGTTCCTAATTCTCCTATAGCTAGAATCTCTAGAACCACAAGAATCCCTAGAGTGGTACTCCAACTCAGCAAACTTTGAGAAGAGTTGCTCTTTGGAAACGATGCGATGAAAGTTGTAACGTGTTTGGGAGGGAGTTATTCTATCATTAGCCTCATGGTAGAATCAGGAGAGCAGAGATAGTGGTTTACCTATGGGATGTCGGCTTTGAGTCTTCTTATCTCCAACCCATGAACTTAGCTGATACTATGATAGCACCCAATTTTTTCAATTTGGTAGTTCAATCTATGATTTCTTATTCATGGATGTTGATAAGATCCTTCCATTTAGCAGCACCTTAGGATGGCATAGCCTTCACGTGAATGGTGAAGTTAAAATGAGGAATGGCTTATGGTGGATACCTAGGCACCTAGAGATGAGGAAGGGCATAGAAAGCGATCAAATGCTTCGAGGAGTTGAAAATAAGCATAGATCCAGAGTTTCTTGAATAGGTCAACCTTTTGAACTGTTGTTGAATCCATGGGCAAGCAAGGGACAACCTAGTGATCTGAAACATCTTAGTAGTTAGAGGAAAAGAAAGCAAAAGTGATTTTTAGTAGTAGCGATAAATAAAATGGGAGCAGCCTAAATCATGAAAATGGGGTTATGGGAGAGCGATACATGCGTCATGCTACTAGGCAAAGTGGTGGAGTGCTGCACCATAGATGGTGAGAGTCTAGTAGCCGAAAGCATCACTAGCTTACGCTCTGACTCAAGTAGCATGGGGAATGTGGAATCCTGTGTGAATCATCAAGGACCACCTTGCAAGGCTAAATACTCTTGGGTGACTGATAGTGAAGTAGTATTGTAAGGAAAAGGTGAGAAGAACCCCCATCGGGGATTGAAATAGAACATGAAACTATGAGCTCTCAAGCAATGGGAGGAGAAAGTGATCTTCGACCACGTGCCTATTGAAGAATGAGTCAGTAACTCATAGGAAGTGTCTTGGTTAAGGGAATCCACCATGGCCATAGCGAAAGTGAGTCTTCATAGGGCGATTGTCACTGCTTATGGATCCAAACTTGGGTGATCTATCCATGAATAGGATGTAGCTTGGGTGAAACTAAGTGGAGGTTTGAACCAACTGATGTTAAAGAATCAGCGGATGAGTTATGGTTAGGGGTGAAATTCCACTCAAAATGCATTAAGGCGATAGTTGATTGGACATCTAGGGGTAAAGCACTATTTGATGTGGGTCCTGAGAGCAGTACTAAATCGAGACAAACTCTGAATACTAGATATAACCCCAAAAGGGGTCAAGGTTAGCCAGTGAGATGTTGGGGGATAAGCTTTATTATCGAGAGGGAAACAACCTAGATCACTAGCTAAGGCCCCTAAATGATCACTCAGTAATAAAGGAGGTAGAGGTTTAGAGACAGCTAGGAGGTTTGCCTAGAAGTAGCCACCCTTAAAAGTGTGCATAATAGCTCACTGATCAAGTGCTCTCGCATCAAAGATGAATGGGGCTAAGCAATCTATGAAGCATGGGATGTAAAAATGCATCGGTAGGGGAGCATTCCACCTTAGAGGGAAGCACCCACACAAGCAGGTGTGGATGAAGTGAAAGTGAGAATGTTGGCTTGAGTAATGCAAACATTGGTGAGAATCCAATGCCCCAAAAACCTAAGGGTTCCTCCACAATGTTTGTCCATGGAGGGTGAGTCAGGGCCTAAGATCAGGCTGAAAGATGTAGTCGATGGACAATAGGTGAATATTCTTGTACTACCCCTTGTTGGTCCCGAGGGATGGAGGAGGCTTGGTTAGCCGAAAGAAGGTTATCGGTTCAAGGATGCATGGTGACCTTGATTTTTTAGGGTAAAAAGGGGTAAAGGAAATGATTTGAGCTAATGTTCGTACCAAGTGCTATGATGCTGAAGTAACCCATGCCATACTCCAAGGAAAAGCTCGAATGACCTTCAATAAGAGGGTATATATACCCAAAACTGACCCAGGTGGGTAGGTAGAGAATATATAGGGAAGCGAGATAACTCTCTCTAAGGAACTCGATAAAATAGCCCCATAACTTTGGGTGAAGGGGTTCCTCCTCAAAAAGGAACACAGGTCTCCATAAAGTCATAATACTATGCATGGGGGCTGATGTATGCCTAGTGCAGGAAGGTCAAGAAAGTTGGTGACGATGATGGGGAACTAAGCCCAGTGAATGGTGCCATTAAATGATAATCTAAAGTAGCAAAATTCCTTGTTGGGTAAGTTCTAACCTACATAAAGGCATAACAATCTGAGCACTATTGAGAGGCTTGAAATAGACATGTGATGATGAAGATGAAAGACCACATGAAACTTTACTACTACATGGCTTTGGGCCCTGTAGTTTAGGTGGGGGGGAGGGAGGAGCCATCAATGAGATACCACCTAGAAGAATTTAATTAACCTTCCAAAATCTGGGCCAAGTGATCGGTAGATAGTTTATATGGGGTATAGGCCTCATAAAAAGTAACTGAGGTGCGCAAAGGTTTCCTCAGACTAGACAGAGATTATCCCTCGAGTGTAAGGGCATAAGGGAGCTTGACTGCAAGACCCACCCATCGAGCAGGGATGAAAGTCAACCTTAGTGTTCCAATGGTGCCGAGTGGAAGGTCCGTCGCTCAATGGATAAAAGTTACTCTAGGGATAACAGGCTGATCTTTTCCAAGAGTTCACATCGAAGGGAAGGCTTGGCACTTCGATGTAAGCTCTTCACCACTTGGGGCTGTACTATGTTCCAAGGGTTGGACTGTTCACCCATTAAAGTGGTATGACTTGGGTTCAGAACACCGTGAGATAGTTTGGTTCATATCTGATGCAGGTGTTAAAGCATTGAGAGGACCTTTCCCTAGTACAAGAGAACCAAAAAGGATGCACCTCTTATGTACCAGTTATCATGTTTATGGTAAATAGGGTAGCCGTCGGTGGATTATGAAAGCATCTAAGTAGTAAGCCCACCCCAAGATGAGTGCACTCCTATTCCAACTAGTGCCTCTAGTAGCTGGCAAGACAGCGAGTTCTTTGCCTCTATGGGGATGGGCGACAATTGAGAATAGAAGATAAGGTCACGCGGTGAGATGATTTATCATTACGAGGTTTCAAGTGGAAGTGCATTGATGTATATAGCTGAGGCATCCTAATAGACTAAGAGATTTGAACCTTGTTCTAGGCATACTAATAGGCTCAGAGATTTGAACCTTGTTCCTACATGACCTAATCAAATTGATTAGGCACTCACCAATTATTTTCATTGTTCAACTATTTGACAACATGAAAAACCCAAAAGCTTTGCCCTTCTCCAGATAGAGAGGGAGCCTTTAGCATCCCTTCCAGAATCGGTCTCATGCCTTTCTTCATTCATGGTTCGATATTGGTGTCCTAGGTAGAGGAACCACACCAATCCTTCCCAACTTGGTGGTTAAACTATACTATGGTGGCGATCTGGGGTCCCTGAAAAATTGCTCGACACTAGAATGATAAAAAATCTTAACACCTCTTATTTGACTTTTTCATATTTTAAAAGATCAAAATCAAAAATACAAAGATCGTCTTATTCAATAACATCCCTTCTCTCCCACTTCACACCTCCGAATGCATTGTTATTCTAAAGAGAAAGGTGCTTCACATCTTCTTAACCCAAAATGGCTGAGGATATGAAAGGTTCCTTTTTGAAGGTACTCCCGAGGAATAGATCTAGTATAGATGGGGTGGGGCCTATAGCTTAGAGGATTAGAGCACATGGCTACGAACCATGGTGTTGGGAGTTCAGTTCTAAATCCTCCTCAAAAAAAGGGTCTTTCCCTCTAGGGGTAGTAAAATCATGATCGGGATATTGGCTGCAAAGCTATTGAACTTGGGTATAGTCCTTTTAGTAAACTTGTATGGGATCGACATATTTGTGTTTGACTCCCTGTAACTTGCCAGGCTTGGACAGAATAGCAGATAAAGTATAAGTATTAGTAGCATAGCAAAAATGTGTTCCTCGTCATTAATATGTTTGCTTGTGGTAATTATGGCCTATCGAGAGAATCAATGACTGCATCATTGATGCATTGTAAAAATTCTAAATTGGCTATTTATAAGGGTCAAATCTATGCTGAGGTATTGAGGGTGATTCTCAAATATTATAGAACAAGATGTAATAAGATGAGATAAAATGCAATAGAAATAAGACAGAACAAGTTACCTACTCCTAACGGTCAAAGCTAGCCCTTTCATTCAATTCTTCATTCTTTCATGAAGAATGAATCAAATCTCCCCAAGTAGGATTCAAACCTATGACTAGTCGGGTTAATAACCAACCACTTCTCTCGAGCTCGAGGAACAACGAGATTGACTCATAGAGTTCAATTCCGTTATCAACCCATGAACAATATGAGTCAAGCTTCTTGTAACTCCGTGAACTTCTTCATATTGGCTCCGTTCATGCCTCATTTCATAGGGAATCTCAATGTGGCTTTATTTCATTACACATTATTTCCCAATTTCTCCATTCATTTCATATCCCTTTTGTTTCATTGACATAAGAGATGTCATTTATAGTATATATGTTTCTATCTATATAGATATGGAAAGTTAAGAAATCATCATATAACAATCAATGAATTGTAATAGAAAAGAAAAAGGGGAGGTTTGAGATGATTTTTAAATGTTTTCTACTATGAAATCTATTATCCTTATGCATGAAGATAATGAATTCGGTTGTTATGGTCAGGCTCTATTATGGATTTTTGACCACATTCTCCATAGGTCCCTCTTATCTCTTCCTTCTCTGAGCTCCGGTTATGGAAGAGAGAAGCAAGAAGGAGGTATGAGAAATAACTGGTTTTATTGTGGGATAGCTCATGATGTTCATATCGATCTATTATGCACCTCTGCATCTAGTATTGGGTAGACCTCATACAATAACTATCCTAATTCTACTGTATATTTTGTTTTATTTATTCTGAAAAATCATAAAAACTTTATTTATTATGGATCTACTACCATAAATTCAATCCATAATCTCATCATTCAGTGTGTATTCCTAAATAATCAAAATTTTCAATTATTCAACCTTTTCATTTTACCAAGTTCCACATTAGCCAGATTAATCAACATTTATATGTTTCAATGAAACAATAAGATTTTATTTTCAACAAGTAGTTTAGTTGGTTGGTTAATTGGTCACATTTTATTCATGAAATGGGTTGGATTGGTATTATTTTGGATACAAAAAAATCATTATATTCAATCTAATAAGTATCTTGTGTTAAAATTAAAAAATTCTATGGCTCGAATCTTTAGTATTCTCTTATTTATCACTTGTGTTTACTATTTAGGTAGAATGCTATCACCTATTTTCACTAAGAAACTAAAAGAGAAAAAAACCTCAGAAATGGAAGAAAGGGAAGAAAGAAAAGAAGAAAATGATGTAGAAATAACTTACAAAATGAAGGAGATTCAACAGGAACAAGAGGGATCCACTGAAGAAAACCCTTCCCTTTGTTCAAAAGAAAAGGAGGATCTGAACAAAATAGATGAAATGGAAGAGATCCAAGTGAATGGAAAGGAAAAAATAAAGGATGAATTTCACTTTCAAGAGGCATGCTATCTAGATAGCCTAGTTTACGAAGATTTTGATCTAGAGACCCATTAAGAGAATTTGTAATTGGGAAGACTAAAAGAAGAAGAAAAAAAAGAATGAATAAAAAAATTGACACATAAGAAAAATACAAGAATAAATAAGATGAGATTTGTCCACCTCCATATATTTTATTCCTTCTCATAAAAAACTTGCAACACCAATTCCATTTAAAATTTCATCAATTATATATTTATCAAAAATTGAATTAGCTTGGCTAACCCTCTTATACTCATGGTAAAAATCTCAATGTAAAAAATATCTATATATCCATGATTTTATGACCAATTGTATATCATACCTTTTATTTTGTCCAGAATAATCCTTTTAGGACCTATTTTAAAAAATGAATTAATTAAGCCCAAATTTTTGAAAGATGAATAAATAGATCTATAAAAAATAGATGCTATCAATAGTATGAATAGAGCTATACTTACTGAAAAAGCATTTGACAAAAATCCATACCAATCCTCAGAAGAATTCAATTTTTAATGAAAATGGGTTGCTGATGGAGTTAACCATTTCAATAATAGATCCAAATCTCTTACTCCTCCATTAAAAGAGATTCCTATTGATCCAATGAACAAAGTGAATAGTACTAATATAAGGATATGAAATAACATAGTATTGCTCGATTCATGAGGATACATATAAGTGAACATATTTCTAAAGTAAGTAATAAAGTCTTGTATCTTACTTCTTAAATTCTTGTCAATTTTAGATATATCTTTTGAAAAAAATAAACCTTACTCTTATTCATTTTTGAAAAAAAAGAAATTCTTATTGACTGTCCCTTTTTCCCATAGAGATATTGAATAAAATGAACTCTTTTTTGTATTACTAAGATTACTATAATCTTGAAAATGAATGCGCAAATACCCATCAAAGGTAAGTAAGTACATCCTAAACATATATAATGTAGTTAATCCTATTGTGATTAAAGCTATTAGTGTGAAAATTGGTGAGTACAACCAACTATCGTGAAGAATTTCATCTTTAGACCAAAAACAAGCAAGAGGGAAGAATACCACAAAGAGAAAGTGTACCTAAGAAAAAATAGTTTTTGTAATTGGAACATATTTTGTTAAACCTCTCATAAGAACCATATTCTAACTTTTCTCTAGTGAATATCCAACAATAGGTTCAATTGAATGAATAATGGATCCGATCCTAAAAATAATAAAGCTTTAGAATAGGCATGGGTGATCAAATGAAATAAAGCAACTCGATAAGAACCTATACCTTGAGCTAACATAATATAACCCAATTGAGACATTATAGAATAGGCTAAACTTCTTTTAATGTCTCTTTGGGCAAGAGCTAAAGTAGCTCCTAAAAGCACTATTATTATACCTACTAAACAAATGAGATCCATTATGTAAGGTATAACTATGAAAAGAGGAAGAAGTCGAGCTACAAGAAAAATTCATGCTACCATAGTAGCAGCGTGTATAAGAGCCGAAATAGGAGTGGGTCCTTCCATGGCATCAGGTAACCATATGTGAAGGGGAATTGTGCATATTTAGCAACTACACCAATAAATAATAAAAGGGCACATAAAGTAGCAAATAAAGAATTAACCCCATTATTATGGATCAAGGTATTCACTATTTGGAATAAATCCCAAACTTCAAAACTACTAGTTATCCAATAAAATCCTAAGGTTCCTAATAATAAACCAAAATCTCCTATACGATTAGTTACAAAAGTTTTTTGACAAGCACTTGCTGCAACGAGTTGTGTGAACCAAAAACCTATCAATAAATATGAACACATTCCCACTAGTTCCTAAAAAATATAAATTTTTATCAAATGGGAACTAGTAATTAATCCCAACATTGAAGCATTGGGAAAACTCATATAAGCAAAAAAATCTCAAATATCCTTGGTCATGAGACATATAATTGTCACTATAAATAAAAACCATGATCCCAATAGTTGTAATTAGTATTGACATAATAGAAGTAAGTGGATCAATCAAGTGTCTGAACTCTAATAAAAAATCATTATTGATGGTCCAAGACCATCAATATTGATAGGTCAAACTTCCATTTATTTGTTGAATAGATAAATTGGATGGAAACCACATAGCCATACTTAGTAGTAAAACACTTAGGAAAGCACACATACGATGAAGATCTTTTGTTGCTGCCGAAATAAGTAGAAGTCCAAATCCTATTGACATAGTAGCTCGGAGCAAAAAAAAGGGGTATTATCCATGCATATTTATATGTTTATTCCATATGAAAACAAATTATTCTTTTTTCTTATAATTATTTTTGATTCACCAATTATTATCTCTTAATCTCTTTTAAAAAGAATAAAATAATAATAAAAAAAATATGAAAGAGATCAAATACAAAAATACAAATATTGGAATTATGACTTTTTGTTTTATTAAATATTTCAAATAAAAGTTGCAATTAGTTGGTCAAATATCAAATAATATGATCAAATAATTAGTCAAATTTATTACTTACGTTATTAATTAACTTAAAACTCTATAAAAGAAAGATATTTTTGAAATAAGAAATAATATGGCATCATATGAGATTTTGAATAATTGGATTTTACCATTACATTATATATTAATTTTGTAATTTAGAGATATATGATATATTTCTATATTTAAGATTATATTTAAGATAAAGTTACTAAATTTATATTAAAGTTTAGTTACAAATTTCTTTATCTCTTTCTATTTTTATTTTCTTATTTATTTATTTTTTATTCTTTTTTATTCTATTTATATATTATGATATTATTATTAAGTTTTTTTTTAATTTATGAAATTAAGTATAGATAATAGCTAATAAAAAGAAATTTCTTTTGAACAATATATGTCTTTCACATACAACGATAAAAAGGAGTCACTTACCTTTTGAATGACAGTTCCAAAAAAATGTACTTCTATAATAAAAAAGCATATTCATAGAAATCTTTGGAAAAAAAAAGATCTTTAGAGGTAGTAAAAGCTTTTTCTTTAGCTAAATCTATTTCCACCGGAAAGTCAAAAGTTTTTTGTGCGACAATAAAAGTCTTGGAAAATCTTAATTGACATGTTTCAAAGAACTTCCAAATTTCCATTTTTGAATTGGAAGACAAATAATTAAATTTTACTAATGTATTGTATTTCACTTCTCCTTATTAGTTAGAACTAGGTAATATGAAAAATAAGAATCTTTCTATCTACTTGATTCAAAGTACATAGTATTATTATTATTATTATTATTATTATTATTATTATTATTATTATTATTATTATTTTATAGTCTTTCTATATTTCTATTATATTCTATTTATTGAAATTATTTATTTAAATTATTGAAATTCATATTGATTGATATTGAATTTGTGAGATGGTTTTTTTCTTTGCTATGAATTATGCTTTTCTATTTTGAAAAGCACAATTACGATAGAAAAGGAAGAATTTGAATATTTCATTCTACTTTTTACTAAGGTGTTGGGTTTAAAAATCATTAGAAAAAATTATGAATTTTATACCCCAACTGAGAACAAACTTTTGAGTTTTGATTGTTCGAGATAAACAAGAATTAGGTTTCTAGTATGGAAAATTTGATTCTTAAAATTGAATCTACGAAGATGAAGATACTAATTAAATATTATTGATATTAAACATTTCCATATGAATGGAAATGCATCTTTCTTCATTGTTTCCTAAACCCTATTGAATATCGACAATTCAACATGAATTTCCTTATTATTATTTAAGGTAAGCTACCATGGAGAAATTAGTAGACACGTTGCTCTTAGGAAGCTGTGCTAGAGCATCTCAGTTCGAGTCCGAGTGGCAACATAAGGCATAAATAAGAATTCTTATTAATTATTAATATTAATAATATAGAATAATATTGACATAATATATCTAATAAAATAAAAAATATTGAAAATATTCTATTTGAGATTCTATTTAATCCCTCCCCAATTTCAATTATTTAAAAGAGAATCTTCTTTATGATATTTGCGACTTTAGAACATATATTAACTCATATTTCTTTTTCGATCATCTCAATTGTGATTCTAATTCATTGATGACCTTATTAGTCTACAAATCAAGGATTGCGTAATTAGAAAAGGGATGATAGCTACTATTTTATTTATAATAGGGTTTTAGTTATCGTTGGATTTCTTGGGACATTTTATTTAAGTAATTTATACAAATCATTAATCTTTTCATGAGTTTATCCATTATTCATATGATTCTATATCTTGGGAATCATAACAATGATTTAAGCGTACACCGTATGGGTGTTATTTTACCTGTTTTTGCATGTTTTAACTAAAATGTTGCTCTTATAGTGACTTTTTTGAAAAATAATAATTTTTTATGTTTAAGGAAGTCATTTTTTTGGTGATATAGAATATTTGAATGAAAAGGAAGTATTAAAAAGCTTATTTTCTCTCATTTCAAAATTTTTACAAATATCAATTAATTCAGCATTTGGATTATTGGATTTATCGTATCATTAGTTTAGGATTTACCTTTTCAACCATACATGCGTTCTTTTCAGTGCGGATGGGCTAATGAAGCGTATTGGAATTAGGACCCTAAGGAAACTTGGGCATTTATTACTTGGACAATATTTGCAATTTATTTACATACTAGAAAAAAATTAAAATTGCAAGATCTAGGTACAAATTTGGCATTTGTAACTTCTATAGGATTTCTCCTAATTTGGATATGTTATTTTGGGATCAATATATTAGGAAACTGGTTCCATAGTTGTGGTTCATTCAAATTTCTATTTAATTGAATAATATAAACTACATAAAGAATACATTAAAAAATCATCTGATACACAATGAAATTTTGTGCAAGTTTTTGAGAACCTTTTAAATAGAGGAATTATTCAAATGGTTTTCAAAAACTATAAAAATTTAGATGTATCTCATTAAAATTTTAATTCACCCTTCCTTTTTTTCATTGTAACAATGAAGAATCGTTAAAATATGAAAGTCAAAGAATTCTAAGACTTTCCTTTCAATTAATGAAATTCATTTCATTTAATATGAAATCTAAAAAAGAATTAGATAGTAGAACTTGTATCTTGTCAACCAATAATGGGAGAACGAAATCATGATAAATACCAGTTCCTATTACAAATAAAAAGATATAGATCGAAACAAATAGTTCTCGTCATCCAGAATAAAAAAAATTCAAATTTGGAATATTGAATAGCTTGTATCTATAGAAAATCTAGCGTAATATAGATAATAAAAAATAGGAGTTAATATCATTCCAATTGTCATTACAAAAGTAATCAAAATTTTTGGCATGAAAAGATAGTTTGGGCTGGTAATTATTCCAAAAAAGACTAAGAATTCTACAACAAAACCACTCATTCCTGGCAATGCAAGAGAAGCCATCGAGAAACTACTAAACATGGTAAAGATTTTTGTCATTGAGATAAATATGCCCCCATCTCTTCGAGATAAACAAAATGTATTCTATCACAACTTCTTCCTACTAAGAAAAAAAGTACAGCACCAATCAATCCATGAGAAAGTATTTGTAAAATGGTTCCATTAAGTCCATGCCAGTTATAAAACCAATTCCTATAATTATGAAATCCATGTAAGATATAGAATAATAAGCAACACATTTTTTTAAATTACGTTGACCGAGAGATGTTGAAGCTGCATAAATGATTTGTATTGTTTTTACTATCACCAACTAGGGAGATAATCTAGAATGAGTGTGAGCAAATAATTCCATATTAATTTGAATCAATCCATATGCTCCCATCTTTAATAAGATTCCAGCTAAAAGCATACATGTACTATAATTTGCTTCTCCGTGGGTATCTGGTAACCATGTATGTAGGGGTATCTTTGGCGATTTGACAGCATAAACAATAAGAAAAGTAAAATATAGTATTATTTCTAATGTTGTAGAATATGATTGAGTAGCTAATTTTTCTAATTCTAATGTTGGTTCATCGGAACTATATAAACCTATATCTAGAAGAGCTATTATGAGAAAAATGGAACCTCCGGCAGTGCACAAAAAAAACTTTGTAGCCAAGTACAGGCTTCCTTTTCCTCCCCACATAGATAAAAGTAAATAAACATGAATTAATTCTAATTCCCACATGATAAAAAAAGTAAAAGGTCTCAAGAAAAATGATCCTATTTGGTCACTATACATTACTAACATCAAGAAATAGAAAAATCATGGATTTTGAGTAACTGGCCAAGCTGCTAAAGTAGCTAAAGTAGTGATAAGTCTAAAATGGGTCCTATGGAAAGTCCATCGATTCCCAATCTCCAGTGAAAATAAAAAATTGATCAATTTAGAATCCTCCTTCAATTGGGTTAATGGATCATCCAATTGGAAATGATAACAAAATACATAGCTCATTAGAAGGAGCTCTAGTATACATATACATATACATATAGTGTACCACCTATACACCTTATTTCCCCTATGAGGAAAAAATACAATTGAAGAACCCATGAATTTGAGCAAAATAAGAAGTATTATTAACCAAAGAAAATAACTCGTGATAAAGATAAGATAAAATTAGGCCAGAAGACCCCATTCTCAGGAGAAGAATAATATATTTTCTTTTCTAGAGTAATGGATTTTTCCAGTAAAGAGGAATCAACTGATTCAAGTGGAGTTTTTTTTTGTCAAATATCAATATGAAAGACCCATGCCGTGAGTTGTTTCATGCCATAAATAAACATGAATAGTCAAAAAATTTGTTGGACAAGCAGATTCACATTTTTTACAACCTACACAATCTTCGGTTCTTGGGGCAAAAGCAATTTGCTTAGCTTTACATCCACCCAAGGTATCATTTCCATTATATTCACGGGGCAAGCTCGAACACATTGGGTACATCCTATACATGTATCATAAATCTTTACTAAATGTGACATTAGGTCTATAAATTCCAGTTTTGAACACAAAATATTTTCGATTTGGTAAAATAAGAAAATGAAATAAATCATATATTTTTATTGTAGACACCAGACGAATCAATGATTTATAAAAATCTTATGAATTAATCTATTTTTTATTTTTTTTATGACAAACATCATCCTAATTTAAGACTAGAGTTCGTGGCTATTATTCTAAAGTGTGTGTAAGGCTTAATGAGGTATGTATTTTTTGGCATTAGATTGTAAATTTTTATAGTGTTGGACCTTCAAATTACCCATTAAGGATGATAAATCTTCACATGATTATTGTCTTAAGAAGAATTTTTTATGCAAATTTTATTTATAAAGAAAAGAGAGGAAGGAGAAACTTCCACTCATCCCTACCCTTAGGTTTGATATAAAAGGTAGGATTCGTAGCTTTTAGACTTTGGATTTCTTCCATGTTTCAACTTAGCTTAAGAAATTCATCTTGAAAGATACAAGTCAAACTAAGATTAATTAATTCAAGGTGAGTCTAATAAAGCAATACCATTTCTTTTAACATGTGCATGAAGCCTAACTAAGCATATCACACTTAATGCATGTATGAGTAGATGTTAATTAGGTCATTAGTTGAATAGCATGGGTTGGGGTTACATGATGCATGGATTACATTTTGAAAGAGATGGTATTTTCTTTTTATTTATTTATTTATTTATGCATTTTCAACTTTATACTAACACATGTGTGTATGTATGAAATGAATATTTGTAAGTACACACCATTGCTAAACCAAGGAGTGAGGTAATCAATGACCCCTAGTGACTACTTAAAATCACGTGATCTCGGGATGCCTGGACTATATACTTGGTAATTCAAAAGTGTACATGCACATGTAAGAATAAAAAGATGTACCTTAGAAAAATTACTTTAGATTTAAATAATGAGATTGATTTATCACCATCACTAACTCATCAGAAATCACAAAGTATGTGCCATTATTAAACAAGGAAAGTGAGGTAATAAAAAATGTCTTTGGGACTACTTAAAGTCCTGTGTTCCCGAGATGTTCAGACTATATACCTTTATGAGTCATGATTCATACATGTGAAAGATCAAAATCAACATTCCAACTCATATTCATTTGTATACAAAACAATTTGAAATATAATATTGATAATAACTTCACTTCTTAATTCAAATGCATGCAATTAATACTTCTTTATATAATTCTTTTATTACTTAAAAAAACTTTGAGATTTACTAGTGATAATAGCTACTCTACTTAATTAAGTGCATACATTTGATGCAATTTCTTTACATGATTTCAAAGACATGAATACATTAACACACATAAGATGAATGCACTTGGTAAAGCAATTGAAAGTTTATTAAACATCACTTTTAAATCCATTAATTTCTAAAGACAAAGTACACCCACATGAATATACTCAACTTCATCAAATTGATTAGACTTAAGTTTATGATTTTGATCTATTTAAACCTAAGGAAAATGTTAAGTGATTTGGATTACCTTTACCCCTCTTTGTTCATTAAGAAGTTGAAAGGAGCCCTAAGTGATTTTTATGATTTAATTAAATTTCATTCTAATATTTAACCATTCAAATTCCCTCCCAAAGAAAGCTTCTTAATATAATTAACTATTAATCAAGGGCCTACAAATTATGAGGAAATAATGAAAATAAAATTAGCAATGACCTATGGTTCGAATGCAATTAGGCCCCTGACTAATGGTTAATTAAATCAAGAAGAAAATTAAATTAAATAATTAGTTTCAAAATTCACCACACTAGTGAAGAATTTTAATTTCATTAAGGGTCCTTATATTAGCTAAGCACATAAGAAGATTGAATTAAGAATTTAGATCGATGAAATTAATTACAAAGGTTATCTATTTCTTAATTTAATTAAACTATTTAATTAATTCATTAAATACCCTTAGTGTGATTTTGGAAGAATAAATAGGATCAAGAGCCCTAATTATTTTTCTTTGGCCACCCTTACTATTTTTATGATTAATTAAACATCCCTAATTAATTTCATAATTTTTTTATTTTTAATAACTATAAAATGCTTAAAATAGGTGATTAGGATTTAAAAAATAAGCTCTTTTAATCCACTTGGCAAATTAACCCATGAAAATTATGGGAGATAGAGGTTATCTCAAAGAATAATCAGACAACATCTCGTGCCAATTAGCCACATAATTAAGGCTTAATTAAGATAATTAATTAAAACTTTAAAGCTTAATTAAACATTGTTCACTAGACAAAATTAAGATATTTTAATTCTTTTAGATTTTACTCTATTTAAGCTTTCCAAAATGGGTTTTTTTATATTTTTTATCTTTTTATAATTAATTATAATTTTTTTGAAATTTTAGTTAATTAAATCATATTTTTAACTCTAATTAATATATTTACTTAGTCGGCACCATGCAGCGACTAACGTGGCAGTGCTTTCCACATGGCACCATGAGATTGGCTATTTAAATAATCCAATGCAGCTGCTGACTCAGCGTCTAATATTTTCTTGAGTTCATTAATGTGTATTATGAAGTTTTAAATTAATTCTATGATTTTTCCTAATTTTTTAAATGTGTTATTTTTTTATTTAATTAAATTAAGGTTTAGAGATAGAAAATTTTTAATCTTTTGATTCAATCATCAATAAATCCCTAAACTTTTATCAAAGATGTTTTATAACCTCAATTTCAATTTTCAAAGTTTCAAATTGATGGGATTAATATTTTGGGTTCAATTTAGATTTGATTATTTTCAATTAAACTCAAATTAAGCTAAAAATACCCAAAAAATATTTAAGAATTTTTGGTTTACTAGATTGCTCTCACTAAGATGAATCCATAGAGCCCTTATTTGTATTTTTTGGCTGAGTATTTTATTTTTTATGAATTTTTAAAGTTTCTAGTATTTTTAATAGATTTTGTAAATTAGGAAAATAATTTTTTTCCTACTTAAGTGGTGCTGACGTGGCACCGCTTTACGTGCAGTGGTGCATGACTAGGCCACGAGGATCCCATGTATTATTGTGGTGGGTATGTGAGATTAACGGGGATAATTCGATCATGGATTGAATGGTCTAGATTTAATCAAGCTTTTTTAAGGGATTTTAATCAAATGGTATTTGTAAATCACGGTCTCTCATTCCAAATAGAATGAACAAATTACTGTGATCTCGTCTTCCACATCCATAGTAGAGGCCGATTGTCGTTCATCAAAAGGACTTGATTTCCAGTAATCTAGCTGATGGCATGCTTGATTTTGATTGCAAAATGATCATGAATTGATTTGCAATCAATTTATATAGATTGATCTCAAAGGAGATCAATACCACTTCACAAAAGACCAAAACCAAAGAGAGAGGTGGTGGCGATGAGTCCATACCTCACCAACATCAATCATCGATAAATTTTTTGATTAAAAAATATTTCTTAGGTTGAGATGAGCCTCTAGGAGGAATTATGGGCCTTGCCTCCTCGTCGATCACCGTGGAGACGAAGCTGTGCCCCTCCTCCATTGGCCAGCTAGCTTGCGGTGTGGGAGTCAGGGAAAGGTTCGATTGTGTTAAATTTTCTTCCTTGAATATGTAGAAAGGATCAATTAATGGGGAGGCTCACTCCTCCACCATTTCAATGTTTGGCTGAGAGCTTAGTCGTTAGCTTTGGCCAAATTTTGGCTTGTCGATGGTGCGAGATCCAGGGAAGTGGTCAGTTCTCCTTCTCTATCTCTTTGGGATGTTTGGGTGGTGTTAGGTTTGAGATGGAATCTCTCCTAGTCTTTTTTATACATGGCCTAAAGTTATGTCCCTTTGCCGCTGGCCATAGCCAAACTCTAGCTTGCCCAAGATTGAAGGACATAAGTAACAGCTCGGTTGAGCACCTCTTAACCTTAGGAACTTGTGGGGATATTTGGAATGACAATAGGAAGGCTCCATCTTTTTATTTTTACTTGGACATGAGCCATCTCTCAATTGAAGGAGTCAAAGGAGATGGCTTTGGTGATTGCTATCCATGGATTTTTACTTCAAGAGGTGGTTAATTGATTGAGAATAATCCAAATCAGTTTAGATGGGGATTGGAGGAGGGATGGAGGAAGTGCTTTGGATTTTGACTTCATGAAAAGAATTTGGACTTATCTTCCTCCCATGCACCACATCACCTCCATGGTACCTCTTGTCTTCATGGCATCACCTCAACACCCTTTGGATTGATGGTTGACTGACCAAGTTAAACTATGTTGAACCATGAGTCAAACTCAAGTTCATTTGAGTTAGACTTAGGTTTAAGTGCTTATGGTTGATCCATTTGATTATCTTTTACTTTTTGATTGATTTTGATTAATTTATATGATTAATTTCATTTATATCTAGGTTATAATTATGTAATTGCCCATTAGAAGGCTTAGAGGCCAATTGATCCATGTTACATGGGATTTTAATTTGACTTAAGCTTGTTTGACCCATTTGATCAAAGTTGAGTCAAATTGGGTATCCTAGCTCAATTGGTCATTTTGAATTTAAATTAAGTTCTAATTATGTTTGTTTGATCATTTATGATGTTTCTAATTGATTGATTTGATTAGATTTGGGATTGATTTTGATTTTATCTCAATTTGACCCATTTTCACTTAATGGATTAAGTTGAGTTCAATTGAGTCAAATGACCAATTTGACTCAATTAAGTTATGTTTAGAATCTAATTATATTATGATTTGAAGCAATCAATTTTATTTAGTTTGAAGTTGATTTTACATTAAGACTCATTTTGACCCAAATTGAGCTTTAATGGGTCAAAATGGGTTCACTTGGGTCATAAGACCAAATTGGTCAAATTAAACCCAATGATTGATTAAAACATGCTTAATTATGATATTAAAATAATTTTTGATATTTAATTTGAGTTAATTTGAATTTAAATTGGATTTAAATTTAAAAAGGTTCATTTGGATCTATTTGGATCAAGTGATCTAATTAACCCATTTGAGACTTTATTGGATTTAGATTTATTTAGATTTATCTTTAAACATGTTCATGTGATGATTCTAAGTCCTTGGAATGACTTAATTTGGTCAAATTTTAGTGAATTGCCCTTTGACTTGGGGGGCCCACTTAAGCCAACCCTAAGTTAAGTGACATAATTGATCATCTTGAACCTCATATAGATTTATTTTTTAGGTTCATTTATGTTAAAGAATTGATTCTTTGATTATTTTTATTTTATTTTATTTGAATTTCTGTGGACTTAGTTGATTTTGAGTTTAAATAAGTTAATTAGGTTAACCACCCCAATTACTTTTGTATAAGCTAATTGGATTTAGATTTCAATTATGATGCATTTGATTTAGATCTTTGTTAAATTTTATTAGATTTGGATTTGCTTTGGGTTTACCTAATCTAATTGGGTTAGCTCAAGTCCTGAGGGTTCAGATAGCATAAGCCTTAAGGTATTGAGTGTGATTTACTTTTTAATTTAGTTTTGATTTTAAATTTAATTTTTGATTTTAAATTCATATTTTATTTGATTTGTTATTTGATTTTAATTTATTTTAAACACCTAGTCACTAAGTGTAGTGTCTTAAGTACCTAATTAGGAAACTCCTAATCTAAGATTAGGTCTCCTTGCTACTAGGGTTGGAGATGATATTAACCTCATCCAAAAATTAGGTAAACACTACTTATTTATAATAAAACTTTTTAGTAATTAACTTTTTTGTGCTTTATATTTTAGTAATTAAGAAAATTTTAATTCTCATGTAGTAGTTTTAATTTCTTAAGTTCATCTACTAAAGCTTGGATTAATAAAAATGTTGATACTTGATGATTACAATCTTTATAGAATTAGATGTTCATCTAACTTTTTTGAAACCACATTTCAATGGAATACCATACTTGTTCACTGATTGGACATGAAGTAAAAAAAGATGAGTTAGATATTCTTCTTTGTTCCTACATAAATAGCAAATGGATGGTAATTTAAGACCCTTGCATCATTGGGTAGCAGGTTATGTCTTGAGAAAAAGGATATAAAAGGTTGATAAGTGTATGCCAAATTGAGGTACACCAAGTCTTGAGAGGAGTGCGGGTCTTGTTGAAAATAGCTTTGGACAAAGATATGGACTTATTGTTACATTTTAGTAGCAATATGTCCTTATGATGACAATTTATGGGTAAACTAATAACAACTTTGTGGATATCAGTTGGTAAGAATTCTTTCAATTTTTTTAGCATTCCAGTTGGAATTGATCTAGAAATAAGAGACTGTGTCTAAATTTGGAATGGGTTGAATGGTGAAATTAGACATCAAACCATCAGAAAACCAATGATCAAGATTAAAATTTAGATTGCCATGACCAAAGTGCCAAAACATTAGCTTTTCAACTATCTCTCTATGTTGCAGCATGCGTCGCCATTAAGAGGAGTCAGTCAGCCTTGTGGTGATAATGATTGGATGTGTTTTGTTGAAGTAATTGGTATATAAGAATTTAGATCATAAGGAGTAATTTTTCTTAAATCTAAGCCACAAATTTATCTGATTGATTTGAATGGAATCAGTAGGTGATCTAAAGCCAAGCCTACCTTCACATTTTTGTTTGTAGAATTTCTTCTAGCCAGACCACTAGTAGCTATTATTTTTCCAATTCCAAATGAATTTATTGAAAAGTCACTCTATTTGAGTTTGTCTCTTAGATGGTGTATGCGTAGTTTGGAGAGTGTAGAGAGGGATAAAGTTGATTATACTTCTAGTCTACCACCAAAGGAAATATATGTGTGTTCTCATGAGTTCATACACCTGTGGAGGTTATTGAGAATCTCATCAAAGTAATAGGATCTTTTCCTATACATGTTAATGTTGACTCCAAGATACTTGAGGGGGGAGATTAGCTTTAGTGAAGCTAGTGTCTAGTTGGATCCATCTCCAATCAATTTTGTAGTGTCTACCCATAATAAATAAGCATTTGGTTTTGTTGAAGGTCATGCTAGAGAGAGCTTCAAAGAAAGTCATGATATCCATGAGTTTCATAGTAGAGTTTTTTGTTTTCATTACAAAAGAGTAGAATGTCATCAGTAAAAGCTAGGTGTGCAATGTTGATCTATCCTTTAGACTTATAATAGAAGTTTCTATGAGTCCTATGATTAAAATCAAGCATTCTAAGAAGTAGTCAAATGCAAGTAGAAATAAAGATGGTGAGAATGGTTCACCTTATTTAATGCCTTTGGGTGCTTTAAAGAAACCATGTACTTCCCTATGAATGAGCAAAATATAGTGATTGCTAGTGAGTAATCTCTTAATCAAGTTAAAAAAAACTATCTTGGAAGTATCTAACTCCTAGTGTGGACAAAATAAAGTTCCAACTAATGCTGTTAAATGCTTTTTTTAATGTCAAGTTTGACACCGATGTTACCACCCCTACATTTTTTGTCCAAATCCATTATAAGTTCTTGTGTTAAAAGTATATTCTTAGAGATACTTCTATATTTAACAAATGCAGTTTGGTTTTTGCTGATGAGGTTAGGTAAGTGAGATTGGAGATAGGTGGATATGATTTTACTTATGGTTTTGCGAATGACAGTGGTGAGATTGATGGGTATGAAATTATCCTAAGTATATTTGTCATTAGATTTTGGGATTAGTGAGATGGTAGAGGAGCTAAAATATATATGCTTAAAATTCCTTTGATAGAAATTTTGGCCGAGGTGACATTTTCCTTAATCCTTTTTCATGAGTGCTAACAGAAGTGGGTTGTGTATCCATTAGGACTAGTAGTTTTTGAGCCATTGAATGAATCAATGGCATCTTTGATTTCCTCTTCCATAGGAAAGAAAGTGAGATCATGGTTATAATAATAATAATAATAAAAAGAAAGTAAAAAAACTAGAAGGTGTCAGTGGAGGCCAATCATGGTTATATATATTATATAGATAACTATTTATTAAAAGTTAATTCATTGATCTTCATATAAATCAACTATGATAATAGGCACTAAAAAATTTAACTTTTAAAAAATATTAGTTACTAATAAGAATTTGGGATATTTTAGTTTGGCATGATGAAATGAAAGAATAAACATTAAAATGTAAGTTCTATTTTTAGTTAAAATTTTTATTTAATTGTTTTAGAATTTCATAAATCTATATTATCAACTAAATCAAAATGACAATGTATAAACTAATTTATAAAATTACTTGAGAATAAGTGGTAGTTTGTGTTTGGGGGTTTTTGATAAGTGTTAAATTTATAAAAATTTTATGTAATTGTAATATCTTTACCATATTTTTCTATGTTAAAATGTGTTTACTTTAAGTATATTTTATGTAGTAAGAAGAAAATTCTCAAAAATATAAAAAAGAAGAAATTTAGGTCCAACACCTAGGTGTTGTCAAAACAACATCGAGGCACTAAAATGGCCTAAATTGGAGATAATTAACACCAAAGACAAAGGCTATGCGCTATAACAACAACACCACAGTGCTAGATCAGGCTCATTTTGGGATATTTTATAGCAAGCTCAGCACCTAAGTGCTATACCAGAGACAAAAAATATGAAGCAAAGGTAGCAAACACAATGCCACAGCGTCGGATCAATAGTGTCGTAGTGCCAAATCAACATCATCATAGCGTTACATCAATAGGGCCATAGTGTTACGACCTAATAAAATTGATTCATGATAGTTTAGTGATGATTTGAATAGTTTTTGAGGCAATTTGATAGGAGTATAAGAGTAACTGATCAAGGCTATTTTAAGCTATAAATTAAAGACATTTCTATGTGTAAAAGATTTTTTTAATTTCTTGACAAGTGGGTGAGTGTAGTATAAGTGTGCATTAGTTTTTTGAAGAACTCAGAGATTAACACTCTAAGTGCTATAAGAGTGTTGTGAGGGTGGTGTGGTAGAGTATTTTTCTTAAGCAAGTCATGGAGAAGGAGTTGAACAATAAAGAAATTTAGTAGGAGGTGTTAGATATTTCCACAAATAAGTAGTAGAAGATCCCAAAGAATGGACTTAGAATGCTTACTCGGTGTGCTCTTTCCTTTTTTTTTGCTCTGGTTATCCTATGTCTTAATTTATAATGTTTAATAAGAATTTTCTTTTCTCTATTATGAATCACTAATCTAGAAAGTGCTCTGAATTCATGTGAATTTTTGGATGTTTGTATTTTATTAAACTATGTTTGTGGATTAATATAAGAAAATTATTTGCACTTTTCATGAAAATCATATTTTTCTTTTCTCCATGCTTTATTTACTTTTGATCTCGCTAATTACAAAGTTAAAATTGAGTGTGATCTAGAGATATCGATGGAGTCCTAAAATAACAATTAAACAAAAAGAAAATGAAAGCACTAAATAGTCATTAATGTGCTTGATTGTCTTGAAGTGTTAAATATCTATTAAACATATGATTATTTTTAGGATTTGTAATCTTTCAAAGAGAAATATGAGTAAAGCAACAAATCAAAATTTACTTGGCACTAGGCAGAAAATTGGCTAAAGGGATTTGTTTGGTTATACTTGTCTAGACATACAGGGTATAATATTTTTTCTCCTGGTTGGCAATACAAGTTTAAAATTAATTCCAACACTTAGTTAAGAAAAACACCTAAAATTAAGAGTACTATTTTTAAAATTAAGAAAAACACCTAAAATTTCTATAAAAATATAAAAATATAAAAACATTTCTTTTTAATATCTTCGCAAAATAATAGATAGTTATTTGAGTTAAGAATTTTACATTGTGTTAGATAAAACTTAAGTTTTAAAAGATTAGTACTTAATATAAAATTAATATAGAATTTTGCTCTAATCCTTATGGGAACAATACTCTACTCATTCTATATTACTTGATGCAAGATGTGCACTTACTTATAAGGTAAAATAACCAATCAACTAGTCATTGACTTTGTCAAGATGACAATTTTGCTAGTTAACTTCTCCTTGCTATGTTTGTAATCTCAACGACTATAAAGAGAGTTGCACATCTCATTTAATTATATGAAGAAACCTATGGATATTGTTATATACTTTCATTATTAATCTATCCTAATATGAACCTCCTCTTACGACAATTAAAACCTTAAAAAATATAGTGCCAACGGCAAAGGGAGGGGGTTGGTGAGGAAAGTATCTTGTACTTAAATAAATTATAGAAAAATTCTAAATTGTCTTACTTTAGATTATTTTATTTGTTCCTCTAAAATTATTGTCATTATTTTTTAGTGGATGTGTTTCTAAGGTTTTGTTTTACCCATAGATAATTTTAAACCCAACATCTTGAACTTATGATGAAATGTAGAACAAGACAATATTAAAAGAGATGTGCATTAAGATGAATAGTTTGAAATAATATTACTTTAGTAAGCATGGAATACAAAATTATTATTATTATTTGAAGATAAATGAAATAAAAAGGTGAACCAATATAATGATAAAGATAATTCAAATGAGACTTCCAAGATCTACTCTTAAAGATATAGGCAATGTATGTCGTTCGAAGAAAATCACTTGATGTGTGAGACAAGTTTTTGACTTCATGCATAGTTAATAAATACTTTATATCCTAACAATAAAACCTACATCTTTATCTCACAGAGTTGACATGAGAACGACAAACTTAATTGACCATGCTATGTACTTTTAATACTAGTTTCCATACCTCTTGTTAGGGGAACCTATGAAATTATTGCATGAAATTGTCACTCGCTTCTAGCACAAAATGAAGAACATTATTGATTTCTAGCCTATACTCTCTCAAAGGGCTAAGTTCTTTTAACAATAGTTTAGTAGAATATTTCAATATTATTTCTTATTAATTTTTTACTTCAACAATTATGCAATATGACACTTTTTAATTTCTTCACATGATGACTTTATAATCTTTTTTAGGTTTAACCCAAGTTACTTGCAATTCAAATATTTATTAAATTATTATTATATTTATAAGATTTAGAAATTTTATCGATGGAATTTTATATTCAAAAGTTTTTTGGAATTATCAACATTATGCATGCTTTAGAAAGGATAATACATTCAATGTATAAAAAATATTATATTTAATAAACATAGAGAATTTAAAAAATAAATTTTTATTAATTAACAAAAATCTTAGCCCTAGAATCTAATTTTCTCTTTATAACTAAGAATTATATTGAGTACCATGTGAGTTATTTTCTCTCAATGAGTCTAGAAGGTTATCACCATGAAGACAAAAGCTTTGGCATAAGGTGTAGCTCAATCATGGAAATGACTAGATCTGATGACATTAAAGCAAAAAAGTATAAGTCTTGAGCATTTACTCTAACTAAATATTTGCATATTTGTAGACTTATTTTTTTATAATTTGTTTTCTTTTATATAATTTGAAAAATAAGAGCAATATAACAGAAAGTCGTCCAAGGTGAATGAAAGTATAAGTCTTGACCAATCGCTCTTGTAAAACTTATACTTTATAAATTAAATGTTAAGGTATTTAACATAAAAGTAATATAATAGAACATTTTGTTACTAAAGGGTACTTTTATTTCATTCAAAAAGTGTTGATTAAAAAATATACAATATATGACAACTTGTTACTATGAAAACACCAAATATAAAATATGAGACGTGCATCATGCTTGAAAAAGTGTCTTTTTTTTATATTATCATCATCTTCAACATCAAAACCCTTCTCTCCTTTTTCACATTTCAAGTATCTATAAGTTCTATGATAGAAGAAACTTAATTAGCACCACACATAATTCACTACACTTTGGTTTGCCAACATATCTAAATAGACAGTTATGCCTTCTTGTAGCTTATTCATTACTTCATCTATATACTCATTGAGGTTGATAAACATTGTAAACTATGATATTTAAAGGGTGGTAAGCTACTTTGACTTCAATTTCATCAAAATTTCCTCTAACTTGGCATTCTTAGACTATGCTAAATATAAAGTTTGAGCTAGTTCTAGTTTAAATTTTCAAAAAAAAAATGTGTCAAATATTATAATATTTCTTAGTAGCTTAGTAATTTTTTTATTATCAAAAGTTTGATTATCTAGAATCTTCTTAGCTATTTCAAAATATGCCAAAAAAAAAAAAAACTAATGCTAAATAAAGTTGAGTATGTTCTTTCTTAACTACATTTTTTCATAGAAAGTATGTAATGTTATAATATTTCTTAGTAATTTAGCAATTTTTATTATTAGAAGACAAGATATAGGGAATCTTCGTAATTACTTCTTTATATTGTTGATGTCTTCACAAATTTTTTTACTTAAAAATCTTTAATATAACATTTTAATACTTAACCAAATTGAATAGTTTAATCTTAGGTTATCTTCAACAAATCTCTCTAAGCCACCTTTCAAGATTGAATTCTTAGAAATTACTATTTTATATGAATTGACCAAGAATAATATAATATGTCTTGAAAAAAATTAAATTGTGACTTATGTAAGTGCCCAACATGAAACTTTACAAGATGATTATAAAGATAATTTAAAATTTTAATAAATTTATGGTCAAAGGATATCTAGTGTGATTTATTTTTGGGCTTCATAGGATCTACTTTCTCACTAACCAAAACTCACCTCTTCTTTGCAACAAAAACCTCTCTTAATAGATATTGCTGAAGCACATCAATGGATGCCAAATTGTGGGCATCTGAATGTGCATTCAATTATATTATCATTATCTTTTCTTTGTCATTACCTATATTAACTCATTGCTTCTTTGTCATAAGCATTACCTCCAAAATGCTCATAGGCACGTCAATTAAGAATTTTTGAAGTCTGCATCAGTCGAAGCCAACTCCAACAATTAAGGAATCTCACCCAAAATTTGAAAAGCTACATAAAAAAGAAAAGGTTTTGTGAATAACTTGCTCAATATGATAAATTATGATAATTATAATAAATATTAATTTACTTACTTGATGACCTACTTTTAGATAGTTAGCAAAGTATAAAAGCAACCTTAATAGCATCTTTTGATGTTTACTAAAACATTCTAACTTTTTCATTGTAGGTTATTGAGAACCTAGCCTCCATTTTTAGTTATTTTTGAGCCACTAATTTAAAATAAAAAAATCCTTTCTTAGGCTCATGCTAACGGATCTTCATTTGGACAACTTTATAAAGAAAAAAAATACATTAATCCAATCTCTCACTTTTTTCTAGTCCTATAATATTCAACTAAATCACCTTTAAACGGGTTTGAGATAATGGTTACAAAGGTCATGGTTCATTCAAAATATTCCAAGAATACCTAATTTATAGCCCAGACAAACATAACTCACCATTAATGCATGGAACACACTATGTGACTATTTAACTGGCTACATAACTTAGAGAGTTATTCTTATAGATCTTCGACATTATACTTACTTAATTGAGTGTAACCTATTATGTAATGTAGATAAGTTGATATGAACCTATAACCCCCATGGAGTCGTAGGGTCCTTTCTTTCACAATATAAGTTTAGAGACTTTTACTCATTGTGTTCTCTCCCTCTCTCTCTCTCTCTCTCTCTCTCTCTCTCTCTCTCTCTCTCTCTCTATATATATATATATATATATATATATATATATATATATGTGATCTCTTTCCTTCCTCTCATGGTTCCTTATTAGGTGGCATAAGATCATAGACGATTAGGGATTTTGCATCCTTTTAAATGTGATGAATATGGATCAAGCCACAAACTAAAAAAGGAGTCAATCAAGAGGAATTTCCTTCAACATGTAGTGCACAAGGGAGTTCGTTCTATAGCAAACAAATGAGTTACATGAGCAAATGCACACAATGATCGAAGATGTAAGTATTGGCACACCCAAGAGGGTGGGTGAATTGGCGTGCTTTTTAATATTTTTAAAATAATGGAGATTTAAAACATAAACATAAAAAACTCATCAATCCAATCAAAGTGATACAGAGATAAATAAACAAAAAAATAAAATGAGACACAAGATTTATAGTGGTTCGGTAAACTGACCTACGTCCACTCTCTAGATCTTCCTTCAAAATCCATTATCTCTCTTCGGTACAACTTTCCAAGGTGGAGAAGCCTCTCTCCTTCACGTGTAATGGAGAAACCCTACACCCACTCTACTTCTCTTTTAAGGAAAGAAGGACATCACATCCTCACAAGAGGTACAAAGAAAAAACTCTCAATGAAAATAACAAAGCTTACATAAGTTCACATACTAAAGAACACAATCTCAAGTTAAAAATACAAGACTCAAGGCAAGGTAAATAAAAAATAAACAACTAAGTGCAACCTTACTGACAATAACTCCTTAGAAGAAAAGATGAGACAGAGAGATCTCCTCACCCTTTTCCTAAGCACTCTTTCCTAACCCACTTTGAAATTTTTTACCTTCAAAATTACTGAGTTAAGTCCCCCCAAAGGAGATATTTATAAGGAAGAGACTAAATAAATATTTATTAATTTTTTTCTTTAAAAAGTTGGTCCTATCATACTATATGATTTAAATTTGTATAGTACGATCAGTTCAATTTTCTAGGGTTAGAGCCTTGGATGATCAGGTCATCTCGAATACTCATAACTATTTGTACCATATGATTTAGAGTTGTACTTTATGAATAGTACAAATAAAAAAATCAACTCTCTATTTGTTCATCTTATACGATCCAGTCGTATAGTATTAACCAATTTAAGAAAAATAATTAGAATATTGAATTCCTCAAATTCAGGATTAGCATTAAGTAATTAATAAATAAGGATCATATTGTATGATTTGTCAATTTAGACATGATCTGTAATTCCCCAAATTAATCTTGGCTATTTTATAATTAAAAATCTAAATCATTTAGTATGAACTCAATCGTTATCAAGTTATTTTGTCAAATTTCTAAACATAGCTAATTTGATTAAGTCAGTTAAAAATTTAACAAAAATAAATGATTGTACAGTATGATTGAGAATCATCCTATATGATTAGCACACTTTTAGCAAATTTTTTGATTTAATTGACTTAATTATGACAGCAGGATCAATTTGCAAAATAGGACTATCATACAATGCGATATAAATCATATAATATGATTTACCTAAAAAATATTTTCGAAAATTTAATTATTATTATTATTTTTTTTTATTTTTTTTTCTGTTCACTTAAGTGTGTGTGTGTGTGCTTGGTAGCCATTCATCATTCACATGCCAAAAAATATATATAAGTACCAAACATGACCATACAATTGTTGAACTTGACTTGAATTTTCTTCCAATAATTGTTCATTATTTGTGATCTTCATGAATTCTTGATCACGCATTTTGATAATTAGTTATAACTCATGCTCTTATAGTGAATCTTGATCTTACTATGTGATTTTGATTCCTTCATTGAAGTTTAAATACAACCTACCCACACAACTAATCAACGAAAAAATAATTTATTCAACCAAAAATATTTGTGATCATCAAAACTTAGAATATTAAGTGAAGGCTTATGGGGCTAATAATCTCCCATTTTTTATGTTGGAAAATATTTATGGTTGAGTTTTAAGAGTTTAAATACTAATAGAAAGATAAATCCTCTTCAATTTATGCTTTAAAAAATATGCAATGTTGCACAATATGCAAGAGATCAGAAAAACATATGCAAAGATGCAAGAAATTATGAACATAATATTAAAATTTTCTCTCCCTTTTGACACATCAAATGATATTGAAAAAGATGAACAAGTTAAATACTGGAGGCGATTTGTGAATTTAAAATCAAGTAAATTTTCTTGGAATATTCTCAACACATATCCTTATAAAATAAGTAAATTTAGAATGCTTAATGGTGGAATGATATGCATCATTAACTATTTTCTTAATTATCCTTTCAATTTTTTTACTTTATGCAAAATGTCCATTTATTGATACTTTCTAACTTATGTAAGCAACATCAGTTAGTTTACTAAATTTTTTAGACATACATGTAACAAAATAAAATGTTGCTTAAATGTTGTTTGGATGAATAAAGATACCATTGCATGAATCAAGTAGATAGACAACTATTATGACAGGTCACTTAATGTCAAACTAGAGAAGCATGAATTATTTTTATACATCCCGCTTCGGGATTTTTTATACCTCCCGCTTTGGGGATTTTTTTTGTGACTATTATCCCAATTTGAACATCTTGGCCTTATGATTGTTATTGCTCGATTCATTCTGTAATTGGTAATATCACTTATATCCGCACTAATATCTCTGTACAAATTATTTTGTTATAAATTGTAAGGAAAATAAACTACAAAAAAAGATGTTATTTACCCAAGCCAATTCATATTATAAACATATATATGCATCATCATAAAAAATTTGGATGTTTAGGTTAAGTTAATGATGCATACTTTAACTATACATATTCTAAATACTATTTGATTTTAAATGAAATGTGAAAAAATTTAAAGAAAATATCATAATAATTTTAAATCCATAGACCACAACTAGTAAAATATAACATATGCTAAGAAGTATAATGGATCAAATGCTAACTAATGCAATTAACATAAATGAGATTATAAAAAGAATGCAAAAATAAAAGAAGCATGCAATAATAAAAATGAGAAAGAAAAGAAAAGAAATTTAATAACAATAAAAAATAACCAAATCACCTAGTTTTATTACACCTAACTATAACCTCAATAAACTAAATCTATCAAAATTTAGGGCTTTTGTAAAGATAACTACTAATTGATTTTCTATGTCAATGAATTAAAGATTAACATAGCCCTTCAATACATTATCTCTAATGAAATGATGTCAAACATCTATGTGTTTCATATGTAAATGTTGAATGGGATTCTTAGTCATGTAAATAGCACAATTGTTATCACACAAAACAATAATCATACCTACTTGTAGACCAAAATCAAGAAGTTATTGCCTCAGCCATAGGACTTGGGGCAACACTATCAATAGCAATGTATTCAGATTCAACATTTCATAAGGCAACAAAATTTTGTTTCCTACTAGACCAAAAGAATAGTGAGTGACCTACAAATTGACACGTTCTTGAAGTGCTTTTTCTATCAACTCTGCATCCTACAATATCATAATCAAAATATCTTAAAATATCAAAGGTTGAGCTATCACGAGGGTACCAAATTTGTAAATGAGCTTTACCAATCAAGTATTAAAAATATCTTTTCATAGCTTTCAGATGTGATTCCTTAGGGTCACCTTGAAATTGTGCATAAAGGTAGACACTAAACATGATGTCAAGTCTACTAGCAGTCAAGTAAAGTAAAGAGCCAATCATCCCATGAAACAACTTAGAGTCAACTGGCTTACCTAAAGGATCCTTATCTAATTGAGTGTTAGGGCTCATGGGGGTACTGATACTCTTACATTCTTCTAATCTAAACCTTTTGATTAACTCTCTTGTGTACTTTCTTTGACCTAGAAATGCCTTTTTGACCTTGCTCAAAATTGAATCCCAAGAAATAAGTAAACTCACTCATCATGTTCATCTCAAATTCTTTGCTCATTGGGCTTGGAAAATCTTCACACAATAAATAGTTAGTGCATCCAAACAATATATCATCAACATAAATTTGAACAAGAAGGATATCAATTTTTTTTAAATAAATAATGTACTATCAATGGATCCTTTCACAAAAGAATTTTCTAAGAGAAAAGAACTAACTCTATCATACTAAGCATGAAGCGCTTGTCTCAAACCATAGAAGGACTTTTTCAATTTGTAAATATAATTATAGTGTAATGAGCTTCCAAATCTTGGTGGTTTTTCACATAGACATCTTCTTCTATGACACCATTTAAAAAGGCACTCTTAACATCCATCTAAAATAGCTTAAAAATTTAAAATAGGCAAAGGTAAGTAATAATCAAATAGCTTCTAAAAGTGCAATAGGTGCAAACGTTTCATAAAATCAATGTCTTCAATTTAATTAAAGCCTTTAGCCATAGCCCTTGATTTCTTCCTAACAATGACTCCCAAATCATTTACTTTATTTTTGAAAAGTCACTTTGTTCTAATTACACTTTGAGATGAGAGCCTAAGCACTAATTCTCAGACATCATTCTTGACTAACTGATTTAATGCTTTCTGCATTGGCTCAACCCATAATTCATTAGATATTACCTCTTCTACACTAGTGGGTTTAATCATGGAAATGAAGGTTGTATGGCTAATCTTTTCCCTAAGATAATTTCTAGTCTTGACACCTGTAGATAGGTCTCCTATGATCAAATCTCAGGGATGACTTGATGCATATCTCCATTCTCTAGGTTGTCTCCCCCTAGCTTCCTTATTTTCTTCCAAACCCATATTATTAAATTTAGACACTTAATCAACCTCATCTATAAGTTCTTTAAGAGTGAAAGAGACAACAGATTCATCAAAAATAATATGGACTGACTCTTCTACCAATAAGGTTCTCCTATTGAAGATTTTGTAAGCTTTTCCTACAAAAGAGTAACCCAGGAAAGTCCTTTCATTAGACTTACAATCAAAATTCCCAAAATTATTCTTCCAATTATATAACATAAAGCATTTACAACCAAAAACATACAAATGTGATAGATTCAGGGTCTTACCCTTCAAAAGATCATACAGAGTTTTATTTAGCTTCGATCTAATATTGATTCTATTTAGCACATAGCAGGCAATGTTGACAGCCTCAACTCAGAAGTATCTTGAATGCTTATAATTGCTAAGCATGGATCTAACAGCTTTATGAGTGTTGTATTCTTTTATTCAACAATTTCATTTTGCTGTGGAGTCATGGGGTCAAAGAAATTATGATAAATCCCTATCTCACTACATAAAGCTTCAAATTTATCATATTTAAATTCCCCACCATGCTCACTATGAATAGATGTAATGCTACAACTAGTTGTTCTTTGAATCTAAATAGCAAAGATCTTATATTCAAAAAAAAAATCATTTTTATATTTCAAAAATCTCACTCAAGTAAATCGAGTGAAATCAGCAATAATAACTAATCCATATGACTTTCCCCTCAAACTAGTGGTGCTAACAGGTCCAAATAAGTCCATGTGAAGAATTTCCAAGGGGTCAAAAAGTTCGAGTGCCAATTATGAATTTAAAGATGGATTTAGTTTGTTTACCATGCTGACAAGAATCACAGAAATGATCATAAAAAAATTTATTTTAGGTAATCCCATAACAAAGTTAGCACGAGTAATCTTCGTAGGAGTGTGTATGCTGGTGTGACACAATCTCCTATTCCAAAGTCATGATTCATCTAGTGTAGATTTTAAACAAACAATAGATGAACAACCTAGATTATCAAGATCAATCATGTAAATATTATTAATCTTAACACCATTTAAAATAACTTTGCCATCTAAGCCAAGTATGAATTTGTTTTTAAAAATTTAGCACTAAATCCCTTATCACATAATTGACTAATGCTAAGTAGATTGTGTTTAAAATCATTAACAAGAAGGACCTTTTCAATGGATAAAGAATTTTTAATACCAATAATACTTGACTAGAGTACCTTACACATTGTGTAGTCTCCAAGAGTGGCCTTTCCCCCATTTTGAGTTCTAAGAAGATAAATTTATTTTTGTCTCTAGTCATATGTCTTGATACTTATAGTCTAAGTACAACATGCCTCCATCAGCCCCTAAGTGAAGGCATATATGCAAAAATAAAGTTATGTTGGAATTTTGGAAACCCAAACTTACTTGGATCCCATAACTTTAGAATGAGTTTTAAGAATTCATACATATGTTGAGTTTAAATGTGAATGATGCATGCATAGATTAGCAAATTGTCCAAAACTATCACAAGTGAAACAGTGAATGTTAGGGAAAAAATATGAGCTTATTAGCTTTAAATTTTCTTTTTGGACTGAATGTGTTCTTTTTACAATCCTCAAGCTCATTTTTTAAAGTTTCATTAGCACATGTACGAAGATCTATTTTTCAGATAAAATATGTTCTGTTTTAGTCTTCTAAATTTTTAGCTCTATGTAATCAATTTTAACTTTTCATGTTCATCCAAAAATGTGTTATGAGTCTTTTCTAAAAGATAAAGTTTTCTTTAAAGAAGAGTATTTTCTTTTAATGGAATTGAATGCAATATGTAGTTCATTACAAATAATTAAAAGCTCATCATAAGTGAGATTACTTACATGATTATCATCCAAATCACTTGAGTCACCTTTTGCCATCAGATTGAGATTTGTGGCTTCTTCAATGACTTCTTCTAAAGAATCAAAGCCATAATTAATCTAAAAGGCACGCTGGGTCTTTCTCTTGCCCTTCTAAGTATCGCCTCTTTCTTCATTTTTAACTTTCTTAAAATAAAGAAGATTTAAAACTTAAACATAAAAGAAAATCTCATCAATCCAATCAAAGTGAAAGAGTGGTAAATAAAAAGAAAAGAAAAGTGGGACACAAGGTTTACAGTGATTCTGTCAACTGACCTACGTGCACTCTCTAGATCATCCTCCAAATTCCACTATCTCTCTTTTGGCACAACTTGCCAAGGTAGAGAAATCACTCTCCTTCACGGGTAAAGGAGAAACCTTACACCCACTCCCCTTTTCTTTTAAGGCAAGGAGGATGCCACTCTCTTATAAGAGGTACGAAGAAAAATCTCTCTAAGAAAAAATAAAGCTTACACAATTTTTATACTAAAAAACACAATCTCAAGTTAAAACACAAAACATAAGGCAAGGTTAATAAAAATAAACAACCAAGTGCAAACTTACCAATAGTAATTCCTTAGAAAAAAGAATAGAAAAGAGAGAGATCTCCTCACCCTTCTCCTAAGCACTCATCCCTAACCCTCTTTGAAATTTTGTATACTTTTAATTATTGAGTTAAGTCCCCCTAAGGGGGTATTAATAGGGAAGAATCTGAATAAAAAATTTTTAAATTTATTTTTGAAAATGTCAGTCCAATCATATGGAATGATTTACAATTGTACCGTATGATAAGTTCAATTTGCTAGGGTTAGAAACCTAGATAATCAGGTCATCCTAAACAATCATAATTATTCATTCCATATGATTCTGGATTGTACCGTACAAATAGTACAAATAAAAAATCATCTCTCTATTTGTTCATCATGTATGATCCAGTCATACAATATGAACCAATTTAAAAAATATTCTCAAAAAATAAATTCCTCAAATTCAAGTTTAGTGTTATTTAATTAACAAAAAAGAATCATACTGTACAATTTATATCGTACTTTATGATTTGTCAATTTAGGCATAATTTATAATTACCTAAATTAATCTTGCTGGTTGTCATAATTAACAAATCTAAATCTTATAATACAAACTCAATCATCCTATAAGATCAACTTAATTTGACAAATTTCTAAACATAATTAATTTGATTAAGTTAGCTGAAAATTTAATAAAAATAAATGATCTTAGAGTATGACTTGGAATTGTCTTGTATGATTAGTACACTTTTGGAAAATTTTGATTTAACCAACTTAGTTATGACGGCAAAATCAATTAGCAAAGTAGGACTATCGTACAATTTGATATAAATCATACAATACGATTTCCCTAAAAAAATTTACAAATTTAATCATTATTATTATTATTATTATTATTATTATTATTATTATTATTATTATTATTATTATTATTATTATTATTATTATTATTATTATTATTTTATGTTCTCTCAAGTGTGTGTGTGCATTTTATTTTCAATCATCGTTCACATGCTCAAAAATAATAAAATATAAGTACCAAACATGGCAATACTAATGTTGAACTCGACTCGAATCTTCTAATAGCAATCATTCATTATTTATGATCTTCATGAATTCTTGATCAAGTATTTTGATAATCAATTATAATTCTTACTCTTATAGTGAAACTTAATTTTATTATTTGATTTTAATTTTTGCATTGCAATTTAATTATAGCCTGCACACACAACTAATCAGTGAAAAATAATTTGTTTAACCAGAAATGTTAGTGATCATCAAAACTTAGAATATTAAGTAAAGGGTCATGGGGGTAACAACCTCCCTCTTTCTGAAGATGACAAACATTTATGATTGTCTTTTGGGAGTTTAAATTATAATAGAAAAATGAGTTAACTCTGCCTCAATCTATGCCTTAAGAAACTATGAAATAATGTAGAATATGTAAAAGATCAGAAAAATAAATGCAAAGATGCAAGAAAATATGAATGGAACACTAAACCTTTCTCTCCCTTTTAGCACATCAAAAAGGATTGAAAAAGATAACAAGTTAAATAGTAGAAGCAATTTGTTAAATCAAGTAAATTTCTTGAAATATTCTCAAAATAATAATTTGTTCAAGTAAAAATATTTGTGATCATCAGAACTTAAAATATTAAGTGTAGGCTCATGGGGCTAACAAAAGAGGCACTATAGCATGCTCTTAGAGTTACATTAATGGATAAAATACCCTCTAATTCATAAGAATTGATGATTAGGAGAAGATACTTAATGGTGAGAGCTAAAAGAGCTCAATGATTAATGTTAGTAGAGGAAGAGGAAGAAACTTAATATTGTGACAATGAAGATTTTCTCCAACTGATCATTGGGTGGAAAGAAGAGATCAAGAAAGAAGAAGAGAAGATTCCATCTATGGAGTCCTATGAAGGAAGATCAGATTCTCTGATCACATCGCCTCTTTTGAAATTGTTGTTTGTTTACTAAGGATCAATTACCTGCTAAAGAAATCAGCCTTGTGTTTGCTCAATAATCTCCTTGTGGTGGTTATTACTTATTTGTTGATTTTAAGTGCATGTTTATGGTGCAGTTTGTGAGTGCTTGATTAAAAGCCTAGTAAGATTTCATAAGCCTTAATCCAAATTCATCAAGAGTCTACTAAGTCCTTAAGGAGTTTTATCACTCACTTCTAGAAGAAATATTGGAAGTTAAAAATGTCGTGTCCATAGTAGTTCATGTTGCACTCACTAAGGGTATGCATGAAGGTTCTTTCCACTATGCATTATGTTTGCCTGATGATGCTACCAAAGTTGTTTGAGCTAGACAACAACCACATATCTATAAAAGAGTATAATTCATTGTCCAACACATATGTAGTGAAGAATAAGGAGCAACAGTACTCTCAAAAATAAAAAATTCACAAGTTTTTAAAGGGAAATGAAGGTTTTCTTATGGGGTATGATAATAGAGATTTGGATAAGCCTCAGGTTCATCCCTTAAAAAGGTGAACTCAATTTGATGATCAAATAGGAGATCAAAGAGATTTTGAAGCTTACTTGCATGATCCAAAGAAGTATTATGCTTAACATAACCATCACATCAATGAAACTAAGAAGCATCATCACATAAATAGTTTAATCAAAGATCTCATTAAGGCTAAAATGTTGAAGGAGATATAACCCCAAAGATGAACACTATAAGGAAAGGAAATGTACCTTTTGAGGACATGAGCAATGAACATATGACAACACTGACAATCCACATTACAAGTGTTGTTCCTACCATCTTCAAAGGTGATGGTTCAAAAGCTTATTGTTAATTTAGCCTCAAATGACTCAGGTTAAGATAGATAAATTTGACAAACTCACCAAAACATTTGGTGAATAGCCAGCTGCCTATCATCTTCACTAATTAAAATATATCCGCCAAAGGGAATCTGTAAAACAACACAATCATGGTCACATCCTTGGTCATGAATTATCAAGTTAACAACATTATGATAAACACTAGAAGTTCTATGAACATGTTATTCAAAATTATATATAAAAAGATTGGACTAGAAAACTCTTATTTAGTTCTCACCTTCGGACTACTCAATGGTTTTTTTGGAGAGTGAAAAGAAACTTATGATTTTATCTCAATACTTGTGACCTAGCGAGAAGGAACGAAGCAATTTACTAGAATGATAAAATTTGTTATGATAGATGTTCAAACTACTTACAATGTCATCTTTGGCCATCCTTTACTGCATATTTTTAAGCAATCATATCAACTTATCAAGTCACCATGAAGTTCCAAAGAGGAGAGGAAGTCATAGCAATTCGCAATGACTTGCTGCAATGAAGGGCATGTTTTTTGAAGGCAATGAGCAACATCCAAGAATAGATGTTATAATTGGACATGAGATGGAAGTAGCTTGGTAGCTTAGAAATAAGAGAAGAAGTCAGTGTTGGAGATGTTGAAGTTGGCAAGACCTTCAATGTTAGTATAGCTTTTCATGATAAATTGAGAGGCGAGCTGATTTTAACTTTGAAGGAGTACTAAGATGTATTCACTTGATTGATGGAATAGATGCTAGACATTGATCTTGATGTTTCTTGCCTTAGGCTAAATGTTGATCCAAAAGCTAGGCATATCAAGTAGAAGATGTGACCAATGGCGACAACTCTTGTCGTGCCGATAAAAAAAGAAATAAATTAGAAGCTACTTGATGTTGGATTTATCTAGGATGTACAATGCCTGGATTAGCTCACTAATGCCATTATAGTGTAAACGTCTAATGATAAATTAAGGATGTGTGTTGACTTCACCAACCTAAGCTCCTATTGACCAAATAATATTTATCCATTACCTCACATTGACACGCTAATAGATACATTAGTTAAATTCTCAGTGATGAGCTTCCTAGGTGCTTTCTCAGGCTATCACCAAATTAAAATGCATCTAACTAATAGTGAAAAAACATTTTTTACTAAGGATGGTGTGTACTGTTATAATGTAACACCCTTTGTGCTAAAGAATCCTGATGTGCTTATGGATGTAATTTTTGTAAATCAAAAAGGAAAAAATGTTGAAGTTTATATTGGTTATTTGTTTATTAAAAGTAGGTCACTGAAGGAGCACATTGAAGACTTAAAGTAAATATTCAACATGTTAAGGCAATTCAATATGATGCTTAATCTACTCAAATATGTATTTGGAGTTTGATCTGAAAGTTCCTAAATTATTTATTAACCCATGATGGGATCAAGGTCTATCCCAAGAAAGTTAAAGCTATTCTTAAAATGTTGTCTCCTAAAATTATCAAAGAAATTAAAATCCTAATAAGATGAATTGCTGGCCTCAAAAAAATTATTTTAACGTTTGGAAATTTCTAAATAGCTTATTTTAAAATTCTAATGAGTCAAAAATAATTCTCTTAGATGAAAGAATGTGAACAAAGTTTATTTTAGTTGAAAAATCTATTAGCATTGCTACCTTTACTGCAAATTCATAAGCATGACAAAGAGTTGTATATTTATCTTGGTGTAGGAAAAGAAGCAGTAAACTCAATCTAATTGTGAGAAGAGAATTGGAAGTAATATCCAATTTACTATTAAAGTAAGATCTTGAGGCAAGCATATCTCAAGTATTCAATGATGGACAACTTTGAATTTGCACTAATTATGTCTATAAGGTGGCTCCCATCATATTTTTAGGCACATTTTGTACAATTCATTATGAATCATCCTTTGAAGTCTATTCTTTTCAAGCTTCATCATTTAAAAAGATTATTGAAGTGGACAATCAAACTTAGTGAGTTCAACATTCCTTGCATATAAATACTATCAAAGCATAAGTTCAAGTTGATTTTATAGCTAATTTTTATGAATATGCTAATATTAGAGGTGAGAAGTCTTTAAAGAAGAGCTATGGACACTATTTGTTGACAAAGCATCTAACATTCAAGGTGTTGGTATTGAAATGGTGCTCTATAGTCTAGCTAAGATTTCTTTATCATTCTATGCAAATATGTTTTGGGATTACAAATAACCATGTAAAGTATAAAGCCCTTATTACAAGTCTGAGATTCAAGCAAGGACAAGTAAAGTATCTGCTCATCAAATTTCAATTTCAACTTGTAGTAAATCAAGTGAACAGTCAAATATTTTGCAAAGTCAAGTCAATAATCAGAAAGTTTGAGTATTTCTTGATCTAATATATTTTTTAGCAAGAAAACTAATTTGAAGATCTATTATATAAGTTGGGAAATATTGATGGGAGACCCATTCAAAAATTTACTCATCGAACTACTAACAAACCCAAATTGATGGAAGTTGAGTTTGAGATTAATCCAAGTTGAGTATATCATTATATTGAATATTTGAGGATTGGTATCATACCTTATGGTCAAGTTGGCACAATACCAACTAATTGATGGTGAGTTGTTTCGAAGATCAGTCTCAATACTATATCTTTATTATGTGTAGGAAGATAAAGTTGTACAAGTACTAAAGGAAGTTCATTTAGAAGAATATAATAGTCACTCAAGAGGAAGAAAATTAGCCAGTCTAGTATTAAGATAAGGATATTTTTGGCCCACATTATGTAAAGATGCATAAGAATTTTCCAAGCATTGTAAGATGTGTCAAAAATTTGCTTCCATGAAGCTTCAACCATCTCATTATCTCCAACCTAACTCATGTTTGTGGCCTTTAATTGTGTGGGACTTAGATCTCTTTAATCTATTTCTACCTTTAAAAGATTAGAGAAAGTATATTCTGATGATGGACAATTTCATCAAATGGATAGAAGCAAAAAACATTGGCCAAAGTTATTCTCAACTTCTTACGGTCAAATATCATTTACAAGAATAGCAACCTATAATTATTATCAGTAATGTTGGTACTCAATTCATGGAGAAAAAAGTGAGATACTTCTATTAAAGATAAGGAATTTGCTTTAGTCCACCATCATAAAACTAATGGGCATATAGAAGCAACAACCAAGCTAATTTTAAATATTCTTAGGGAGTGGGTTGAAGTGGGTTGAAGTACTTCTATCAATTTCATGGGCTTTAAGAACTACTCCATCCAATACAATTGGCCAAACACCCTACAAAGTGAAAGTCAAGTTGATAGTAGAATATAATCTGCATACTTAAAAAGTAGTCACTATTTCAAAATTTGAAAAATCCAGACTCAAAGAATGGATGAAATTAAATGATGAAGGAATGAAAATATTCCTTCATCTAGTTGAAACATACAAATTCAATCTTCCATGAGGTAAGTTAAATTCAAAAGAAGATTTGCTAGATACAATAATATTAATATTAAATTGAAGCAATTCCAACCTAATGACCTAGTACTCAAAAAAGCCAACCTAATAGCTTGCAAGTTCACACAATATAACTCAGAGCAAATTGGATGGGACCATATATCATCAATGAGCAAGTTGGAATAGAAGTGCACAAGTTGATCACTTACATTAGAAAAGAAGTCTCGAGAACATAGAGTGAAAATGACTTGAAGTTTTTCAATCAATATTTTTTTTACTATCTATTTTCGATTATAAACTTTGGGAAATCACTGAGATGAGTTCTCCCATTAATGTCTAATGGAGATATATTGAAAGAAGATTTGGATGTATGAAGTTTCTAATTATTTTTCTTTCCTCTTATCTAATAATAATAAAATAGAATAAAATAAAATAAGTTAGAAGGTTATTAGACTACTCCCAAAAACAATATTGGAGGCCCCCAAGAGTTCCATAGGAGTGTCTAAAAGAGCCCCAGAGCAAAATGTTATAGGAGAGCCAAAGGCCTACAAGAGATGGACAATTAACACTTAGCAAAATCATTCAATTTTTTTCTTGAAAGCCTATTAAAGGAAAACAATATATTTAATGATTAACTTTACACATTTCATAAAGAAAGTATAAAAATAATAAAAAATCAACACTTAAAAAACAAATTTTAAATTATATAATTAAAGAATTAGGTTCTTATGTTTTAAGAAGATCTTGGATATCAATTTGGAGAAATAGAAAGAACTGAGAATAACTTGCAACAAATTTATCAAATTAATTGAGTCATGACAAGTTCCCTAAGCGACTTTATGATTCTTCAAGCTTTCAACCAACATATAGATTTAAATTTTCATTACTTAATTACTTGTTGAGTAATTATATTGATTTTGCTGGGTCTTCTTTAAAAAAATGCATAAGGTATTTTGGTGAAGATTAATCACTTAGTGGATTTTATACTTCTTTGTAAAATATCTTCAATGTTAAAGCACCAAAGATTGTTAGTGTTTTATAATAGTGTCTTATTGAAACATAGGTTTAGCTAGAAAGGTAGGAATCCCTATTTCACGATAAGATTCACATTGAGCAGTGAGTGAATCTCTTCTATAGAGAGTTTAAATGTTAGCCTCTATTATGACTTCCACAAGATCAACACATAGTTAAGCATAAAGGCACATTAAAGGTGGCAATCTATTCAAAGGATCAAGTAGGGGTGAGGATAAGAATAAGACTTGAACAAAAAGAGTACATTGGTTCTATAAAGGCTTCTTGAATATTACAACATCATTCTACATATGCAATAGAAAGCACTCAAAACTAAGCATGTTATCAATAAAATCAATCATTCTACAACTAGTAATACTTAAGAGCATAAGTCAACAACAAAAACACAAAGTGTTTAGGGAAAAATTATCTTTATTGATTTTATAGGGAATAAAATTACAAGAAAGTTACTTATATCTGTAAACAAAAAAATATATAGAATAATATATTCTAAAGCATTGGTTGAACTAAGATCATGGGATGAGTTGTCATCATTTTCATAATCTTCATCTTTGTCTTTGTCCTCACCTTCAATGTCATTAACACTTGATCCCTCAATCATCCTCGTGAAATTACATAAATCTTCTCAAACTAGAGGCAACTCTTATTTTCCATAAGTTGGTAGAGGCAATATTGAATCCCTTCCTTATACTTATTGGTGAGTATGTGCTTATAAGAAGGGATGTTTTTCAAATTAATCAGAACAGAATCTGGAGTTTTCATATCCAACATTTGAGCTTTGAATCTTTATATTTCCTCTCTCCCTAAATGAATGCTTTTTTGTTTCTAAATCAACATACTTTTGCTTCATGAATTTTGCAAATCCAGAGCTCGATTCCTTTATAGCTCATAAGTCATTTATTTCAATTTAATTTATTTTTCTAATATTTCTCTTTGATTGCCTATTATTTTTTACATCAGAAGATGCCTTAGCTTTCAATTTGGAGATCTCTAAATAACATTTAGCTAAGACACCCTTCTATTATTTAATAAATTCAAGGCCATACAACTTAGGATAATGTAACTTTATTAGATTTTCTTTCTAATTTACAAGCATCTTTGTGAGTGTTGGGATATTTTCCTTTAATTATTGATGATTGTAAACCAAGTGAAATGTATTTTTCCAAGCCATCACTTGACTCAATGTTACTACTTTGTGAAATAACTTCGTTGAACTTTCTCCAATCTTTTTTTTTGCAAAACTTTCAGAGTGGATGACCAGGTTGATTTCATAAGCAAGTTGACATAAAGATTCAACTAGTATTACTTTCCTCATTAAAATTTAAATTTTTTTATTCTAGAAGTCAAGGATTCTTTCATGGGGAACACCTTCAATCTCTGTGACTTCAATGTTATTGTTTCTATCACTACAACAAACATTATTATTTTGGATGGTGGCTCCTCTCCTTTTGAATATATTACCATTTCCTTTCCCCTATTTTAGATATTTGTTTCTTTTGTTAAAATAAATGTATAGTGGTATGAGGTAAAGTTCTCTTTATTCTTAATATTTATTCTTCCTCTTTCATTTATAGAAAAATTATGAAGTCAGTAATGGAGAGATAGTGGGGTACACCTGCTCTTGCTGATAAGGAGTTGCTTGAGGATGACCCACCTACAACCTTTTACAATGAAGTGAGTTAATATAAAAACAAAAGTTTAAAAAATATTAAGTACTTAAAAGAGTTGGCAAACTTACGGAGGAGCGAAGAGCAAGGACATTCTACCGAGGACTTAGGAATCTTCTCAATCCTTGTAGCTTTTTTAATTAACTCTCACTCCACCTCTAGGTTAGAGTGACTATTTATAATAATAAGGGGAGTGAGCTCTCCCTTGATGTGAAGAACCAAGAAGTAGTTCTTTTAGGAATTGCTTTTATTTGTAGTCTCTTCAAAAAACAATATAAAATCAACAACAAAACTCACTTATCAGAGGGGCATAATACAGATGAATATCAGACTTAGTCTCTTCATTTTCTTCAGACTTCCCTTCTAAATAAGTTTCTATTTCTTCACCTAAAGGATGGAGAACTTGTCTAGCAATGTAAACAACTGCATAAAAGAAATAACATTAGAACTCGAGGAACTCAAGAAACTTAGCAAGCTAAAGAAAATATAGAAAAATCTATTCGGCAAAGTTACTCATGAAACAACATGAACTTGATGAAGTCATCCAATAGCCCATCAATCCTCAACATCAATTTACTCAAGGTTGAAAATTCTTCTTCTTCTTCTTCTTCTTCTTCTTCTTCTTCTTCTTCTTCTTCTTCTTCTAGTGAGCTGGTTGAGTCCTGCCATCTCCTCTGGGAATGGCTTCAGCATGGTTGGCACAAGCCATTATTTGGAGCAAGTCATGAAGCATAATAGCATCTTCCACTCATGTAACTTGTTATCCAATCCAAGGATATGGATGTGAGCAGCGAAGAAGAGCACAAAGCCATTATTGTGCACTTTTACAATGAAAAGGTGGCAAAACATATGTAATGACCAATGAAGCTTTTTGTATCTCATGAACAAAATCACTCCCATTATACTGGTGTAGAAGTTTGGCATTATTTGAGTAGGAATTATATCGAAGTAGTTAAGGATATCCACATACTCAATGTAAAGTGTAAACCTTAACCCCAATTTGAATTGGTCCTTATAGCAACATATCTCATTCTCAAGGAGGCTATTTAGCTTCTCTTCAGGCTTCAACAAATGGAGCTTGATGTCATCATTGAAACACGAGAGGAACAAAAGCGATGCTACTACTACTGAATATAGAAGCCATCTTTATTCATGAAGAGAAAAAAATTTTGAGAAGGGGGAAGATTTTGGGTTTTTTACTAAGGAAGGAGAAGGCAACACCGAAAATAGAGAACTCTCAAAATTAAAATTTTTTAGAAAGTGAAAGTTATCCAAGGATCCTAATGACAAAATTTATAGAATTTTAATTTCAAATTAAAGTATAAGATAGAAATTAACAAAAGATGATGCTTCATACATCACACAAAGAGTTTTTAGTATCTATACCATCATGAGCAAAAGAAAAATTAAGCAACTTTTATGGAAAAGAAGATAAATATATTAATTCTATAAAGAAAATAGTTAACCCATTCATAGTTTAGCACCCATTTATAAATGACACATATAAAAATGTAAATAGTTACCTAACTCAAAAATATAAATATTAGAAAACTTCAAGCATGGGTCATTAAGTCATCATTTATAATTTTTCTTATTGAGAAGTAGTTAAAGAACATATTTGCACCCTCCATGAATTAACTTGAGAGAGTTTCTTCTAAGTGTCTTTGGATGATCATCAAATGAGAAGTCACCTCAAAAACTTGCTTCTTCATCTCTTCTTAAAAGTTTTTTTATTTTGACCAAGGAAGTCTTCAACTCTATAAATTGTTCTCTAATTTAATCATTATCAGTTATAGATATTATTTTTTTTAACCTCTTCAGTGAGTACAATTTTCATCTTCCTTAACTCATTTTCAACATATAGTTGAAGAGTGTTGAAGTCACAGTCACTTCTTATAGTGGCAACATTAGAGTTCATTGAACCTCTATGAGTTGGACCAAAAAGGGGAGTAGCATCACTTTTCTTAAGAGAAATTGGAACATCCTCCGAATTTGTGAAAGTGAGCACATACCTTCAGTAGGTGAGTTCACTGCATATATAGTGAGCTCAATAGGATGCTAGGTGACTTCTTTTAATGCTATTGTGGTGATTTTCTCCATTGGTGGTAGAGTTTTAACAAAAGCTTGAGGAGAAACACAATGATCAACGTATTGCTCTTCCAGATCATTGATGTTAAAACATGCAGCATGATACTTGATAAATAATTATCTTTAAATTTTTGTTAATATATTTTATTACACTGAGAAAATAATTTTAAATATAAAGCATACCTTCATATCCTAACTCATTGTTCTTAGGAATAGATAAGGCCCTTAATCCTCTAAACACCTCTCCTATTAAAGGTGATAAAGTTGATGTCATTTTCTTCAAACTCGTCAAAGCTTCTATTGTAGTGAGAGGTTTAGCTACAATCTTATGGACGTCAGCAATATCTATGAGTCTAAGAACAATGAGTGAAGAAATTCTCTTTTTGAAAACTTCTATATATTCTATCTCAATGCTTATCCTCTTATTCTTTTTCCTTGAGCTATCTTCTCTCTTGTGCTTAGGGAAGAGGAGGGCATTAAGATCTTCACTCAAAACATTAAACTGATCTGATGTAACTTTCTTCATAATCTTGCAGGAAGCTATGAGAAAAACAGAGAGTGAAAAATAGGAATAAATGTAGCTAGCAATGATGATCCAAAGGGCTCTCAGCATCATCCATTTATAAAAAATAGCAAGAAACGTGGAGTCTGAGGTCCAAGAGACATACACGTGGCATCATCACAAATAAGATCTATCTAATCATATCCTAAACTAATTATTTTTTAAATTTTAAATTTTTTTTTGCAGTATCGCTATCAAAAAAAAAAATTTGGGGAACTAAATATGTACAACCAAATCACCTTTGGACTGAATTCGAGATGAAGGTTTGAGGCTTTAATAAGGTACAAGACAAAGCTCTTGATTCATTCAGAATATTTGGTTTATAACTCAGCCAAACAAAACTTACTGTAACTGAATAGAACACAATACATAACTGCATAACTAACTGCACAATTTAGAGAGATATTATGTATATCTTATTCCTTATGCTTACTAATTTCAATGTAATCAATCATGTAGTGGCCAAGGGTCGATCTGAAATTATGAATAGGAGAAGACCCCCATGGGTTTAAGAACCTTTTTTCCCCAATACATGTTTATAGGGTTTTACTCCCTACTCTCTCTTTCTCTCTACATGCTCTCTTTCTCTCGTTGTTTCTTGCTAGGTGGTGTAAGACCATAGATGATTCAAGATTCAACATGTAATTTTTACTTATGTTAAAAAATAATAGATTCATCTTGTAGAACTTTTATAGAAAATATATTGCAAACTAAGTTTATAGGGCATTTTACCTACTGTTCCATTAGATAGGTATGGAACTATGCTCACCAGCAAATTTAATACTATTTATGTAGGCATAAAACCATAATAGTGAATAATAGCCTCAATATCTGAAAAAGAATAGTGAATAATAGTTTCAATCTCTAAAAAAGAACAAAGTTGCCATCCAAAGCAATATTGATCATGTAGAAAAGAAACATAACTCGCCTTCAACAGTATTAGGAAACTTGTTTGCACCTAGAACTTTAACAACGAAATATTTGTTAATTTTGCATTTTTCTCATTAGTGATTTAATATTATATTCAGATCTAGAGAAGAACATTTTAAGTTAGACATCAGAAAATTATTTGCGCAACTTGAGAATGCATTTCACAACTCTAAAATTGGTTTGCAGTCTCAAAGGAAAATGAAGAGCTAGAAAGGAAAGTTTCAAATGAATCATTTCTTAGCTATTTATTTGAAGAAAAGAGAAAATTTGGAAGCATCACACAAACCTTTGTCGGTCAAATCTGTAGATTTATATAAAATACAAGGGATTTGAAGTGACTAATAAAGTCACAACATTGCTTGAAAATGTATTACAAGCAAATTCACATTGTGGAAACTTTTAAGAATTTTCAAAATTTTCAACTGGAGAAGCAGTCACTTCTCCTTACAAAACTTTCACCATTACATTAGAAAGTCTCTTTAGAAAGCAAGCCTAAATGAATAAAATGTTTGACAATGAACTCAACACCTTCACAAAATTAATTAACTTCAGTGTAACTTCGTAGCATTGTCATTTTGTTCTTAAAATTCTTCAAATTTATCCTGACATTATTAGCTACTTTAATAAAGATAACTTCTAAATGATTAGCCCGCATAAATACAAAAAATCTTTCCGGCAAGTTCTCCAGCCAATGTTTTTGGTTTCGTTAAGAGTTGAATATCAGTAAATTTCTCAGCTATCCTCAATTTTTCAAACTTGAGTTTAGCTTATAAGATTAATACCATATTCATTAAAGCCTCAAAGTTGGCAACCAGAGTTAGTATATTATCTTAGTATGAAGGATTTGAAATCAGCAATTCCATCATTTTCTTCACCTCAGATTGCTTTTCAGATGATTTATTTTTTTTACAGGACAAGCTAGTGAATCAACTGCCTAATCAACATCATTAATAGGAGGATTAGTTATATATAGCCAAATCACGAAAAATCTTTTTCATGGCTTCTATCCACATCGAACCTGGCGAGAGAACATCTGTAGCCACTTCTTTTGTCCCACTCCTATCTACTTCTTTGATCATTTTCATGGCTTTACTTTTCTTATTTCTTTGAACTAGGATTTTAGCATCATTTTTTTACTGAAAAATTCATTACACGATCAATTGATTGAGAGGAAAAAGAAGAAACACTGAAGAGTTTAAAAGTAAGAAAATATTTATAAAACATATTTACATAAAAAATAAAAAATATCAAATCAAATAATTACATTTTGTTTAAATTACTATCTCAGTAATATTAAATATTTTATTTACCCTCTCGTTTATATATATATATATATATATATATATATATATATATATATATATATATATATATATATATATATATATATATATATATAAATTTAGGATTTTAATTTTTTTATCTGAAATTAAATCTGTAAATTCCTCAAGATTTTAGTCAATAAATAGGTATGAAAAACCTATAAAAATCTCTCAAATCTTTTCTCTCAAGTTTTTTCAATTCATTTTTTTATAATTTTAAGAATGATCAAAATTTCTCAAAAATTTGACTTTATACAAATTTTATCATTTGAAAGTTATTCCATCGATGGTACTTTGTAATATCACCCTAATAGTCATTCTTTTATTATTTGTAATGTTTATAGTCATATTAAAATTATTATATTTTACATTTTCCTTTTCTTATAATATTTTGAAAATTTGTAAGAAAGTTATGAATTTTTATTTTTATTATTACTCCTGTTTGGTTGTTTGGGTAGCACTTCTGTATTTAGAAAGTACAAGAGTCTTAAGTGAGATTGTGAAAATTTGATCGGACATCGAAACGAATGATCAGGAAGAGGTTCAAGGTTTAAAAGTTCGATTAAAATTGAACTGTATGGCTAATAATATTATATAATATATATATATATATATATATATATATATATATATATATATATATATGATATAAATGATGTAATAATGATGCAATAATATAAATAGATTATAAAAGATGAATATATCTCATTCACAAGTAATATTTTAATAATTATGCATTTAAATAACTTCAATATTTAATTTACTAATCTTTATTTTATAGCTATTTGCAAACTTCAGATGACCCTTTGAAACTTGTATTGAATTTGTTCAAGAGCTTGATCCTTTGAAAGGCTGGAACTGTGATAAAGACAACAGAAAGTTAATATCAACTATAAGTAGACAAGATTAACATGCACCATCATTTAGTGCATATAAGTTATTATAGACATCAATGCCTGCTCTAGGAGAATAATCGTTATTCTTGGGCTTCATCCTGCTTGTCCTAAAGCTATGGTAGACCAATGTCGATGTTTCAGCAACTTATGTAGCCATGGAACTATTGTATAGACCAACACTTCTCAAACTCGACATCATTCAATAACAAACCAAACAACTACTCCAACTAATAATACTATAACATCCACCGCAATTCTAAATCGAGCCAATTGAATTCGCATGTAGAATTTCATGGCACATGCAACTCACAAAAATGATAATAAAACATTTACGAGGACGAAGAACATAAGCAATTGAAAGAAAATATCCTTCTATCTGCAACAGGATGCAATTATTAAAACTTAAAATGTTACAAAAGGGAGGTAAAGCATAAGCAGATAAATGATAAGCTAGCAATCGAAGCCGACTCACCTGTGGAGAGGATGTGACTCGCTGGCAAAAAACCTACAGAGAATAATATAGCCAAGTAGAAGCAGAGAGGGGTGCCAAGGAGAATCACCATGAGAAGTTAAAGTCAGGATGAGAATTCCGAGGAGGGATCCGAAATCCTCTACCGCCAAGGACAAGGTTGCCAAAAGACTTTATTGAACTAGAAGATCTCCACTCTCCACTCGAATCCTCGAATCAACAGTATGCACATGGCGAAAGAAACTAAACTCAAAATAGAGTTTTTCATTTGGACTTATAAGTCTTATAATTAAAATAAATATAATCAGTTATTGAACCTCATTTTTTGTAAAACTGAGACCGATACACTGGCTCAGCGGTTGATCTGGCAGGTCTTGCCGGTTATGCTTCATTTGAAATAATAATTGAACCAGTCTTATGATCAGTTCAAGATTGAACCGACTAGACAAGCTCATTCGGTCCGATTTTAACAACTTTGGCCATAAGAGCTCTCTCGACCTTAGAACAGCTTGCCAACACCTTCTGCACAATATTTTTGACGCTGGCAATGTCGAGCATCAGAAAAAATAAAAAAAAAAAAAAGGTGCCAACACAGCGTTTGAGTTGAACATTGACGAAGAATTTTTCAGTAGAAGGCAATCTATGGCTTATAAATTCTACAATGTCATATCATATTTAATTAAATGAGGAAACTTATTTCCACTTTGATAATTCCATCCTTCAAAGACAATTCAGCTCTTACGTACGTTGAGGCTCAGTTCATTGATGACAACTGTTGAATAATACAAAGTAATATACAGATCCACACTTCATTGCCATTTTTGAGGATGATGACAACTCCTTGCGTGCCTTATTTTCTAGCTTCTCCCTTGTTTGCATTGTTGTCATGAAGAGAATTTCTATCTATAAACCTTTTTGTTTGGATTATATGTATATTTTTATTTTTATTTAAATATTTTTTTAGCATTTGTCATTAAATTTTGATTTCTATTACTTTAGGTATCTTAAAATAAGTTTTTTAATTCTCAAATTACAATGTGTTTCCCCAAGGAGGCCGGGATCCAAGTTTTGTTCATGGTGGGCAACACAAACCATGAGCAAAGAAAAAGAAGCCCTTTCCCTCTTGTCTGCTCGCCCTTCTCCTGATTGGCGCACGTACTCATGACTCTCACTTGCTTAGTATCATATTTCCTGGACCTCATTAGTTGTTTTTCTTGTCATTATCAACAAGGTTGCTCCTCCACTCTCAGAACTATTTATGTGATATGGATCTCACTACTCCCACTGAAGCTCTTGAGAAGATTTGCTTACCACTCTTTGAGTGCTTAGAAACTAAATTGGGAAGTCTCAAAGCTAAAGTACATATAATTTGTAAAATGTGTTGATTTATTTCTTGATTGAGTCATAAAAGTTGTTTTATAAACAACTTACTGGATTGCAATCTTACCTTATGTTTTTCATGATTATTTTGGACCATTGATTTCTTCCAAGAGATCATTGACTACTGTCATGAAAGTTTGTTTTTATGTGCTACTTTTTGCTCTTGCCATTCATTCTTGTAATTAGTTGTAGGAATAGAGAATAAGCTAATGTTTATTTTTTTTACTTTCACTAAACTTGCAAAAAATGTCAGGTTTTAATTTTGTTTTAATGCTTTTAAAGCTTTGGTCTTTTCTTGCTGCAAATAGAGATGATTCTTTAATAAAGTTAGGTGAATAGTAAAGTATTACAAACATTGAGTTACATATTACTTCAAAAGAATTAGTTGTGTTAAGCATTGTAGTAATCAGCTGCTTTATAAGTTGTCTTAAGAGGCCCTTATAAATTTTACCATATTGATGCCTTTTAATTGTGGGTATATTTTGATTGGCTTTCTTGTCTATAGCTTGTTGTACTTTCTTCATTAAGCTACTAATATGTATTGTTGTAATGTTGATGCAATAGAGGATTGTTTAGTATGTTTTTCAACTAACTTGATTAATAAGATTTTTTTTCTACAATCTTTAGTTGATTAATGCATGATTTTAGGCAAGATTCATGAATTTTACTTTGTGTTTCTGTGGGATGAATAATATTAATCTTTTTGGTATTTATAGTTTTGGACAATATTGGCATATCTATTTAAGAAGAATTTATAAAGTTAGTGGTGCAATTTTCTATTCAAGGTTATCATGTAATGTAACATTTGGATATTCATCTCTTACGGTCATTTAATTGTAAGTTTTTTTTTTAAATTTTTAATAACCTGGGACTTTTAAAATTATTTTATTTAAATAAAATATTTACCCACCCTAAAAAAAGAGATTGATTTTGCCCCTATTTCCCCATTCCAACATTCTAGCATCTATATCTAGAATCAATTGTCACTCATTTATGGCAATAGACACCTCTCAATTAAATTAGAATAAAGTATAATTTAAGAGTCTAAGAGAAAACACAACATTTACAAATTTATAAAAATTAAGAAAATAATAGAAATAGTGAAAATAATTTTAGTAATTATTTCAAAACTAACTGTCGAATCTCAGTGCTAATGAATTAACCAAAATCTCTCGCCTAAGAGTACTCCATTAATTTTTATATTGGTTCAAGTTTGTATTATTTAAATATAATTTTTGATGCTATGATATACTATGATAGCTTTTCTCAAACTATATAAAAAGATCAAAGTTTACATAATTTTTAGGGCAACAAAAAACATTGACAGGAGTGGATGAGATAGTACATAACACAAAAGATTAAGAAAAACACAAGGATAACATTGAGAAATAACCAATAAGCATGTTAATAAAACATAACTACTTGATTAGATAGACGTAAATAATATGAAAAAATTTTGTTATATCTTCAAATCTATAATTTTATTTAAAATTGATAGGTTTATTTCAATATTATGAAGAAGGGCATACAAAATATAAATATCAATACAAATATCAATATATAATTTCACATTCAAATAGATAGTTTATCTAAAAAGATTGTGTAAATTTTATATGACTTATATAGATATTATGTACTCTTCACCCTAGTGGAAGAGACAGTCATATTGCTTTTATTGTATTTGGTCAATATTGTAATGTCAACTTATGAAATACCATATTGTGTAGAATACATTTGATTGAGGTAAGATAAAGATAAATTATTGATGGAACCTAAAGTAGTTAACTATGGATTGAAAAATATATATTAAGAGATCATGTTTGTGAATATTATTCTTTTGAAAGTGTGATAATTTATAGATTGAGGAATTGGTAAGTTCAAAATACACTAGACTCAAAGATAGAGTTGGTTATGTGAATTAAAGATTGAACAATAATAGAACAATTAGATATACACTATGCCATTTACCTGCCTTCTTTGAGAAAAATCATTTCTTTTGTCATGACAGTATCCTATGTATCAGTGTACATACAACATCATCTTGCCACATTTAAGTGTTATGACATCAGAAAATTTATCTAATTAAATATAAATTTTAATGTAGTAATTTAATTCAAAACTTCTAAAATTATATTTATGAACATCGAACTCCAATTTTAAAGAACTTATAGTCAAAATGAATGTTTCAATAAGGAGAACATATTGATATCAAAAGTGCATAGATTCAAGACTAAATAATTCAATGTTAAGCACTTAAAGTGTAGCTAAAAATTTTATGACAATGGTTCAAAAACAAATAATTTATAAATCTTTTTGTGCTTTTAATCAATGTGAGCATCTCAAGAAAAAAATTCAAAGCATTTAAGATACTTCATTAAAGTACTTAAAAGTATAAAGTTAATTTATAATCAAGAGAATCAATAAGGATTATTTTGGTGAAGTGTTTGTAGATTTTTATTAAATTAATCAAAACTCCACTTTAAAAAAAATTCTAAAAATAGCTTAATTCCTTAAATGAAGCAAAGCTTGGACTTAGACATGAACTTGTAGTTAAAGAGAGTTCTTCTTAATAATTAGCATCGATAATTACTAAGAATTATTGCTTGACTAAATTCACCCAACCATAATTTCCCATCAATGGTTGTTTGACAATAATCTTAAGTTAACTACCACTCAACCTTAGTCACCCAACTACTATGTCAAGTAATTGAAATTCAATTACTATTGCTCATCCTCAGTCACTTAACAGTCATCACTAATCATATTCAAATAATTATCATTAATATATGTTTTCTTATTGACCATAATTGCCTAAATATTATCACCCAATTATATTGGCATGGCTATTTTTACTTGATTGCTATCGCCTAACCATAATTGTACAACCAATATCTCTAGACCATCATGAGACTATGATTAAATTATAACTATACCATCATAGATTAAACCATTATAATCCAACTACTATCTCCCAACCAACATTGTTTGAGTGTCAAATAATGTTAATATCTACCAATGCAAAAATACATTGATTCTAATTATTAATGATAACATTGTATGTTATTGCTAAAGAAGGCTAATGTATGCCTTTAATATTAATAAAATTGCACAATTTCAAAAGGTTGTTGCATACCATTAATATTAAACTCGATGTTTTATTACCATCAAAATTAATGCATACCATTGAGAGTAATGTCAATATACAATATCACCATTAACACTAACACCAACCATTAATTAATATCTTGACACCTAATGTCATACACCATGGTCTATACTCAGTTAAATTTTATTAACCATTGCCTCCCTCCACTATAAATAATTTATTGAATAGAACTAATGATTTTAAGAAGATAACTCTAATGTTTCAAGGCTGCTTAAACTTTCATCATAAAAACTATATTCCATAAATTATATAAATATTTTTCCCAAGTAAAAGAAAGTTCATCATTTATAATCTATGACATAAATCACTAAAAATTTATAGCTTAGATAGCATCTTTTTTTTCTCTCTTTTTAGGTTTTTATATGAGAAAATGTTTTGTCTTCTATAAAGCTCTACTCTATTTTATCTATTTGTGTGTGAGATCTTCATACAATGCTAAGATAATAAATTCTTTTTTTTTTCATAAATGTTTTAGCATATAACATTTTAGTTCCATATGCAAAAAGTAATTTTTAAGTTGGAGCCAATCTTGCTACAACCTCAAAAGTTCATTTAGGATGATATGTTAGGACTAGTTATAGTAGGGCAATCCCTTTACCATCCACAAATTTATTCATTAACTAAGAAGCAAGTCAAAACCATGGGAATTGTGATTCCAACCTTTTAAAAAATAATATTTTGTGTGTCACTAGTTAGAGTCTGTTAAAATTTATTAATGCAACAAGAGAAAAATTATGACTAGGGATCGACTCTTGCCATAACATCAAAAGGATGTTTACATTAGCATCTTAAACACGGCTATAGTTTGGTAAGTTCTTTCCCTCACTATTTTTATATATCTAATGATACCTTTGGAAACTACTATTTTAAAACTTTCCATAAATATAAGAATTACTAGTATTTTTTTAAATGAATTTCAAGTTCTACAAACACTTCTAAGGTGGGCCTTTACTAATTGGGTAATGTTATAATCATGACCTTAAAAGGGTTGTAATGTTCAAATTTTACTAATTGGGTAATGTTATAATCATGACCTTAAAAGGATTACTAGATCAACCATAATTGTTTAAATTAAGAAATGTGACTATTGTTGTACTCTAATCAATGTACAATTCCTCAAAAGAGAATCTAATTTGCTAAACTCCACCACATGTTAGGATCATTAAGTAATAGGTTGATGAATTAAGCCATGATGTTTTTTAAATCTTGATCTGTCCATAAGTTTACATTAAATCTTTCTAGCGAGATTTGTCTAGAAATGCAAGAGGAAGAGATATAAAGATGGATGAGTATAAAATATAATCAGGCTACTTTATATTTATGATGATAAAAGTATAACAATAGTAAACTATCTCAATTACAAAGATTAATGTAAGTAATATAAGATTAAATAATAGCTCAAAATTCCAAAGAGTCCAAAGTCTAGATATTCATCCAAAACTTTATTTATAAGATTAGAAAGCTATATAATTAGCTACAAAAATTCTTAAAAGTAAGAAAAAGAAAAATGTACAAACTTTGGTGATTTCTCAAGTGTAAACATGTGAACAATAATCTAGTTTAGGGGAAAGTGTGGCCTTCAGATGACATGGCCTCTCATGTTGGTCAACTTGTCCAACTCTGAATGTAGGGCAAGTTCACAATATGACTACTACTGAGTTCAACTATAAGTAGGTAGAAGGTGAGTTGCCATGTTGAATTTGCCCATCAAGTATGTTAGGCATGTCTCATTGAGTAGACTGACTGAATGCATGATGAGTCTTTTTCTACGAACTATCACATACTTCGATCACAAGCTTATGGTGAATGGCGTATGGTGAACTTCGTGCTAGTCCAACTTGGCTAGTTCAGAAGTTGATTGGTTCACTAAGACATGTGTGCTTGATTTGGGGTATACCATAGGTATTTAATAACCTAAGCATCTCTCCTTATAATGAAGATCCCACCCTAACATTTTTATGACCAATAAAGAATATGATGAGCAATGCCAAATTCTCTTACTCCAAATCAAGCACACGTGTCTTAGTGAACCAATCAATAAGCTTTCCTCAAAGAACTAAAAATTTGATCACCAAAAAGTGAATAAAATGAAATTGGGTAAAATTCTTGTTAGTTCGATTGAGTTCAAAATGAAAAATTTCAAGTCTTTTTATGCTCCTAGTGGATGATATTGATCATAAAAGAAATTGTTAAATAAACAAAAAGATTAACATGGAGGAAAAGAGAATGACTTATGTCTACTATAAGGAGTAGGAGTATGTACTAAAAAAAGGGAATGAGAGAAGTTCTCATTCTCTATCTCCATCTTTGTTATTATATAGAATTCAATAACTTAGGTCCTATTTGAGATCAGTTTTATTTTATGTCTTATATTTTTAATTTTATGTTATTTTTAATAATATATTTGTTTGGTGTTTTTTAAGTATTTTTATTTTTTATTTTAAAAAATAAATCATATTATTTTTAAAAATACTCAAAATAACTACAAGAAGTTTGGAGTGTTTTCAAAAACAAATATTACTATCAAATATATTTTACTTAAATCAAAATATTAATAAAATAAATAAAAGTGGTCCAAAAAAATTTTCCATAGTCCCTTCCCAAGCTAAATAAAAACTAAAAGTAATTATCATCAATCCACAATGATGTGATAATCCGGTGGACCGAAGAGATCAGTTTTACTAGCAATAGAAGTAGTTCATGTGGTAGCTTTAGAGTAGGTAAAAATATAAATAAAATTCACCGTGCTCACTAGCAAATTTGACACTATCTATGCAGGTAAAAATCATAATAGCGAATAATAGCTTCAAAGAATAATTGATTCTTATAGAAACATAACTCACCCTCTTGAGCAAAATTTACATTTTTCTCATTAGTGATTTGATATTATATTTAGTGAATAGAGACGAGTAATCCTAATTTTTTGTCAAGAAATTATTTGCGCTGCCTAAGAAAGCATTTGATATCTCAAAAATTGGACAACAGTCTCAAAAGAAAATGAAGAGAAAGAAGTAAAGTTTCAAACATATCATTTGTAAGATATTAATTAAACAAAAGAGATGTTGAAGCATCACAAAATCATTCGCCAGTCAAATCATTAGAATTTTAATAAAATTACATAGGATTTGAAATGACAAATAAATCACATCATTCATTGAAAATGAATTACAAGCATATACATATTATGGAATGCTTCTCGAAGTATACTAAGTTCCAATCGCTAGTGCATTTTCAAAATTTTCAACTAGAGAAGATGTCACTCTTGCTCATAAAACTTGCATCAATTGGATCATAAATTGTCTCTTTAGAAAGAAAGCCTCAATGAATAAAATATTTGATTATGAACTCAACATCTTTAGCAAATTGATCTATTTGAAAGAAATTTGTTTTTCTCCATAGCATGTTGATTGTGCTCTTCAATCTATTCATTTCTATTCTAACATCATTGATCTCACCTTAATAAAGATGCCTACAAAATGATTAGCCAACATCATAAATCTTTGGCTAAATATTTAAAATAGGCTTAATTAATACATAATTAAGCTAATTAGACACTTTCAAAAAAAATTAAAAATATTCCTAGTTTCCCATTGAACAAACGATTAGCGCCAATGAGGAGTCCATGTCAACGCTAGTTGCCCGCTAGTCACCTGTTCAATGGGAGACTAACTGTGGATCAATTTTTAAAAAAAAATTATTCTAGCAACATATATGTGATCATTAGTCATTTGTTAGATGTTAGAATTCAATGAATTTGATATCATTAGAAAGCTTATGGAATTTTTCATGACTTTTAAGTTGATAACTTCAGATAATTCTCACTCGATGAGCTGCATTTTTTATATTCCTTCATTTTTTAATGTGCAAAATACAAATATAGCCCCACTTGTTTGATTATATCGAACTCATCCGATGTCAGAATTGAGAAGGTTTGTATCATTGGAAAGCTAATAAAATTCTTTATGACTTTCATGTCGACAACTTTTGATGACTCTCACTCGATAAGCCATAGTTTTTACATATGCTCGGCATTTCACAATGCGAAATAGATTACACATACACGACCCCATATTTTTGCCAATATCATACTTATACAACATCAGAATTGAGCCAGTTTGATATCGTTGGAAAGCTAACAAAATTCTCTACGACTTTCATGCTGACAACTTTTGAAGACATTCATTCGATAAGCTGCAAATTTTATGTATGCTCGGCATTTCACAGTGCAAAATAAATAACACATACATAGCATTTTTCCATGTCGGACTCATCAAAAGAATTGAATGAGCTTAAAATTTTTAGAAATCTAACAAAATTATCTATGACTTTTATGTTGACAACTTTTGATGACTCTCATTCGGTAAACTACAATTTTTACATATGCTTGATATTTTATGCGAAATAGATAACACATACACAGTCCTACATTTTTGCCTGTATCAGACTCATCTGGTGTCAAAATTGAGCAAGCTTCATTGAAAAGCTAACAAAATTCTCTACGACTTTCATGTTGGTAGCTTTTGACAACCAAGCCCCTGTTTTTACGTTTGCTCGATATTTCATGGTGTGAAACACATAAAACATACACAGTCCCACTTTTTTGCCTGTCGACTCATCCGGTGTTGGAATTAAGTGAGCTTCATATTGTTAGAAAGCTAATAAAAACTCTCTATAACTTTCATGTTGATAATATTTGATGACTCTTGCATGGTAAGCTACAATTTTTACGTATGCTCGACATTTCACGGTGCAAAACAGATAACAGATACATAATCGCCATTTTTTCCTGTATTAGACTCATCCAGTGTCAAAATTGAGAGAGCTTGATATCATTGGAAATCTAACAAAATTTTTATGACTTTTACGTTGACAATTTCAATGAATCTCACTTGACAAGCTGTAGTTTTTACGTATGCTCGACATTTCACAATTATAAATAGATAACACATATACAACCCCACATTTTTCCCATATTAAACTCATCCATTATCAAAATTGAGTGAGCTTGGTATCATTGCAAAGATAATAATATTTTATTTGATTTTCATGTTGACAAAATTCAATGACTCTGGCTTAATAAGCCACGGTTTTTATGTATGCTCAGCATTTCATGGTGCGAAAAAAAATAATACATACACAACCCTACATTTTTGCCCATATCAGACTCCGATGTCAGAATTGAGTGAGCTTAGTATCATTGGAAAGCTAATAAAATTCTTTATGACTTTCAATTTGATAACTTCTGACTACTCTCACTCGATAAGCTATAGTTTTTACGTATAATACATGTATGAATACATACATTCATACATGTATATACAGAAATTACTGAAACAATCAATTGTAGTTCAACTTACATATCACTAACATAAAAATAACTAAATTAAATTCAACACAAGTTAGTACAAACTATTGATTCAAAAAGAAGAAATACATAAGTTATGTATATAACAAACATAGTAAAACTAACTATCGCCAATGAGGTCTACGTAGTTGAATTGCTTCACTCCCTGGAGTGTAACAAATAGGTGGTTGTCGAGACATTCTCGCAGATGATGTTACCACTACGCTCTTCCTCACGCTCTGGGCTTTGTAATCTAGAGGTGTAATCTCAGATATCACTGGTGATACTCATGGAGGGAAAGAAAAATTAGGATACACTCCATGCATAAGTGACATATAAAATGGTGGAGGACCATAGATGGGAGGGACTGTCACCTGCCATGGCTAGAATTGACTCAACTTGAATTCCTGATATGAGTACTGAGGTAGACTAGTAAAAGTGTAGATGTATGGATTGACATCTGGGATAGATGATGGACTAGCATTTATCCTTAAAGTATATGGCTGAGCAGCTGAAGGTGCAATAGAAGAAGTACTTACATCATCAGTGCACATGTACATACTATCCAAAATGTATATATTTCATCACAATTCCCTACATAACTCCTCATACTTATTTATTAAACATTTAAATTTTGTGTCTTCATCTCTCCTAATAAGGTTGAATATATCTTCTATATCCAAGATATGCTTGCACTACAAAATAAAATAAGGTTTTTAATATTTATTCATTATAGAGACATAAATTTATAAAAGAAGATATCTTACCATTATTTGCTCTCCAGATGCTCAGGGATAAAAACTGTTAAGGAGAATTGTGGGTGCCTTCAACATGTACAGTAAAATCTAAGACTGATATCACCTCATGTATTGATTGATCATCGGATTAACATCCTGAAGAAGCATTTGCTGTGACAACCAAATAACGTCTGTTCACCCACTATGCAATATATATCTAATGGTAATCCAACCAATCGACGTCGACCTTCCCTCGACCATCTACTCTTTTAAAGACAAAATCAACTGGTGTTACAACAACTTTTAGTTGCAGACCAAACTATCTCAAAATTCTAGAAGGTACCACTCAACTATTTTCTAGTTGATTATAGGTACACTAGTAAGCCATATCTCCTATCCATTTATGGAAATACCAGTAACTTTTATGCATGTCTGATGTCCGTATGGCTCCCAAATCACCTAAACATTCAAAAATAAATTTAAGAGATACAACTACTCTACATTGAACTTTACAAACAAATTATAAACATAATAACCTAACTCTGTAGCAACCTTTCAAGTTCATCTCTATAAATTTTAATATGATCTGGTGTCATCTTGCATAGATAGCCTTCATTCCACCTATAACCATCGCTCAACCCATCTAACTCTGTTGGATAATGTATTTGTAGTGTTGGCCAACCAACAAGTATATGCTCCCAAGACCAAACCTATAATAAGTGTAAACAACTTGTCATATTGGTGTGCTTTTGCTTTGTGGACTCATGCAATTTTATGTATAGATGTGCTAACTCAGTATCTCCCAATGAGTGCCTGCTAAAGGAGTCAATATTTTCTAACAACGGTAGGTACTGCAAATGAACCTACAACCCATATGTGTCTTGAAGCAGAAAACATCCAATAATAAACAAAATGTACTCTCTGAGGTGCATAACAAACTCAACCTTAGAGAGATCTGAGTAAGAGTCTCTGTAAAATATCCACTGCAGTCATCGTAATAGCAAACATGTCTATGCCATGCCCACTACATAATGTCGATATAACATGTGGCTGCACTAGATGATGGTATACAACACCATGCTCTGGATACCTGCCAAGGAGTTCATCATTATAATCTGACCAAGATGCTCACCTCTTACCTTCTCTTACCACAATAGGTCCAACAATAGGAGGCCAATCAATCCAGACACCTAGAATCATAGCCAAATCTTGAAGCATGACTATCATCTCACTAACTGCCAAGTGAAATGTATTCTTCTATGGTGACCATCAACCAAAGTAGTAAGTAAGTGTTGGTCCAGCCTAATGTACTATAGTTGTGAAACCTAATCCAACCCAACATTGTGCAAACCACTCATAAATCTAAGGTAGTTCACTCACCACTCACTGGATATCAATTGGTGAGATGATGCCTCAAGCACTGTCCTGTGAGCATTCAAATAGGAAATCATCTATTTTTGTTAATGTGCAATAAAGTTTCTTAAGAAAAAATAAGTAGTATATCATACCATATCAGGATGTGCAACTCTATGTCTATCATGTAATAAGGCGATGCTAGGGTGAACCTCAGTTGGTGTCAGCCCGTAGTCTACTGGGTCCTCCTCTGGTCCCCTCCGATGCTAGCATCTACTTTCTCCTTATTCTTCAATCATCATTGTACCTATGTAGTGCATGCATTTGGACAATAATAGAAGGAAAATATTATGCATATCAATAGCAAAGAAGTGCTAGAAGTACTCAATTCATACAAATAGATCTATGTATAACTAAAAGAGCATAGCTTCAAATAATACAATGAAGAAGTTTATATATATAATTAATAATGAACTAAGAAAGTGGTTTACATATAGATAGGTAGAAAGTACTAACAGAATAGTGGACATACAAATAAAAATTAAATAAGAACTACAAGAGAGAGCATAAAAAGCCAAAGCTATGAAGCATAGTACATCATATAGTTACAACATAGATTTGCTTCACTAATATGTAAAAAGAACTATAACAGAGAGGATCATAAGCTATAGAGAAGGCTGAGTGCCTACAATAGTGGGCAACATAAAATGAAAAGCATCAAGTTGCTACTACAAGATATATATGCTACAAAAGGTTACAACAAAAAGCTACATGTGGTAGGACATATTTGCATATTCTATATACTAATTCCTACGCATGCGATTTTGAGGACATGTTGTTCTATTATGTCCAATGTTTTTGCACAAATGCAAATTTTAGTACTCCATTGTATATTCTTAGCCATTGTATTCTTATATCTTCTTGTTCTTGGCCTACTAGCTCCCCTTCTGACATTTGGTGATACCATCTAAATCATTGACTGATCACACAAGTTGGCCACTCACTTTGATCGGGTATAACATAGAATTCAGCTTCATATGTATTACAATAGAATTAAAATGTGTAGTAACAAAAGACGTATTGGACGTGACTTAAAATGTCATTGGCCTAATGCAGCTATCACATGTGGACAAGGTATGTGGTATAATTATGGCTATTTACATGTGGAGGTGCAGTAGTTTTGCTCGTGTAGTTTGACCTTCAATGATCTGGTGACATATCAAAGACCTAAAATTTATGCATATTGATCTTTATTGGTTTAGGACATTTTCTTACTTCACGCTCATTCTGCTGTAAAATATTTTTTTCATGTGGTGAGAAGATCGACTCATTTTGACTAATGAGATTTATTGTCATCTTAAAGCATTTTAAAATATTGACACAATATTGTAATAGATGTCTATAATTATAGCTTGTATGGGCAAAGCACGAGCACACTTTAGTACACCATTGAAATACTCTAATGCATTAGTAGTCATTGTGTCATATCGGTAGCCACTATCATAAGTCAAAGACACTAAAACAACATTTCTGGCTACCAACCAATCATGGGCTTCCTATTTGATGTTTCTGATATTAGTCATGTAATGTGTAAACATATGTATGTCATATGTTACCTGCAATATACATCTTTTGGCACATAAACTCTACATCCACAATACTCATAGTTCAAAAATCCTTTTTAAAATTTTCTCTAAGATGGTGTAGGCAGTGTCGATGTGCGGCCCAAAAAATAATTTCTCTATAGCCACAAATTAAGCTAGCATGTCAATCAGATATAATGCATAAGTCATTTATTGTGAAGATTAATTGAGTTAAGTCTTGAAATGTTGAAGAAACTAAACCCATAACTCATTACATTTTTCTTCAACTACAACAAATGTCAGTGGATATAGGCTATTGTTTGCATCAATCCCAACAGTAGTGAGAAGAGTGCCTCTATACTTACCCAACATAAAAGTGTCATCAAGACTTAGCACAAGCCTACAGTATACACTGAAAATGGTTTGTTTCAGTTGAGTGTATATGATATACTATTCCCAACAAAGTTGAACATACAGTCTCCATGAACTTATCTAAAGAATGATACAACTCTTCCTAGCTACCGAAAATAGCCTTTCGACATGCATCCCAAGCCTTCGCATAAGATACTCTAATGTTAAACTTTGATTCCATATAACTAATAATTCTAGTAATTAGGAGACCTAATCCTAGATTAAGAACCTTTGAATTAAGTACTTAGAACACTACACCTAGTGATCTAATGCATCTTTCTTGAGTTTGATCTAACCTAATGAGTTTAGGTAGGTTCAGCCCAAATTCTAAAGTTAAATTAAACCAAAATAAATACAAATAAATAAAAATGAATTTAAATTAAATCAAAAAAATGAATCTAAAAATAAATCAATGTCAAATCTAGTTAACCCTTTTGACATGGGTTTGACTTATGTGGTCCCACCAAGTCAATTATCAACCCACCAAAATTTGATTAAATAAAATTATTCCAAATGATCCAAATGATAAAATAAATATGTTTAATCATGAATCTAAAAAAAATTAAATTTAGTTATGCCTTACTTAGGTTAATTAGACCACTTGGTCTAAATGGGCTTAAATAAGTCCTATTAGGTTCAAACCCAAACCAAATTAAAATCAACTCAATTTTATTGCTCAAAATAATTTAAAAATTATAATCAAACATAATGCAATCTACCATTGGGTACAATTTGACCAATTTAGTCATTTGACCCAAATGAACCCAAACTTAACCCATTAAGCCCAATTTGGCTTAAATGTGTTCAAATTAAAATAAAATTGAAATAAAATGAAATTAATCATTCCAAATCATCTCACACAAGTGGTTATACATGATTGAAGTCTAAACAAAATTCAATTAAGCCAAATGAGTCATTTGAACCCAATTAAAATCAAGCTTAACCCATTTAAGCCTAAATGGGTTAAAGTGAAATGAAATCTAAAATTAATTCAAAACCTAAAGGAATTAATCAAATTAAAGCTTTATAAATCATTAGTTAAAGATAATTAAACCCAAAAATAATTGAATTAAATCAAAATCAAAATACTTTGAATCCAAATGGCATGAATTGATCCAACTCAAATGGATTTGGCTTTAACCTCAAACTCACATTGGGTTTGACTAGAGCAACTAAATATTAGCCTAAAGGTTATGGTGGTGATGCCAAAATTTATAAATAAAAAGTCCAAGTGAGATGAGATGAAGTATGCAAACAAGGTTCCTCCAAGCCACGATGCCTTTATGATTCCTCCTCCCCTCATCATCCTAATGCCCTTGGATTTTATCCAATTTTTTCAACACCTCTTTAAAGATGATTCCAAGGGTTGGAATCAAGTGGCCAGTGCAGTAGCAAAGGGAGGCTTGGCTTCTTTCATGAGATAGCAAGAAGGAGAAGATAGAAATCCAAAAAGGTCTCTATCGGCAGGAAGGAAATGGGAAGAAATGACTTTCTCCCCTCAAACCCTTCATCCAAACACACTCGCAAGGCCATGAGGGACTAAACCCACCCTCTAGCCAAGTCCCTCATCACCGGTGGTTGGATTCCAGCCATCTAATGCTCCATATGCATGGATCTCAGCCATGTATGGAAAGAGAGAAGAGAAGCCCTCTCCTATCCATATTTTCATTCCAAAGCTGGTGGTCAACCTCTAGGCCTCCAATGACCAAAGGAGAGGGAGAGCATTTCATGCTTGATTGGCCTTCCCAACACATTCTAGAGGTCGGCGTCTACATCTTGACCGCGTCTCCATTGGCAAGCGGAGGATGGTCAAACCCGGAATAGTTGGTCTCTTGGTCTACACGGTAATCCACAGGGATGCAAAGCATGAAACTCCTTCCAGAGCTTCGCGAGGACACCATGAAGGTGACATGAATTACCAATGCTGATGAGACCCCACAACGGTGAGGTATGCCTCACAATCGACCTTTTTATCTTTGGTCTTTTGTGAGAGAATTTGATTCCTAAGGGGATCAAATCGTATAGATCAATCAACTGATGCTTGATCTTTTTACAATCAAAATCATGTTGAAATTTACTTTAGATTGCTGATAATCCATCAAATTTGATGGATGTCATCTTTCTCTCATTAAAGAGAATAGGGAATGATCTATGCCATCCATTCCTTCTATCTGGAATTGATGACTGAGATCTAGCCGAACAGTTTGATTAAATCACTATATAAAATCATGGGAGAATTAAGGACCGTTCGATTCAATCGGATGATCGGGATTAATCCCACGTGGCCACTTTTGACTTGGGATCCGCATGGATCCCGCATGGCACAATGGAGCCACACAACGTGGCAATGATGCCACACCACATGGCATTGGCACTACGTCACCGCCACCATTTAAAATGAGTTTTTTTCATTTTAAATTATTAAAAAATATTAAAAATACTAGAAACTTAAAAAAAATAAAATATAAATCTAAAAAATGAAAATGAGGGCTCTATGGATTCTTCTCAATGGGTAGAATCTATTAAACTCAAAATTCCCAATTAATTTTAGATTAATTTGGCTTTAAATAAAATTAATTAAACTTAAATTATTCACAAACCATTAGTCCAATTGAAGTGACACTTTGGAAAATTGAAATTGAGGTTAAAATGCACCTTAGGAAAAAGTTTCATGAATTAATTCAAAGTAAATCAAAAGATATTAAATTTTAAACTCTAAACTTTAATTTTAATGAAATAAATTAATATTGAATAAAATAAATCATAAAGATTGATCAAATCATTTTAAATCAACATAATAAACCCTAATGAACTTAAACACATCAATGAAACCCACTAAAACTTAATAAATCACAAAATGGTCTAATTTGGTAATTAATTGAATTAATTAATTCAAATAATTAACTCAAATTTAGAAAAAAAATCATAATAAATCAACCAAAACTTCAAAAATTCCAAATGAACTTTATATGGATGCAATTTTCAAAGATAAGTCGAAGAAAAATAAAATCCCTAAATAATACTCATTAAATTAAGCTTAATTTAAGTTTTAATAAAATATTTAAAATCTTAATTACTCTATAATCATGCATCTAATTAAAATGAAACTTTAAAAAAATCAACTTGGCAAGGAACTCCAATTTTCATAAAACTTTCAAACTGAATTGACTTACGAATTGGGAATTATTGAGTTTCAAAATCTCTAAGTCAATATAAATTAGATAATAAATTAAAAAATTCATAAAATTATAAAAATCATAAAGTTGGTTTGAAGCACCTTCACCAACATAATAATACTTAAGGATAATTTTCCAACATTCTAAATCAAAGCATTTGATCATTTATATACTTAAGGTTTAATGAAAATGATAATGAATATTAAGTTTAATTAACCCTTAAGGCTAATAAATTCATAATAAAATCTTAATACATAATCAATGCAAGCTAAGAATGAATTAAAACACTAACCTAAGTGTTTTAGTTTAACATAATTCAACCAAATGAATTCAATGAACATAAATATTAATGAAACAAATAATTAAACCAATCTAATTCAAATAAATCAAATAAAATGGAAAATAAAATAAATCAAGAAGATTTAATCAAATAAAAAAATGAAATGAATAATCAAATTTTAAAGACAAAATTGAAACATTAATCCAAACTTAATATAAATCCAATCATCTAAATGAATCTAAAAGGAGCAAATTAAGATACTTAGGATCTTTATTAGGTCATTAGGATGAAGATTTTATTTTATTAAGATTTAGGATGTTGAATGGAATGGGTTACACCCAAAAGTAAAATCTATTTTATTCTTCATTCTTGAAAACCTAGATTTCACATTAATATAAAAATGAATTTGAAAATAAAAATAAAATCATAAATCATTAAATTGTTTGAATTGAAACCTTCTGAAGGTAAATCAAACAAACTTAAACATTCAAATTGAAACTTGAGCTAAAAGGCCTAGCAAAGTCTTTCCACACAAGCCAATTTTCTTCACATACTAAATCATTAGGTCACGGACTCTAGACTTAGGTTAGGTTGATCTGTGATATTTTATGATACTTTGTGCTATGATGTGATGTATGCCTTTGTGGTGTACTATTTTATACTACATATCTAAAATTGTTTGCCCATTATACTAGATGGTAGGACATTCTTTTTAGAACTAATATTATCTTTGTTGACCTCACTTTTAGAGTGAGGACTCAATCTCCTCTTCTTAGATTTAGGAGTTTTCTAGGCACTAAGACTTCCTTAGTCATATGACACTTCTAGCAATTAAGTGAACACTTAACCTAAGCCTAGAGACTTAGAAGAGTTAATCATAGGATTAGACTATGCCTTAGGGACTTAAGGAGACTTACTTACCCTATAACATAAACCCACTCTATGCCTACCTCTTTGGCCTAAACCAAACCTCAAATTCAATTTATCTAAATTCAAATACAAAATTCAAATCCAAATTCCAAACCAAATGATTGAAACCTATAATCAAAATCTAATCCAAATCAAACCTATCCTAAGCCCATAATTCAATCCTATGGACTTATCCAAGACAAATTAAATCAATCCAAATTCAATTAATTTCCTCAAAATCAATTGAAACCTTCAATAAATTTATCAAAATCTATAACCAAACTCAACTTCAAATCAAACCCAAATCAACTCAAAATTGATCCAACCTAAGCCATATGATTTGATCTTATGGACTTAGCCAAAATTTCCTTCAATCCAAATCAAACTCAATTGATCTTCTTATGGATCAATTATTTTTTCAATCATCATCCCAAATATAAATGAAATCTACATTCAAATGACCAAAATCAAAATCAATTCATTCAAACCAAACCTAACCCATTTGACTTGAAATTTTTAAAGGACCAAAACTCATTTGAACCCAAATCAGTTGCAATCAAAGCTATAAATCAATCCTAAATCCATATATAAATCTAACTAAACTCAACTCAAATCAATTCAACTAAGCTTAAATTGGTCCACTTGACCCAAAGTAACCAATTTGACCTATGAACCAAATTCCAATCCTTCCTAAATGGATTGAACCAAACCCACCAAAATCTCCTATGATGATCATCAATCATCCTTGATTGCTCAATTATCATCAATTGTGTCAAACTAAGTCAACTTGATCATTTGACCAAATCAACCCATCTAACCTACATGAACCAAACTAGCCAAATCTCAACCCAAGCTAAATTAATTTAAACCAATGACTCATACCAACCTATAACAAATTTGCCTAAAATCAAATCCAAATTAATTGAAATTGAAGCCTACAATCATCTTCAATTGATCAATCAAACTCAAATTAACCCTTAATCCAAGCTAATTTGGTCAAATTGGTCAACTTGACCCATTTGACCTATATAAACTCAAATGAGCCAAAATTAAATCCAAACTAAATTGACTCAAACCAATTGAACCAAAACACTCAAATCATCAACAACTTGACCCAAGCTTTGACCCGATTTGACCAATTGGTCAACCTAACCCAACCTAGCCTAATTTGACTTGTATGGATCAAATTGAGCCAAACCCACTTGAATCAAGTCAAAAACCCATTAAAATATCAACCCATCCTCTCCTTGAGCCAAACCAGCAACCTAAATTGAACTCAATCCAAGGAATTATCCATTGGCTAAACCTCCCCATATGGGATTATACCTAAATTGACATATCAACTTCCCTCTCTTCCCACCATCTAATGCCCCAGGCCCTTACCTAGGCAACCCAACCCATGTGGAGGTCAATGGACCAAGGGGGAGGTAACTCACCTCCCCACACACCAAACCCAATGGACAGAGAGAGCTACCAACCACCCACCCACCCTCTTGGCCAACAAAATCGAGCCACCTCAGCCTAAACCCATCCCCTCCACCCACCCATGGTGGCTGACGGGACAAAATCAAGGCTTCGATCCAAGGGAGGGGGATATAACCCCCTCATTTTGACCTAATTCACAGGCACACACTCTCAGAAAGCATCCTAGAGCCATTTTGAAATGCCCAGATTTCAAGCCGCCCAAGCCTTTCTATTGCAATCCCTCAATGGGCAGGCACCATTCGACCCAACTCCCTCAAACCTCAACCAAATTCTAATTAACTTCACCCACACCTTCCCCTACCTCCATCGAGTGAGAATGAAACTTCTCCCAAGCTCCATGACCACAGAGGTGCTACTTCAATCAATGTCGGCATGCAAATTGTCAGTCCTTGGTCCACTAAGCAAGCGAAGAGGAATTATCATATGAGCTACTCAACACGGCTTTGCCTCATCCGGATTTAAGTTACCTTAAGTAGCTAATCCTGAACGCGTCCCATGTGGCATCCGGTTAGGCTTAATTAACTTGATTTAATGATTGAATCTTTGGAAATTCATAACAAATTGTAGGAAAATCAAAAAAATAGAAATAAATACTTATTTTGAAGGTAAAATAGAGGAGTTTTAATTAATTAAATTTGAATAGTGATTAAGGCTTAATTAAGGTTTAAATGAAAAATTAATTAGCTTAATTAAATCTTAATTACTTAAGTAATTAATCCCAAACTTTGTGTGTTAGTTTAATGGGATGACCTCTGCCTCCCATAAATTTCTTGAGATTTATTGCTTAGCTAATCAAGAGAATTGATTATTTAATCCCTAATTACTCTCTTAATCCACTTAATGGCTAATTAACACCCTAAATAGTAATAAACTAACTAATTAAACTCACTAATCATGTCTAATAGTGAATAGACAAGGGGAGTGGGGTTAGGACTTCTTTTCTAGCTTCTTTTCCTAAGTCCACTTCATTTTGAAAGAAAGTTAGTTAATATGAAGATTAATTAAGTGTTAATTAGTTAATTAAAAGGCTTAATTAATTAAATTAAAATCATGATCACATCAGATAATCAGCAATGAAATTAAGGGTTCCTCTTTATGTGTTTAATAACATAAAGACCCTTAAGAAATGATTAGCCCATAAGTGTGGGAAAATCATAAAAGTACTTAATTAAGTTCTTTAATTAATTAACCCTTAATTATGAGCCATTTACATTAGGTCCTTTTAGAAGCATTGCAAATTTATTTTCTCACATGTTCATGACATTTATGGCTCATAATTAAGTGGTTAATAAAATCAAAGAAGCATAGGTAAGGGTGATTAATTAATTTAATTAAGAATCTAATTTAATTAATTCATAAAATCTACTTAATTACCTTTTCTTAAACCAAATCAAATTATTAATGTGAAAATGGGATTAAAGTAGCAAATGATAAGTTCTCCTCTTCGAAATTGATCAAAATCCTAAATCATAAATTGATAATGAACTTTGGTTTTCTTTAAATGAGTTTATTTAATGTAATTGTCCTTAGGAATTAGTTTAATTGAATGAACCATGTGTTTATATTTAATAATTCATTTTCAATCACTTTAAACATTGTATGTCATTTGACTTCATACATTCATGTTTTCAAATCTAAATGAATCAAATGAATTTTTTTATGTAAGCTTGCATGTGTTGGCTTAACTTAATATATGTGTGGCTATTATCACTATTAAATCCAAATATATTTTTTCAAAGTCTATAAATTAATAATAACATGTGGAGTGATAGTAGTTATGAATACATATAGGATTTGCATGTGTTTATAACTTAAGCATGTTAAATGAAGCTCTCTTTCTAATGATTCATATATAAATTTACATAAGTTTGAATAATAATGGGTATATAATCTGGACATCTTGGGAATACGAGACTTTAAGTAGCCAAAAGGAGGTCATTTGATTATCTCACTTCCCGGTCTAAACAATGGCATGTACTCATTTGGTTTCATTCCTATGTATTTTGGTATTATAATTTGGATATAGCTTTAATTCATATGCCTAAATAATTCAACTAAAGAAAATATAATCTTTGCATGGTTTTCATCCTTATAGTTATGTATATATTCATATGTATTTAAGATAGCAAGTGTTTAGTCTGGACATCCCAGGAATACGAGACTTTAAGTAGCCCCAAGGTGGTCATTTGATTACCTCACTTCCCTGGTTAACAATGGCACATACTTGCTTACATCTTTTATACATGTGTATGTGTGCTTAATTAAAAGATGAAAAATCCCCTTTTGTTATTAAAGAATACATGCATCCAATATCATCTGAGTCATCAATTATATTATATGTAAAGATAATGTTCTCTTTCTTATGATTCATATATACATTTATATAGGCTTGAATATTTAAAAGTAAATAGTCTGGACATCCTCGAAATACAAGGCTTTAAGTAGCCCCAAGGAGGTCATTTGATTACCTCACTTCCCTGTTTAACAATGACATGTACTTATTTGATTTCATTCTTATGTATTTTTATATAGAAGAATTTGGATAAAGCTTTAATTTATGTATAATAAATAATTCAATCAAAATGAAAATATGAATTCCAAACATACACATTCATTATCATTTACATCTGCTAAAATATATTACATGTATAGATATGCTAAGTATTAAATAATATGCATGTTACATGTGATGGAAAGGAATGACTTTGTATACTTCATGTGATAGTAATTCAATTAGATTAATCTTAAGAAGCCTTTCATATTGGATAAGGTCATTTAAAGTTAACCTAAACTTAAGATTAATTAAAAGTCATTTAGTAATCCATTCATTAAAGAGAACTAAATCAAATTAATATGCTTTAGAAAGTGGCTTAAGGTAGGGATGAAAGAGGGTAATCCTTTTCCTTCTCTTGATAATACTTAGTTTCTAAGTGTAAATCACATGAAACAAAATAAAATACAAATTAAAATTCATAAATCAATTAAACAACTTCAAATGAAACCCACCATCATGTTAACTTGAACAATTTTCAAATGTAGAAAAATACACTTAATTAAGACATACCACACAAAGACTTAACACACACATTAGAATTAAGCCACTACTTTTAGCTCTATGTTAGGATGGTGCATGATGTGATGTATATTTTGTTTCGTGATGTAATATTTTAGACTGAATTTTAGGGTGTATGCTTCATAGACTGGATGTTAGGCCGCTCTTAGCCTAATCATGTCTTCTGTAGGGGATTGTGCTTAAGGGAATGCTTAAAAATAAATATAAATACTTTCTTTGTAGGTTGCTTAAGCCCCTAAGCATAATCCAAGTTAAGACAAGTGGGCTTGGTTATGCATGTGCAAAGTGCTAAGTTTCAATTATACATATAATTGCTTGAGATTATATGTATGTTTAGCTAATATCTATTTTCAAGGTGTAGTTAGATTTAATCTTTCCTATATAAATGTAATCTTGCAATAGGAATTAGGATTATTATTATGGGAGATTAGGATGAGCAGTGGCTAGAAGGCTTAGTTTTGGGAGGCCCTGTGATTCCTTTGAAGCATAATCAAATCAGAAGTGAAGGAAATGAAGGAATGAAGAAATGAAGAGTGAAGACCCCCCATAGCATGTATTCATTTATAATTGTAATTATTCTTTCATATACCAGATTGTATAAGGGTAGAGCTTTGCTACCCATCTTTTCTTTTTTGGGTTGTACGGTGGCACCTGACCACCTAGTTTGTTCTTTTATGTTAGTTTATAAAATTGATTGATGATTCGTTTAAACTGTGCATCATGATTACATCTTTTTTATAGTTTCTTTATGTTTGATGCTTTAATGTAGGTTCTTAGGATAAAATAAATTTTCTATCTAACTAATCTCTCATAATTAAAGTTTTAAATAACTCATAATCTCACCATAAAGTCTAGGCTATAATCAAGATAATTAAAAGATTTAGTAACCCCTTAGCTGTATGTTGTATGTCTCACATCAGGCATGCATCTTCTACCACTCGTGCTAAAAATGGGGGCCTAAATCCTTACATAATAGAGACCTCTAACTTAGGAGACCAACATGATGTGAGCTCTCTCTCTTCTAATTTAGCCAATAATCTATTTAATCATGCATTTAGGCATAAAGAAATCTGAAAGCCTTTATCTAAAATATTGTGTCAAAATAAAATAAAATTTAAAATGATTTTGCACTTATATATTAAGTCATATGCTCTTACCACTCATGCTCTAGTCTCTTAGGGAGTGGGTTTAGTACTTTAGTCTCTTTCAAATTAAATAACTACCCTAGCTATCTTGCAATTCATAAGACCAGACTATATCATTTTAAAATCGTAGGAGGTGTTAACTGTCGGCCACTCCAAGCGGTTGTATGTCCAAAAGTCAGACGGGTTTACTCCCTCTTGTGGGATAAGCCATTATGTCCACCTATCGCTTAGATTTAAGTCGTACTTTAGCTTGTGCTGGAAGCTCCTAGATTTAGGATCCAAGGTAGTTGTTTCTTTGACTACAAGCATAAATTCTCACTTCTTAGGCATTTCTACAACCATGTGTTGGTGGATTATATGCCCTAGCAATCTAATGAAAATTCAACTCAAATAAATAAATCTCTTCACTTTTAAATATATAAAGCTCAATCATAAGATTGATTGGAATGCTCACTAGGCTTCCTAGTATCATGAACATTCTCTACTTATCTCCTTTGGATTCCAAAAATAAGACTTCTCTTTGAACTTTTCCAATTGACTTTTCAAACATAACTAATCCTTTGATATTCTAACCTTAAAATCTTGGAAATAATAATTGTTTACTTTAATCAAGATTATTCTTAGGGAATCTCATTTCCTAAGATATAATTAATTATGGAGGCTTGCCTCCATAGAGAACTTAAGAACCCAGTTTAATATAAATTTTGCATTATTCATCCATGTAAAGTAGAGAAAAAATCTCTGGTACATTCAAAGACCCATCATGCTTAGGAGTCCTTATTAGGTGATTAGGTCCATTATAGAGTGATGCCTCTATTCTTTGATATAGTACATCATACCTCGATGTCATACTCAATCACTTTAATAAGTACCCCTATGATCTGCATGGTGTCCCCCCCCCTCCCCTCAAAAATAAACACCATAGTCTTCTATAGACAGTTGTGCTAAAATGACTGTTATCATAAATAAATTATAAATATTATTTTCTTGTAGGTATGCTTAAGTCCTTATGTGTAGCCCAATATGACAAGTGGGTTTGACAAGCAGCTAATGCTAAGCCAATATGTTTGTAAAATATAACTGCTATGTGTTATTTGTATTTTCCTAACATCTATTTTGTAGGGCCTAGAATTTGAAATATAAATTTAAGCTTTGAATTAGGTTAGGATCTATGGGGTCTAAGATTAGCAGGAGTTGACCCTACTAGTAGATGGGTGCAAAAGTCCTCTATGAACCCCAATGGAGGTACTTAAAGAAGCAGACGTTCCCTAAAAGAAGACTCATAGATCTAAACTATAGTTCTGGGCTGGGCTATATAAGGGCAGAGCTCGGCTACCCATTTTCTCTTTCTTTCGGGGTGTACAGTGGTACCCGGCTGCATTGGCCTTTCTTTAAATAGAATGAACCTACTTCCTTATGTTCCTTTCTATGATGTGTTTCCTATGATGAATGCCTAGGTTATTAGGCTCTTAAAAAAACTAAATTTTCTACCCAATTTAAATCTAATTAACTTAAACAAAAAATAAATAAATTTGAAACTTCATTTAAATTAAAGCCCTACAAAAAACTTAAAATCAACTAGAATAATTAGTATTTGTGAACCATACTAGCATATTATTCTCAACTCTTGAATTGGGCACTTCACCCATTTCATATAAGGGGCATCTAACCGAGAGGATGATCGCCTTCTTAGGAAAGTCTACCTTCTTTTATTGATTTGTCCTATAACCAATTCAAATTGCATAGCATTTAGGCATAAAATGAATACCCAAGATCTTAAATGAATAATGAGTTAAAATATTTCAAAGCTAAAAATGTGCATTAGTTAGGTGCATACCCTATATGATCCTAGAAATTAGGGAGTGAGTCTAAGTTCTTAGATTCTTTCCTAAAAATACAATAGCCTAACCATCTTACATACATGAAACTTGGTATCATGAATTTAAAATACACTTAGGTGGTGTTAGCTAGCAACCCTTCCAGGTGGATGATAAGTCCAGAAGAGTCAGAGATAGGTCTATTCCTTTAAGCGAGAGGAATGACCAATAATTCCCAAAAGTAGAACTAAGTCGAGCATCTAACTTGTGTTAGGCACTTAATAGACTTAGGTTTTGATGCATCATCCTCGGAGTAAGTCTTCAAACTTGGGCATATTTTTAGGCTTGTGCTAAAACTAAGCCTTAGACTTCTAAGACAATGTCAACTCAAAATTCTAATTAAATTCCAAAATTTAAAACCAAATGATACGATAGTTGAAATGCCTATTGGGCATCCTAGTATCAATTGGCATTTCCTACTTAATCCTAATTGGCTTCCGAAAATAAGTCTTTCCACTTAAGATTATTCCCAATTAAAATTTTAAAATATCATTCCTTCGAAAACTAGCTTTGAAATCTATAGAAATAATAACTTATTTTGTTAATCGAGAGTATTCTTAGAAAGATGTCCTCCATTCCTAAGATGTAATTAACTATGAGGGTTTTCCCTTATAGGGAACCATGAACCCAATTTAAAATAAACTCTACTCTACTTCCCATATAATTCAGAGGAAAATTCTCTAGTACATGAAAGACCCATTAACCTTAAGAGTCTTTTATTAAATGATCAAATCCATTATAAAAAAATATATTTATATTCCGAGATAATGTGTTTATTCTTTAATGACGCATTTGATCATCCAATTAAAAAATTCCTAAACCCTATGTGGTGTCATAAAATTTCCCCACATGTCTATGTCCACTGTTCAGTGCTGAATGAGTACAAATATGTGAGGAAGCTATAGTGGATATCCTCCAAGCACCACCTAATCTCTTACTTGAGTAAGCATGCAGACGCCACATGCAAGGACTATTGGGATGATCATGTCGTATGCATAGCGCAATGAGTTTCATCTTGTTTAAGGCATATATAGTGTACTCAACATTATTAGTTATAGACCATCCCTGAAGAGTAAATTTAAGTTGCTTCTTATCATGAAAACACATCCCTTCAAGTAGCTCTTAGAATATAAATTTCATTTTCAAAAGCATATTCGTTTGACAAACTATCGAAAGTCATCTCATCATCTTGAACTGTTTGATAAGCCCAAATATAATCATTATTGGAGAAGATGCACTCCTTAACTATATTTATTCTACAAGAGTAATCTCTTAATAAGTTGTTGCTCCAAAAGTTTGGACACTATTCATGGGCATTCTCACCATCATTGTCATTAGTCTCGCTACTCATACCCCTCATCTTTAATAGATAATGGTGTAATATGATCATGCTGATATTCATCCTTAATAGCAAAACTTATGCTAGCATAGTAAATATTTTTGGATGGAGCATTTACATATTCTTCAACAGTTGTGTAAATTACAACGTAATGAGTAAGATGTAACAAAATAGTGTTGCTTTCATATAAATAATATCATGATTTTATTGTACATATCTATGAAATGGGTGGTTCACTTCCATCTAAAAAGTTACCTATGAGGCTATTGTGATGTGTTTAATTTCAATTGGAGTTGTTTGGCTCTCAGGAAAATTATGACTTCTCTTTCTTCATTGCGTATTTGCTCAACTTCAACATAAACAATTAAAGGTTGTATGAATGTTGTGCTGATAACGGCCTCACAGAGTTCATCATCAGTTATCTGAGATGCAATGAATCCATCACCAATAGGAAACTAACATTTGAGACTAACACAAATTCATGTTGGATCAAATTTTAATGATCTTAGAATTTGTTTCTACAGGCTTTCAAAATTAATCTGTTATGGGATCTATATAGGACGGTTCTTCCCACCCATATATGTCAGAAAAAAGTCTTCACGAACACTCAGTTCATCGCCAAAATATAAAATTAAACATATTGTATCCAAACTCATTTTTTCCCTTATTATATATATTTAACACACACTAAATAAATATCTCACCTATTCAAAGCAAATAATTTATTAAAGGAATGACTAAAATTACTATAACTACTATGCAATATAAGAACTGCATGAAATGGCTTAGCTACATGTGACGCATCAATAATTTATTTTATAATCAAATTTATACATATGTGATCTCAAAAATATCAGTGAAATAAATCCATAAACTTATGTAGATTACATAACACAAGAAGGATACTTCAGAAAGCATAAGCAAATAAATCCACATAAGGATGTTGTTTGTTTGGATGGTCCTCACCCCATCCAAACAAAATTTTCTAATAGCAACAAAGGTTATGCATTTCATTAAAAAGCAATAAAGAGAAATTTGGACAGTTCACATCTGCAACAGAGACATGTGTGTTTCCCTACTAAAGGAACTCTAAATCTAACACAAGTAACCTTTTCCAACATATTAGATTATAATGAAGAAAAATAAGCTATTAGGTAGTCAAAAATCTACGATAGATTAAATAGTGAATAACACTAAAGCATAAAATAGCTGAGTCATAGATATCAAAACCCTAAACAAATAATAATATATTCTATAACCATTTTCAATAATATGGGAAAACATATGGATGCATTTTTCTAAATATTAAATGTAATTAACATGTGTACACCCTTTTTTTTAAATTTAAATTTTAAGTATGTCTTACTTATAATGAAAGACAAATTTGTTTAAGAATAGATCTTTTCTCTAAGATCTAAGATCTAAAATCAAAACTTATAAATATAACATCTAAACCTATTAATCTAACATCTAAACTTACCATTCAAACATCCACACTTACCAATCTCACAAAACAAAGAAAATATAAAGTTAGGGTATATCTCAACTAAATACTGGATCCAACTCAAATCCACTAGGAAAGAGCTTCATGACTCGGGCCTATCACAATAATAGCGAACGGTGGCGACGGTGTGGGTAAGCAAAGCTAGTTGGGTCAGAGAGAGGAAGGCTATCAGGAAAATGGGGAAAGATCGGGAGCCCGTTGGAACTAGTCGCTCATTCAATGAGGACTAGACATATTTTTAAATTTTTTTTAAAGTGTCTAATTAGCTTAATTATGTAATAATTAAGCCTATTTTAAAAATTTAGCCTAATTCTTTTCCCTAAAATTTTCAAGCGAATATGTTTGGATTATCTATGGAGTTGAATATCAGTAGATTTCTTACTATCTTCAATTTAAAAATTGGTAATTTGACTTAGAAGGAGACTATCATACGTATCCGTTAAAATCAATATTTTATTTAGATCTGAAGTTCTTGAAATCAGCAATTTCATTAATTTTCTCTTCATAGATTTTCAGAGGTTAAATTTTACAGAGGGCAAGCTAGCAAATAAACTAGTTGATTAGTAGGCCGATCGGTTATTGCAAAATCACAAGAAAATCTTTCTCAAAACTTCTTTCCATGTTGAACTTAGCAAAGAGAACTTCTATTGCAACTTGTATGCCGCCACTCCGTACTTCTTCTTTGATGTTTTTTAAATGGAGGTAAAAAAATATCAAATCAAATGATTATAGTTTGATTAAATTGCTGACTTAGTAATGTTAAATATAAATTTTGGAATTCCTTTCCGTTCCTTGGGATAGCACTTTCCTATTAAGAAGGTGAATAGATTAGAACGGCTCTCTCCACCCTGAGAAGGAATGAACCATATGATAATAAGATTGAAATAATGCCCTTTCTTTCTCTTGTTAGTTTCTACTTATTATTTTTTTAAATACATTTACTTTCTTCTAAATTAAACTTCTAATTTCATACTCTTCTTAATTTTTGTTTTCAAAAATCATCAATTTACCTCTTTAAAATTATGCTATACACCCCAGTAAGTTCATGCTCTGACCAGGATGAACATGGTCTGTAGTTATAGGATAGACCACCATGAATATCTATATTTTAGTGTTGATAATTTATAATCTTTGTAATATTGATAATAGAACAAACTTTAAACTATGGTGACAAATAAGAATGCTTTTGCTGAAACCAATTCACCTCCAAATTAATTTAAATTTACTTTTTTATTTTGATTGATGCTCCTGGAAGATGATGGTTGATTAATTCATACAAGGATGGAACTTACAACAGTCATAATTAATCCAAGGACTATGAACTGCATGCCAAAACTTTCGGAAGAATACTCTGCTAATATGTTGACTATGATAGCCAGTTTCAAAATATATAATAGGTTAAAGATTACACAATTTGTAGCACAACAAAACATATTGACAAGAATGGATAAGCTAAAGTAACACAAAACATTAAAAGAAAAAGATATGATAACGTGAAGAAAGAGCTAATAAAGATAATACCAAAATATAAGTAATCACTTAAATATATGTAAATAAAATTAAGAAACTTCATGATGTCCTCATATCTATAATTGGAGATGGAAATGTTAGTATTATTTCAAGAATATAAAGAAAGGAACACATGAGCATTTGAGTTTGATAAAATTTGAGACTTATTTCTTTGAATTTCTAGAGAATTTTTCTAGGATATTTATAGAAAGTAGGAGGACTATAGTATAGTTTTCTAGAAAGAATTGGTAGTAAAAAGAGGAAGTTTTAGACCATTTATAATAAATAGGAAGCCAATATAGAGTATATTTTCTTAGAAAGAGTTGTTAAAGTATAGAAGTCTCTCGATTTGATTTTTGATGCTTATAATTAGGCAAAGTCATATTATTGTAAGCCAAGCCAAAAATAGTAATAAAATTATTCAACATTTTCTTTAGAACCAATTTCTCCACCTATTCCCTTTATAAAAAAATCATTAGTCCATTGCATACTTAGAAATCTTCTTCTTTAAAAAATTTCCAACATTTGATATCAATCCTCCATTTAATCATTCCTTGGGCATCGTATAATCTTATCTAAAATCCAACCTATTTGTACTGACCCGACTCTAACCACTCAGTCTCAATTCTAATCCTCAAAAGAGAAAAAAAATGATTTTGGTCCATCAAAATGAGGATCCAATTTTGCTCTTAAAAGTTATGGAAGATCGTTGAAGAGAAATTCAATATTTTAGAAGATACATCAACTTTTTCAACAAATCAGAAGAAAACATAAAGGAAATCAACAAAACAACTCTCAAGTATTATTTGTTTTACACCAAGTAATGGCAAAAGACATTCTTTCCATGAATCATGGGCGCAACAACTACTAAACAAACTTGATACACATTATAGGACGAGTTTCACAAAACTAGAAAGGTATGCACTATCAATCTACATAATCTTAAATGAGATTTTGATAATAATAATAGTAATAATAAAGAAGAATAATAATAATAATAATAATAATAATAATAATAATAATAATAATAATAATAATAATAATAATAATAATAATAATAATAATAATAATAATGATGATGATGATGATGATAATTAGATCATAAAAGATTATTATTCTAGAATTAAAAAATAGTTAAGATAAGTTTAAGGCTATGGAGTAACATTTTCTAATAAGGAAATAATTAAAAAGATACTAATTTCTTGTATTGAAAAATATGATATAATAATTTATGCAATCGAAGAATCAAAGGATATAGAAACTTTGTCACTAATAGAACTAATGTGCTCTATTGAAGAGCATGAAAAAAATTTGAATAGATAAATTGAGAATTCTACAAAAATTTTCTTTTAGACAAAAATAAATTAAATCAAAAGAATGTGGGGGAAACTCACAAGAACATATTATAAATAAAAGAATTAAATGATGAATATCCTCTATGAGCATTTGCAAAAGAAAAGTCAATTGAAGAAAGATTATAATTTAAAAGAGAACCATAATGCTAAAATTATAAAAAAATTTGAGTACATTGAAAATGCTTGTTACTTGAAGAAAAATTATCAAGCTAATTTCTTAGACGATAAAGATGGTAACAAATATCTCTTATATGTCTTCGTAGTTGCATTAAATGAGAAGAAATGTACTTGGCATCTAGATAGTGGTCCACATGATAGAACATTAAAAATATTTTATATTCTTGATAAAATTAAAATGATGATTTCTTGGAGACAACAGGAAAATGCATCATTGTCATTGACATAAGAATGGGAGGAGATACATCATTGATATACTCTTGATCTTGAAAATTGATTAAAATGTACTTAGTGTAGGCTAAATGATGGAAAAAGAATGCTTTTTGTATTTTGAGGGGATGCTTGCATGATTTATATTAAGCATAACAAAACCTTTGGAATTTCTAAGATAAAAATGAGGTGGAATAAGTGTTTTCTTAGTCAATAGAGATACACAATTGATACGACAATGAAGACACAAGCAAAAGTGTCATGGTTATGGCATAAATCACTTTAGCATTTCAATTTTCATAGACTAAAAATTCTCCACCAAAAAACCATGATGGGGGACTGATTTTAAGAGAATAGTAAGACACCACATAGATCATAAGAGATATTTTTGAAATAATCAAGTACAACATCAAGGAATGAAACACTTTCTTGAAAGATAGAAGTATCACCCTATGATGGACTCAATCACTTAATAATGACTCCTAAGGCCATGGGTCTACATGTGCTAGAGATATTTCATTGCCTTACATTGATGTAGTAAGATAAGGTTTATTTTAAGCTGGGTTACAAGTTTTTGTATGGGCAAGCACCCATAGTTAATTACATCTTAGAAGATGAGATCACCCAAGAAAACTCTTAATTAAGTCGTTAGTCAATTTCTTTATAGATTTCAAAGATTATGTTTAAAAGATTATTCAGTTTGGTAAGTTCAACTAGAAAAAAATTAAATGGGAATAGTTTTTATTAGAATCCACTGAGAATGAGTAGATTTTTCTCCAATAGTGAGCACTTATGTGAATGTTTTTATTAGGCTTTACATATTTGAAATTATATTTTATTATGTTAGAGCAGATAGCTTATTAGAATGCTAGGACTTATGTCCCAACAACATAAGACTATTGGAATTCCTATGATGTGAGGATTTACATTTATAGCAAAAAGAGAAATAGATAACCTCTGGTCAGTAGAAGTAAACTGCTTCAATACAAGCTAAAATCTCAACCTATTCTACTCGGGAAGGTGGGAAATAATGGCATATTCATTCCAAAGAATGTGAATTCATCCTAATTCTTTTAGACTTACAACTGCCTGGAGTGACTAGTAGCTGACACCTCCTGCACTTTAAATTCAAATGGGTGAGTCTCATGTAAATGCATTATAGCTTGGATATTATTTATTAGAAAAAAAAACTAATAGCTTGCACTAGCTTCTTAGGATTCTTTGATTATAATTGTATGAATAATGTCTTAACTAATGCAATAAACTTTTATCTTTTATAAATTTTAGACTCTCAAATTTGACACAGGTTTGGGTGGTTTAGTATGCCTACATGCATAATGAAATTAGATTGTAAGCCAAATTAGATGGGGTGTTCTTCACTTAAGAGTGGCTTTAGACACTACAAGAAAACTATAGATTGTTTATAGCTAAATCCATTAGAAAATAGAAAAATCCATCAGTAACTTGCATTTTTGATGGATTGCATCCTAACGGTAAACCCTGGTTGAAAATGAATTTAAATCTGATGAAAATAATTTTGGAGGTTTTTTAGTCGAAAGCTCTTTAGCAATAATAGACAGAAAGACTGTATAGAATTGCTGCTAGAAAATCGAACCACCAAAAAATTTCAGAGACAACCATTTCCAGGGGCATTATCGACGGACTTGTCCACCAAAATTTTTTTGTGGGAATGGTCTGTTGGAAAACCGGAAATGTCCAGTCAAAAATTTTCTGATGCTTTTTTTTGGTCCAACACCTCATATTGAGCTTACCGACAAAAAACCTTTTGCAAGTCCACCAAAAACCTGTGCAAAATTGAAAAAAAAAATAATGCTTCCCATATGCTTTGATTTTTACACTTGCAGAAAAATCACAAAATAACTTTATAATTTTCTAATTGATAGTAGCATACCCTCGACATCCATGCAAGACCAATAAATAACTACTATCAAGCATTTCTTTCAATTCATTCTAGCATTCTAAATAATATTAAAATGAAACAATAGTTTCAAAACATTTAAAAGAAATAGTTTAAAATATCAAAATATGAAAAAATTATTTACAAATGAAAAGAAAATACAAGTGAGGCTTAATCCTCTTTAGTCTTGCTCCTTATCTTCTTTCTTCTCCTCCTCCTCAGCCTCCATCACTAGCTCCTTCCCCATACGATTGTCTTTATGAATCTTCTACATTCTAGCCTCTGTTATAGCCATCCAAGTTTTCATCTAAGAAGTCATCCTCAATTCCATCTCTTTGACCATTATAATAATGTGCCTCCTAATAATCTTGTTGATTGACTAACTGCTAGTTCTAGAAAATGAAAGGTGTGCATCATATGTTAATCCCTGTGAGCCTAGGTCATAAATAAATCCCTTCTTCTTTCATCTAATAGCCTCTTATATGTTAGACTCGACTACTCTAGTTGTCCACTAGAACTTCCTCCACTAGTGGAGCCCTGACTAGTAACTTTCTTCAGTCTTATGTAGTCTTCCTATAAGCAATGAGAATGTGAGTTAACTATAAAAGATTATTAAATGAATTATAATTAAAGAAATTAAAGTTAACTTACGTATGCTCTCTGTGATTGAACATCAACCCACTGCTATCAGCCTGATGCTGATGTGTTCTACTATGTAATTTAGCAACAGTAAGCTCTCACCCAAGAACTTCAGCCTGTAAACATTCCAATTTAATTAATTAACCTTGATTATAAGTTCAATTAATAAAATAGAAGTTTACCATCTTTCATCTGTACTTAGTGTGCAATACTAAACCTCCAGTATGCAAAGAAGTGCCCATGCCCCTATAATTAGAAGCTTTATTTTACTTCGTCTGCTCTCTCTCGTGAACATAATCTAGAGAAACCCATAATCTACAAAGGTAAGCCCATATGCCCTCTCCAATCTAAAGAGGTCTTCTCCTAGACTTACATATGTTTGTGAACATATTGTGTAGGCGAGTAGCACCTTTAGACTCAAAACTTTTTCTAATCTTCTAGCTGTGCTCTAGCAACTAGTGAAAATTCTTCTGTAACATAAAACAAGCTAGTGCTAATTAGTAAATCTTTAAGATCAACTAATGTTTTTAAAATTTATAAATAATTATTATAATACCTTAAACTCCCTGAACCACATGTCTCGAACCTCAATTAGGACCTTCTTTCATGAAATATTTGTCCTTGTTATGTCCTAGATTTTATGTATAGCTTCTTTAGATGGATTGAACCTAAAAGTTATAATTAAGATTAAAACTACAATATGCCAAAAGTAAAACTTTCAAAAATATGCTTACATGTCTCCTTTTGGCTCAATAAAAATGTGTGTTATCGACAACTCAGTGGGCGTAGAAGTATTGGGCTAATCATAAGGCTTATTCTGAAAATTGGGCTCCATAGAACCTGTGGGTGCCTGATATGAGTAGATCAATAAAGTGTTTGTAAGCTTTGGCGTATGGCAGGCACATATTCCGGCTAGTCCATAAGTTCGAGGTGGCGATATAAAAATGGCGACTGAGGTAGTGATTGTGGTGGTTGCCTAAATAGTGGGTTGGGATATAACCTTTTTCTTCCACTTAAAGATGCAAATGATCACCATGGAGCATCATCACCATCACTTGATGCCATCTATAAGTAGTAGAAAAATAAAATGATTAGATCAATCATAAATAAGGTTACTTAAAGAACTTAATAGGAATATTAGAAAATTGTAATGAGAATTGCAATATGTAGATATAGTATATAAAAATATGTAAAAATTAAGTGCATAATGGGAATTGCACTATGCAGGTATAATATATCGAAAATATGTAAAAGTGATAATATGTGAATTGTATTATGCAGGTACATTACATAAAAAAATGTAATAATTAGCTACAAAATGTGAATTACAGTATGTAAGTTCAATGCATAAAATTATGTAAAAAGAATAAAACATTAATTGTATTATGTAGGTATAATATATAAGAAAAGCATGTAAAAGTACATTATGTGAATTGCATTCTATATGTACAACAAATAAAAAAGCATGTTAAAAAGTAGTATGTGAATTGCAATGAATATGTAAAATATATGAAATAAAGTTATTTCATAATTAAAGTATGTAAATAAAATAATATTATCTCCAAACTACTATTTTTAATGCATATCTATAGAATAAAATATGCAAGTACCTTTAATGCATGTGATAGGTCTTCTACTCTGATGAATTAATAGAAGTTGATTTTATAGTGTCATGTTCATCATCATCCTAGTTGCTCTCATATTCAGACTGAATCACTTCCTCATAATCAATATTATCATCAATCAAGCTCACAACTGCCTCTACATCATCAACTAGAAGTTTGAAACATGCCATCTCATTCTCTTGATGAGCAAGTTTAATAGTGTTTTCAACGTTCACTCCTTCTTTGGGTTTGATTTTAATTATCACAGCTCATTCCATTTTTTTCTCTTATTCTTCTTAAATATTTTAGGTAATACACTTGTGTGGCTTGTTGTTCAAGGATGAATGGATCGTACTTAGTATATTTTTAGTCAACTTCACCTTAGTGATCCCATATGACTTATATTTTCTTAATCTTCTTGTTGACCTCACTTTTGGTGTGAGGATTCACCTTCCTCATCTTAGACTTAGAAACCCTCTAGGCACTAGGATTTCCCTAATCATAGGACACTTTTAGTGACTAAAGGAACACTAAACCAGCCTTGAGACTTAGGAAGCATACCCTAAGCTTAAGATACACCTTAGAGAAAATAGGTCTTCCCTATCCTATGTCCTAACCAACCCATGCTTGTCCACTCATCCAAAACTGATCTCAAGCCAATATGACTAAAATCAAATAAAATTTTTATTTTATATCCAAGGTCCAAGCCAAATTAACTTAGCCCCTAGCCTAATTTAATTCCATAATGTTCCTATGGATCCAACCCAAAACCCATTCAAACAAACTCAACATGATTTTCATTCAATAGATCTTCTTACTTCAATCAAACTAATTGAACCAAATAAATCTAATCAACCCAAGTTAGCTCATTTGAAATGAGTCAAGATCCAATCAAACCCAAATCAATTGCAATCAAGACCACAAATCAACTCTAAATATATCATTGAACCCTTCTTAACACCAAATTTATCCTAATCAACCTAATTGGTCCACTTGACCCAAAGTGACTTAAATGACCAAATTGACCTAAAACTTTAATTCAACCCAAATTGGATTGAATCAACCCATCCAATCCCTTCCATAATGATTGTTGATCATCTTGAATAGCCAAATTACAATCAATTTAATCAAACCAAACCAATTTTGATCAATTAAATTAAGTTGACCCAATTTGACCTAAAGAGGCAAATTGGGCCAAATCTCATTCCAAATCCAATTGATTAAAACCAATGCCTCTAATCAATCATAAATTGATTATTGAACATGATCCAACCTTCAATTGAATCCAATTTTGTCAACCTAACCCAATTGACCCTACAATCATTCTCAAATGATGAGTTGAATCTAAACCAACCCTCCACCCAAGCCAATTTGCCCAATTTGACAAAATTTGTAAACTTAGCCCATTTGGCCAAAATGAACCTATATGAGCCAAAATCAATTCCACCTCAAAATAAACCAAATCAATTGAACCAGTACATTCTAGATGATCAATTGAACATACCTAAACCCTTGGTTTGACCCAATTTGACCTATTGGTCAACCTAACCCAATTGAACCTAATTTGATCCATATGGGTCAAATTGAGTGAAACCCAACCAAACTTGGCATGACTCATCCTTCAGGAACCATGGGTCTACCCAAGTGGGCCCAACACATGGTGAACCCGGTTTGGGTCAAACCCTTGAACCAAGCCATCCAAATGAGATAAAATCCCCATTTTAATGGGTTTTCCCACTCCCCAAGCCTTGGCAGCCACCTTTGGCCATTCTTGGGCACTAGGACCACTAACCTAACCTAACCCAAGGCCATTAGGTTCATCATTTGGCCATGAGAGGGTGAGCTCACCCATGTCATGCCATTGGTTCACTTAGAGGAAGAGGTACACCCCATGCCAGCCCATGCCACTGCCTCAGCCTCTCAAGAACCTCCACCTAAGCTGCCCACTACCACCTCAGGCCACCTTCCTTGGTCGGATGACTGCCAAAGGGTGACCCAATCTCAACCCTTGGTTTACTTGGGGAGGAGAGTATACTCCTCCCATCCATTCACACTTCACAGGGAGCATTCTCAGAGCATTCTGACAGTCGAAGACCCTTCCTAAAATTCCTAGCGCACTCCATCCCTGACCCACTGAGCAAAACTAACAGCCCCTACTGTCCAATCTCACCAAAACTCCATCAAACTTAGATTAACTCTTCTCACACCTTTCCCTCACTCCGGTGTGTCAAAATGAATAGATCCCCGATTGATTTGATCACCGAAACACACTACAAGAGCATATCCGATGAGCTTTACGATGGCACTTCATCCATAAAGGAATCAGATGGGAGGCAACTCGAGATCTTCTCAATAAGATTTCATCTCTTCAAGATGAAGCTACCTCAGTCGACAGACTGCTGGACTTTAGCTCTAGGAAGATCAAAATTTGGCAAGCCATAGATTTTTTTTTGGTGTTGGTCTATGAAATGAATCATGATTTTACGTAATTTCCATTGTAGGATCTTCTTTGATCTCCTCCCTACACATTTTGGAGTCGATCCTATCATCCTCGAGCTTTGGTGAGCTCAGATCAAGCAGTGGAAGGTGGACGATGTCTGTCTTCCGGTGTTCGGGGGATGATGGATCATCACAGTCCATTCTGCGTGATTAGAATGGACTACTATAATTTAATGCGCTATATTATTTGATTTAATCCTTAAGAAACCATATGATTAATCTCAGTCATCTGATTCAACATCAGATGGCGAGGACAAAATCACGTCATTGCTGACTAAACTATCATGTCAAACATTTTAAATAACCTATCCGGCACTATGTGGAAAGTGTCGTGTCAGCTTCCGCGTGGCGCTGATGTTTTTGGTAGTTAATTAAGTGTTAAAAATAGGATTAAATGACCAGAACTTTGAAAATTCATAATTAATTGTAGAAAAATCTAAAAATACATATAAATAAATTCATTTTTGGAAAGGTTAAACAGAGGAGAAGTTAATAAAAATAAAATCTCTAATGTTTGATAAGTGAATAATGCTTATTAAGGGTTTGAAGTTTAGATTAATTACTCTAAGTAAGGTTTAATTACTTGGCCAATTGATCCCAAACTTTGTGGGTTGATTCTATGGAATGTCCTCTGCCTCCAATAATTTCTTTGGAATTAATGGCCATGTAATTTAAAGAATAAAAAATTTCAATCCTAATCACCCTCATTAATCAATTTAATAATTATTAAAAATGCTAAACAATAAAAACTAGGTAATTAATAATTGTTAATCACTATAAATAGTGGGAATGGTGAGGGGGAAATAATCAGGACCCCTTTCGTAATTATTTTCCTAAATGAATTTCTTTATGAGAGTTAAGTATGACATATTGTAATTAAGGGTTAATTAAGAAAATAAATGGTAAGATAAAGATCAAATCAAATTAATCTTTGGTTCAAAAGATTTAAATTCAATTCATGGGTTTCCTCTTTATGTGTTTAATAACATAAAGTCTTTAAGGAATTTATGGTTAACAAATTGGTGTGGGAAAATCATAAGAGTACTTAATTTATATTTTCTTTAATCTAATTAACTCGTAAGCATGAGCCTAATTGCATTAAGTCCCTTAGGAGCATTGCAATTTTAATTTCTCATAAGCATATCATTGGAGGCTCATGATTAAGTAGTTAATTAAATTAAAGAAGCTTAGGAAAGAGTAATTAAATTGGTTGCTTAATGACTTGAACTTAATCAATCCATATAATTTATTTAATTATTTTCTTTAAATACATTAAGTAATAAACATGGGATGGGGCAAAACATCAAATGTCTTTCTCCTCTTTAGGTTTTAATAACTTAAACATGAAAATCAAGATTCCATAAAAAACTTTGGTTAATCTTAAAGAGTTTTATTTGACTTGATTATCCTTACAAATTAATGTGATTGAATGTATCATGTGTTAATTTTCAATTGTTCTTTTAAATCATTATAAATCTATTTGTCATTTGTTTCATACATTCATGTCTTTTCAAAAAGAATCAAACAAAAAAATTAATATAATCATATATAAATTGCAAGTGTTGAATTAATCTTATTATATGGTGTGGTTATTATCACTAATAAATCTCAAATTATATTCAAAATTATAAGCTAATGATGAAAATTTGAAGTGATGTTGGCTATGAATATTCTATGTGATTTACATTCACTTATAGTTTAAACATATTAAAGGATTGTTCTATTTTCATGATTCATGTGTATGCTTATATGTGTTTGAATGTTAGTAAGCATATAGTCTAGACACCCCGGGAATACAAGGCTTTAAGTAGCCCAAAGGAGGTCTTAGATTACCTCACTTCCTTGATTTAATAATGGCACATACTTTCTTAATTTCATTTATATGTGTACATGTGCTAGAATTTGGATAGTGCTTTACTTTACATGGATAAATAATTTGCTAATATACAATATTTTGCATGATTTTCATTCTTATGTTTATGTATATGTTTATGTGTATTAAAGTTAGTAAGTATATATTCTAGACATCCCAAGAATATGAGGCTTTAAGTAGCCCCAAGGAGGTATTAGATTACCTTACTTTCCTAGTTTAACAACATACTTGCTTAATCTTTAATATAGGCATATATATGATTAACTAAGGATTGAAATCTTTCTTTTCTACCAAAATATATGCATTAAAAAAATCATCAAGTGTTCAAAACATGAATATATTGTATGTACAAGTATGAAATAAAGAAATATCATGTTAATGATGATGAAGAGAATGATGTAATATTATCCATGTGATAGTAATTCAATCTCATTAACCTTAAGATGTCTTTCATGTTTGAATAGGATTCTTTAAGATTAACCCAAACCTAGGATTAATAAAATATTTAATAAATAATTCACTAAGAGAAACCAAAAATCATAACGACATGCCTTTAGAAAATAACTTAGGTTAGGGATGAAGAGGATCAAACCTCTTTCCTCTCTTTATAACAACTAGATGCTAAGTAAATATTAAGTTAAACAAAAAAAACTATAAATTAAAATCCATTAATTCTTTTAATAAATTGACATGAAACCACCCCTCATGTGTAACTTGAACATTCCAAAACCATTAGACAATCATATACTTAAAGCCTAGCTAAGACATACCACACTAAACCCTAGCACACACACACTAGAATACTAAGTCACCACTTCAATCTCTAAGTTAGGATGGTGTATGTTGTGATGCTATGTTTTATTTTATAATTAATATTTTAGACTAGATGTTAGGATTTTTTAAGTAGACTAGATGTTAGGCCGTTGTTAGCCTAATGTTGTTTTCTGTAGGAGATTATGCTAAAGGGCAGCTATAATAATGAATAATAAATGTGAATACTCTTGCTTGCAGGTTGCTTATCCCCCTTTGTGTAATCCACATTAGGACAGGTGGGCTTGGTTACCCATGTGCAAGGTGCTAAGTCCAAATACATGAAATATAATTTCTTGGTTTGAATGCTTATTTGGCTAATATTTATTTTGTAGGTGTAGTTAGATTTTATTTTCCATAAATATATAATCTTTGTAATAGGAATTAGGATTAGTGCTATGGGATTTAGGGTGAGCAGTGGTTATATGGAAAAGACCTGGGAGGCCCTTTGAATCCTAGAGTAAATCAAGCCAAAGAAAGAAGTGTGAAGAAAAAGAAAAGAATGAAGACCCTCATAGCATCTATTTAATTGTAATTATAATATTCTTTTGTAATTCATGTTGTATAAGAGTAGAGATCAGCTACCCAATTTTTTTATTATCTAGGGTGTACGGTGGTGTCCAACCGCACCAGCCTTTTATTCTTTCACAAAATTTATGAATGTTTGATTGTTGTATTTAATTTGTGCAATAGAAATGGCATATTTTTCATAGATTTCTTAAAGTTTGATGATTGAATGTGTGGCCTAGATGCGATAGGCTCTTCAAGATTAAATTAATTTTTTACCCCCATTAACAAATCATAACTAAATTTTAATACAACTTATAACCTCACTTTAAAGCTTAGGTTAATAATCAAGTTAAATAAAAGATTTAGCAACCCCTTAGTTGAATGATGTATGTTCTAACAATCATGCATAACATCTTGTTTAGCTCTTGAATAGGGAGGGGTCTCCATTCTTGCATGATAGGAGAATGCTTGACCTTCGAGGGCATCCCATGTAGTGGAGAATATCTCCTCCCACTAATTCATCCCATAATCTTATTTTTTCATGCATATAGGCATAGTTATCCTAAGCCTTTGTCCAAATGAATGTGTCAAAATGGTGTAAACGATTGTAAATTTTGCATTAGTCTAAGTAATTCTTTCATGCCAGTCATGATCTAGTCTAAGTCATGCTTTCATGCTTGGTCTTGAAGCCAAAACTACATCACTACCACAAGTACACCATGGAGTTGCTAGCTCAAATCCCAGAGGTCACAATCTACAAGATTCCTTGAGGAGAAAATTCCATAGCTAATGCCTTAGCCAAGCTTGCTAAAGAGTTAGCATGTCTGAAAGATGAGTCTATATCAATAAAGGTCCACAATAGACAAGTCATGTCTCTTATTGATGTTGAACTCATCGATAAATGCTCTCTTGATGGGGAGGTTATCACTATCAAAAAGGATGAAGAACTGGATTGGAGACATCCTTTCATTGATTACCTAAATAAACTACAAACTACCTTCAGAGAAGTCTCAAGCACATCAGATGAAGTAGAGGTCACTCTCCCATGCCCTCGTGGATGGTGTCATATACTGACAATCTTTTGATTATGTGGTTACTATTTAGATAAACATGAAGCCCATAAGATCATGACTGTGGTACACTCAAGATTATTCGAAGCTCATCAATCCAATCCCAAGATGAAGGCCAAAATTAAGAGACTCGGATACTACTGGTAAATGATGATCATGGATTATATGGACATAGCAAAGTGATGTCACCAATGCCAAGTATATGGAGTGGTCCTACACTAGCTGCCTAATATTCTACATTCTACCTTGGCCTCATGGTCATTCAAGTGTTAGGGCACCAATATAGTGGGTCTAATTAATCCTCCCTCATCCAAAGGTCACTGGATCATTCTATCAGCCACATATTACTTCTCTAAAAGGGTGGAGGTGATTCTGCTCAGGGAGGTCAAAGATTAGCATATGCTCCAATTCTTCTAGAACCATATCATTTATAGATTTGAGGTACCCCGCCGAATCATATCCGATAATGGTGCATTTAAGAACACTAAAATCAATGAATTTGCCCGGAGACACAACATAGATTGGAGATATTCTACCATCTACTACCCATGGGGGAACGGCTTGGCAAGAGCCTTCAACAAAACTTTTATCCAAAAACTCAAGAAGATGCTCGATGATAATAAATAATAGTGGCATGAGCAGTTAGTTGTGGCCTCATGAGCTTACCATACTACCTACAAAACACCAACGTAATTTATCCCATTTTTCTTATTTAAAGAAATAATATGCATAAATAATGTTCAAAATAGTTTTTCATCAATAAAAATTCTATCTTGATCAAACTTCTCTCTAAGTTAATTTTTTTCAATTACCAAACTCTTGATGTGTTTATGGTAGGTATAAGAGAACTCGAGAAGTATCCTATCCCTTATTAGCACAATACAAACATAGAATTACACACAAACAAAAATAAATCGAATAGAAATCAAATTGTTTTGGGCTAATTTGAGTTGAGATAAGACCCCAAGTGGCCCTCACTCAGTAGTTGTTCTAGGTCGAGATTGATCTACTACTTAGCTAGTGTGTCTCCCGAGTGGTCATTTCTGCTAGGATGATTTAGGATCATATCCTTTCTTCCTAACTCGACCACTCTAAATTGATGGGTGTCATGTTAGTTCAGTATGTCTTATTGCATGACCAATAACATATCGCAATGACTAGATTTGTTTAAGAAGATGTGAGTCCCTAAGCTTTCTTCTTGAACTAATTATCATGCACTAACTGAGCTTGAATTTATATATTTGAGGATTAAGGTATGACCCCTAGTGGCGCCTCTTCCTCCTAACTACTTCAAGCTTGAGTCTAGTCCTTCTTTGTAACTCTCCACTTGGTAGTTTCCCTAAGTAGGGTAGTAGCTGTCTATCCAACAATAGAATATCCCGATGATCAGTTTCACTTAGAAAGATGTGAGTCTATCATGCTTTCTTCCTAGATTGATTATCACAAACTGACGAGCACATTAGGTTGACTGGTGTTCGCTTTGCTGACAGTAACCCACCTGGTGGATAACACCGCTCAAGAAGATGTGAGTCCCCGTACTTTCTCCCTTAGTCAGTCACTGTATACTTACATGCTTTATATTTTAGAGATTAGGTTAAGACCGCCAGAGCCACCTTCCCTGTGGGCATTCTATTTGGATCATGCCTTGATGACCCCGCCTAGATATGACCTAGGTTATAATTGGATTGGACAATTCTTCTTTCTAGTAACCACCCTTGTGGTTGGAAGCTCCATACTGCGGATGTACGAACTATCACTTGGGCCAGTAAATCTAATATATGCCAAAGCCTTATGGCTTCTCCTTAGTGTAGCCCATCGCAAACCAATAGGGTCTACACTAAAAAAATAAATAACTAAATAAATAAAACATCTCTTGACATTAGGATAAGACCTCCAGAGACACCTCTTCCTAAGCAGACATCCTATCTTTTGGGTAGTGTCAGCAAAACTCCTATAGGAATCACTTCAACTATCTAAGTTGAGATAAGACTCCTAGAGGCACTCACTTAATAGTTTCCCTAGGTCGGGTTTGACTTATTATGCCATCAGCGAGTCACCCCAATGGCTGACTCTATTATGGAAGATGTGAGTCCCCAAACTTTCTTCCTAGTGTAGTCATTGAAAATCGATGGGCTACCCTTAGATTAGATAGTCCATACTCTATCGATAAACTACCCCTTTGGATTGATAAATCTAAGGCAGGCTCAAGCTCACATAGCCCCTTCTAAGTGCGATCCATAACAAACTAACAGGGTCCACACTAGATCTATCAATTAAATCAGAATCAAAATAATACATCAAACTCAAACCAAATCAATAAACATAATCAAATCAGCACATAATCAAAATAAATCATCAAACTCAAACCAAATCAATAAACATAATAAAATCAGTGCAAAAACCAAGTTGAAATAAAAACTAATCAACAAAGTTTAGATAAATTAGATAAATCAATCAAATATCAATCCCTAGCAGATCCCCCTTTATGCCCTTGGCATAAATCAATCTATAGTCTAACCAACTCCAAGTGTAAACCCTTAGCGGATCTCTCTTCGTGTCCTTGGCATGAAATCAATTCTCAATAAATCAAACTAAATCCACATAACTCTCCCATGTCCTTGGCATGAAACAAGTTGCATCACACTGGGACTATAATTCCATTTACCTCTTCACTTATGTATGAGTAGTCATGAGTGCTTGTGATTTCCCAATTGTTGATCATCCTGGTCAACGCTAATTCATGCGATGTGACTTTCCAATTATACCACACATATTGGGGGTCCTTTTGTTGACCTTACTTTTGGAGTGAGGACTCAACCTTCCTGTCTTAGGCTTAGGAACCTTCTAGGCACTTGTATTTCTCTAGTCATAGGAAACTTCTAATGACTAAGCGAATACTAAACCCAACCCTAGAGACTTAGAAAGCTATACCCTAAGCTTAAGTTATACCTATCCTATGGCCTAAACTAAGACCCATGCTTTCCCACACATCCAAAATCAACCTCAAGCCAACATAATCCACCTCAATTGAATTTTGTCTCTAATCCAAGCTCCAAGCCAAAATAACTTAGCCCTTAACCTAAGTTAATTCCACCATCATCCTATGGATCCAACCCAAAACCCATTCAAACAAAGTATAACCCAAATTGGTTTTCACAAAAGCACTCCAACACTTGCAATCAAACCAATTGAACTAAATGAATCCAGTCAACCTAAGTTAGCCCATTTGACCCAAAAGGTCCAAATGAGCCAAAATCCAATCAAACCCAAATCAATTGTAATAAAGGCCACCATTCAACCCTAAATACATCATTGAACCCTTCTCAACACCCAATTTAATCCAATTCAATCTAACCAACCCAGTGGGTCCAATTGACCCAAAGTAGCCTAAATGACCAAGTTGACTCATACCACAATCTGACCCAAATTAGATTGAATCAACACATCCAATCCCTCTATAATCCTCAAGCCAACACAATCAACCTCAATTGAATTTTGTCTCATATCCAAGCTCCAAGCCAAATTAACTTAGCCTCTAACTTAAGTTAGTTCCACCATCATCTTATGGATCCAACCCAAAATCCATTCAAATAAAGTCTAAGCCAAATTGGTTTTCATAAAATCACTCCAACCACTCAATAGACCATTTCAAACCCCTCCAATACATGTAATCAAACTAATTGAACCAAATAAATATAATCAACCTAAGTTAGCCCATTTGATCCAAAAGGTCCAAATGAGCCAAAATCCAATCAAACTAAAATCAATTATAATCAAGGACACCAATCAATCCTAAATCCATCATTGAACAATTCTCAACACCCAATTCAATCCAATTTATCCCAACCAATCCAATGGGTCCACTTGACCTAAAGTGGCCTAAATCATCAAGTTGACTCATACATCACTCCAACCCAAATTGGATTGAATCAACCCATCCAATCTCCTCTATAATGATTAACAATCATCCTTGATAATCCAATTGCAATCAATTTGGTCAAACCGAACTAATTTGATCTCATGATCCAAGTTGACCTAATTAACCCATATGAACCAAAATGAACCAAATCTCATTCCAACCTCAATTAATTAAAATCAATGACTCCCATTAATCATAAATTGAGTACTAAACATGAGTCAACCACTAATTAGTCCTAAGCAAGCCAATTTGGTCTGTTGACCCAATTTGTACTAAAGGATCAAATTGAGTCAAATTAAATTCTAAACCTAATTAATTAAAGCCAATGTCTCTAATCAATCATAAATTAATTATTGAACATAATCCAACCTTCAATTGAACCCAATTTGGTCATAACATAATTGACCCTTTTAGCCCAAATTGACTTAAAGGGGCCAATTGAACCAAATCCTTTCCAAATCCAAATTAATTCAAACCAACACCTATAATTATTCTTAAATTATCAATTGAACCTAAACTAACCCTCCACCCAAGCCAATCTAACCAATTTGATCAAATTGGTTAACTTAGCCCATTTGATCAAAATGAACCCCTATGAACCAAAATAAAATCCACTTCAAATTAAACCAAACAAATTGAACCAGTACATTCCAAATGATCATTTGAACATACCCAAACCTTTGGTTTGACTCAATTTGACTAATTGGTCAACCTAACCCAATTTGATCCACATGAGTCAAATTGAGCCAAATTTATCCAAGCCAAGTGCAAACCCAACCAAACTTGGCATGACTCATCCTTGGGTCACCATGGGTCTGCCCAAGTGGGCCCAACCCATGGCAAACCCGATTTGGGTCAAAACCCTTAAATCAAGCCACCCAAATAGGAAAAAATCCTTATTTGGACAGGTTCTCCCACTCCCCAAGCCTTGAAGCCACCTTTGGCCATTCGTGGACACTAGGACAATAAACCCAACCTGACCCAAGACTGTTGGATTCAACCTTTGGCCATGACAGGGTGAGCTCACCCATGGCATGCCATTGGTTCACTTGGAGGAGGAGGTACACCCCATTCCAGCACATGCCCTACCTCAGCCTCTCAAGAACCTCCACCTCAGCAGTCTACTGCCACCTCCGGCCACCTACCCCAGCCGGACGACTACCAAAGGTTGAGCTAATCTCAGCCCTTGGTTGGGAGAAGAGTCTATTCCTCCCCATCAATTCACACTTCACAGGAGCATCCATAGGGCATTCCGAATAGTCCAAGACACTTCCCCAAATCCTTAGTGCACTCCATCACTTGGTGAGACAAACAAACATGCAAAATTGAGTGCCCCATCCTTACAACCTCACCAAAACTTTACTAAACTCAAATTAACTCTTCCCACACCTTCCCCTCACTTTGGAAAGTCAAAACAAATCGTTCTCCTATCGATTTGTTCACCGGAAGGCACTCCAAGACATATTTTGGTGAGCTTTGTCGTGGTGCTTAGTCCATAGAGGAATCAACCAGGAGCTACTTGGGATCTTCTCAATAGGGCTTCATCTCTTCAAAATGAAGCTACCACAATCAATGGACCACCGATCTCTAGATCCGCTTAGGTAAAAATATGATAAATCATATATTTTCTCTTATGTGTTGGTCTTTTGTGAAGTGAATCATGATTTTATGCATCTTTCATCATAATATCTTCTTATATTTCCTCCACATTTTGGAGTCGATCCCATCATTCTACGAGCTCTGATGAGCTCGAATCAAGCGGCGAAAGGCAAACGGTGTCCATCTTCTGATGCTTGGCAGACAATAGATCATCAACCATCTGTTTCACATGATTAGAATGGATGTCCATGATTTAATTTGCTAGATTATTTGATTTATACCCTTCAAAATACATGATTAATCTCAGCCATCCGATCCGAGAGCGAATAGTGGGGATGAAATCATGTCCGTTGCTGCTAACTCAGCTATCGCATAGAATATTTTAAATAACCTATCCTGTGGCATCATTTGCAAAGCGCTGCTGTGTCAGCTTTCGCATGGTGCTAACGGTTTAAGAGGTTAATTAAGTGTTAAAAATACAATTAAATAGCTAGAACTTTGAAAATTCATAACTAATTGTAGAAAAATTCAAAAAATATAAATAAACCTATTTTAAAAAGGGTAAATAGATGAGAATTTAACAAAAATAAAATCTAGAATGTGTAAATAATGAATAGTGCTTAGTTTGGATTTAAATTTTAGGCTAATTACCCTAATTAAGGCTTATTACTTGGTCAATTGATCTCAAATTGGATAGGTTGATTCCATGGGATGTCCTCTACCTCCCATAATTTTCTTGGGTTTTAATGGCCATGTAATTTAATGAATTTGAAATTCTAATCCTAATTACTCTCCTTAATTAATTTTATGCTTATTAAAATTGCTAAATAGTAAAATCTTAAATGCTTAATGATGATTAATCACTATTAACAGTGGGAATAATGAAGAAAAATAATTAGGGCATCTCTCATAGTTATTTTCCTAAGTACATTTCCATAGGAGGGTTAATTAATGCATATGTTAATTAAAGGCTAATTAAGTAAATTAGTGGTAGAATGAAATCAAATTAAAATGATAATTTGTTCATATAATTCAAATTCAATTCATGGGTTTCCCTTTATGTGTTTAATAACATAAAGATCTTTAAGGAAGTTATGGTTAACCCATGGGTGTGGGAAAATCATAAGAGTACTTAACTTAGTTCTTTCCTTAATCTAATTAACTCTTAAACATGAGCCTATTTGCATTAGGTCATTTTAGGTGCATTGCAAATTTTAATTTTCTCATTGGCATATCAATGGAGGCTCATGATTAAGTAGTTAATTAAATTAAGAAGGCTTAGGGAAGGATAATTAAATTGATTGCTTAGTGATTAAACCTAATCAATATGTAAAATTCACTTAATCACCTTTCTTAAACTCATTAAGTCACCAACATGGGATGGGGCAAAACATTAAGTGTCTTTCTCCTCTTTAAGTTTTAATAATTCAAACTTCAAAATCAAATTGCATAAGAAACTTTGGTTAGTCTTAAAGAATTTTATTTGATTGGATTATCCTTAGAAAATAATGTGATTGAATGTATCATGTGACAATGTTTAATTATTCCTTTTCAATCATTATAAATTTATATGTCATTTGTATCATGCATTCATGGTTTTAAATAAAAGAATCAATTGAACATGACTATATATATGTAAGTTGCATGTGCTGAATTAATCTTACTATATAGTGTGGCTATTATCACAAATGAATCTCAAATTATTTTAAAAATTTTAAACTAATAAAAAATTTTAAATTAATTTTGTCTATGAATATTTTATATGATTTACATTCACTTATAGTTTAAATATGTTAAAGGATTGTTCTATTTTCATGATTCATATGTGTGTTTACATATGTTTGAATGTTAGTAAGTATATAGTCTAGACATCCTGGGAATACGAGGCTTTAGGTAGCCCCAAGAAGGTCTTAGATTACCTCACTTTCTTGGTTTAACAATGAAACATACTTAATTTCATTCATATGTTGACATATGCTAGAATTTGGATAGAGCTTTACTTTACATGAGTAAATAATTTGCTAATATACAATCTTTTGAATGATTTTCATCCCTATGTTAGTGTATATATTTATATGAATTTAAGATAACAAATATATAGTCTAGACATCTTGGGAACATGAGGCTTTAAGTAGCCCCAATAAGATCTTAGACTACCTCACGTCCCTAGTTTAATAATGGCATATACTTAAATCTCTAATACATGTGTATATATATTTAGCTACGAAATGGAATGTCTCTTTTCTACCAAAAGTACATGCATCAACAATCATTCAACTGTGCCAAATATATATATGTGTATATTATTAATGATGAAAAGGAATGATGGAATGATATCCATGTGATGGTGATTTAATCTCCTTATTCTTAAGATGCCTTTCATATTGAATATGATTCTTTAAGATTAACACAAATTTAGGATTAATAAAATGTTTAATAAATCATTTACAAAAAAAATCAAAATCATAACAATATGCCTTTAGAAAATAACTTAGGGTAGGGATGAAGAGGATTAAACATCTTTCCTCTCTTTATAATTATTAGATGTTAAGTAAATATCAAATGAAATAAAAGAAAATATAAATTAAAATCCACCGATCCTTTTAATAACTTGAAGTGAAACATTCCCTCATGTGTAACTTAAACATTCCAAAAACTTTAGACAATCATATACCTAAAGCCTAGTTAAGACATACCATACTAAACCTTAGCACACACATTAGAATACTAAGTCACCACTTCTAGCTCTAAGTTAGGATGGTGTATGTTGTGATGTTGTATTTTATTTTGTGATGTAATATTTTAGACTAGATGCTAGGATTATTTATGTGTAAACTGGATGTTAGGTTGTTCATAGCCTAAATATATTTTCTGGGGATTATGCTAAAGTAAAATAATAACTAAATATAAATCCATTTTCTTGGAGGTTGCTTATGCCCCTTTCCATAATCTATATTAGGATATGTGTGCTTGGTTACCCATGTGCTGGGTGCTAAGTCCAAATTTATGAAATATAAACTGCTTGGTTTCAATATTTATTTGACTAACATCTTTTCTGCAGATGTAGTTAGATTTTATTTTCTATAAATATGTAATTTTGTAAAAGAATTAGGCATAATGCTATGGGGTTTAGGATGAATAGTGGCTAGAAGGCAAACACTTGGGAGGCCTTGTGAAGCCTAGAGTAAATCAAACCAAAGGATGGAGAAGGAAGTGAAGAATGAAGACCCTCATAGCATCTATTTAATTATAATTGTAATATTCTTTTGTAATCCAGGTTGTATAAGGATGGAGCTTGGCTACCTAACTTCTTTTCTTTTTCAAGGTGTACGGTGGTACCCGGCCACACGGGCCTTTTATTTTTTTACAAAAATTTATAAATGTTTGATTATCATGTTTAGCTTATGCAATATAACATGCAAGTTTTTCATAGGTTTCTTAAAACTTGATGATTGAATGTGTGGCCTAGATGTGGCACGCTTTTTAGGATAAAATTAATTTTTCTATCCCCATTAATAACTCATAACTAAATTGTAAATCTAACTCAAAACCTCACTTTAAAGCTTAGGTTCTAATCAAAATAATTAAAAGATTTAATAATCTCTTTTGAATGATGTATGTTATAACAATCATGCATATCATCTTGCTTCACTTTTGAATAGGGAGGGTCTTCATTCTTGCACGATAGGAGGATGATTGACATTTGAGGGCATCCCTTGTAGTGGAGAACACCTCCTCTCACAGGTTTAGCCCATAATCTAATCTCATCATGCATTTAGGCATAAATATCCCAAGCCTTTGTCCAATGAATATGTCAAAATGGTGTAAAAGATTGTAAATTTTGCATTAGTCTAACTCATGATCTCATACAATTCATGATCTAGTCTCTTAGGGAGTAAGTCTAGGACTCTAGTTTTCTTTCTAATTAAATAATATCTCAACTATCTTGTATTTACATAAGATCGCCTACATGGTTTTGAAGCATAGAGATGTTAGCTGACAGCCACTCCAGGCGGTTGTAAGTCCAGAAGAGATAGGTTTATCCTCTCTTGTGGAGATGAACTATAATGTCTCATTTCTTTTTATTAGACATAGATCATGCTTTTAGCTTGTGCTAAAGCATCATAGATTTAGGTTCTAAGGCTGTTTTTTTCTTTCAGGCTACGCATATAAGTCCTCGTCTCTTAGACATTTTCATAAACTTGTATTGATGGACTATAAGCTGGAACTGTGATAAAGAAGAGAAACTTAATTTCAACTATAAGTACACAAGATTTAACATGTACCATTATTTAGTACTTATAACTTATTATAGACATCAATGCCGCTCTAGAGAATAATCATTATTCTTGGGCTTCATCCTACTTGTCCTAAAGCTATGGTAGACTAATGTCGATGTTTCAGCAACTTATGTAGTCATGAAACTATTGTATAGACCAACACTTCCCAAACCCCACATCATTCAACAACAAACCAATCAACCACAACTAATAATACTATAACATCCATTAAAATTCTAAATCGAGCCAATTAAATTCGCATGTAGAATTTCATGGCACATGCAACTCACAAAAATGATAATAAAACATTTAATAAGACGAAGAACATAAGAAATTGAAATAAAATATCCTTATATCTGCAACATGATGCAATTATTAAAACTTAAAATGTTACAAAATGGAGGTAAAGCAGAAGTAGATAAATGATAAGCTAGCAATCGAAGCTGACTCTCCTGTGGAGAGGATGTGACTCCAAAAAACCTACAGAATATAAGCCAGAGGGGTGCCAAGGAGAATCACCATGAGAAGTTAAAGTCAGGATGAGAATTCCGAGGAGGGATCTAAAAGCCTCTATCGCCAAGGACAAGGTAGCCAAAAGACTTTATTGAACTAGAAGATCTCCACTCTCCACTTGAATCCTCAAATCAACAGTATCGCACATGCGATTGCAAAAGAAACTAAACTCAAAATAGAGTTTTTCATTTGGACTTATAAGATCATAACCGTTAGAATATAAATATATGATGAATCAGAGGGAGTTATTGAACCGTCAATTTTCTAAAATCAGACCCACACCAGCTCAGCTTGAACCGGCAAGCCTACCTATGCCTATTGTGAGGCTAATTTTATATTTGCCAAACCGCCTATGACTAGTTCAAGATTGAACCGACTAGACAAGCTCATTCAGTCCGATTTTAACAACTTTGGCCATAAGGGCTCTCTCGAACTTAGAAGGAAGGAATCTCATTGTAATAAGATTGAATTGATGGAATCCTACGTGATAGATTCTGGATAATGTAGGTTGGGGCTGAGCATCATAAAAAATTATATGTGCATCTCTTGCTAGTTTTTAATAATTAATTTTTTAATGCACTTGATCTCTTGTACATTAAAATATTAATTTGATTCTCTTTTAAGTCTTCATAATTATAAAAATAAATAAATCAGTTCGCATCCCCTCATAATTATGCTATTCAACAGGATGAAGATGGTTTTGCCGTTATAGTATTGCCCACCATGAACGTCTTGATTGTGTGCTGATAATTAATAATATTTGGAATATTTACTAATAATGGAACTTTATACTATGGTGACAGATAAAAATGCTTTTGTTGAAACCAATTTAGCTCGAATTTATTTTAAATTTACTTTTCTATTTGGCCTGATGCTCTCCTCAATGATCATTGATTGCCTTTTAATCCCAACAAGGATGGAACTTACTACACTCATAAGTAACCCCAAGTACATCAAAAAGCTTGCCAACACCATCTTCACAATATTTTTGACGCTGGCAATGTCGAGCATCAGAAAAAAAATAATAAAAAAAGGTGGCAACACAGCATTTGAGTTAAACATTGACGAAGAATTTTTTAGTAGAAGGCAATCTATGGCTTATAAATTCAATAATGTCATATCATATTTAATTAAATGAGGAAACTTACTTCCACTTTGATGATTCCATCTTTCAAAGAAAATTCAGCTCTTACGTTGAGGTTCAGTTCATTGATGACAACTATTGAATAATACAAAGTAATATACAGATCCACACTTCATTGCCATTTTTGAGGATGATGACAACTCCTTGCGTGGCTTATTTTCTAGCTTCTCCCTTGTATGCATTGTTGTCATGAAGAGAATTTCTATCTATAAACCTTTTTGTTTGGATTATATGTATATTTTTATTTTTATTTAAATATTTTTTTAGCATTTATCATTAAATTTTGATTTCTATTACTTTGGGTATCTTAAAATAAGTTTTTTAATTCTCAAATTACAATGTGTTTCCCCAAGGAGGTCGAGAACCAAGTTTTGTTCATGGTGGGCAACACAAACCATGAGCAAAGAAAAAGAAGCCCTTTCCCTCTGTCTGCTCGTCCTTCTCCTGATTGTCGCACGTACTCATGACTCACAATCCCATGACTCTCACTTGCTCAACATCGGCACATTTTCTGGACCTCATTAGTTATTTTTCTTGTCATTATCAACAAGGTTTCACCTCCACTCTCACAACTATTAATGTGATATGGATCTCACTACTCCCACTGAAGCTCTTGAGAAGATTTGCTTCGCTTACCACTCTTTGAGTGCTTAGAAACTAAATTGGGAAGTCTCAAAGCTAAAGTACATATAACTTGTAAAATGTGTTGATTTATTTCTTGATTAAGTCATAAAAGTTGTTTTATAAACAACTTACTGGATTGCAATCTTACCATATGTTTTTCATGATTATTTTGGACCATTGATTTCTTCCAAGAGATCATTGACTATTGTCATGATAGTTTGTTTTTATGTGCTACTTTTTGCTCTTTCCATTCATTCTTGTAATTAGTTGTAGGAATAGAGAATAAGCTAATGTTTATTTTTTTTTTACTTTCACTAAACTTGCAAATAAATGTCAGGTTTTAATTTTGTTTTAATGCTTTTAAAGCTTTGGTATTTTCTTGTTGCAAATAGAGATGATTCTTTAATAAAGTGAGGTGAATAGTAAAGTATTACAAACATTGAGTTACATATTACTTCAAAAGAATTAGTTGTGTTAAGCATTGTAGTAATCAACTGCTTTATAAGTTGTCTTAAGAGGCCCTTATAAATTTTACCATATTGATGCCTTTTAATTGTGGGTATATTTTGATTGGTTTTATTGTCTATAGCTTGTTGTACTTTCTTCATTAAGCTACTAATATGTATTGTTGTAATGTTGATGCAATAGAGGACTATTTAGTTTGTTTTTCAACTAACTTTATTAATAAGATTTTTTTCTACAATCTTGAGTTGATTAATGCATGATTTTAGATAAGATTCTTGAATTTTACTTTGTGTTTCTATGGGATGAATAATATTAATATTTTTGGTATTTATAGTTTTGGACAATATTGGCATATCTATCTAAGAAGAATTTATCAAGTGGTTTTTCTACAAGGTTATCATGTAATGTAACATTTGGATATTCATCTCTTACGGTCATTTGCTTGTAAGTTTTTTTTAATTTTTAATAACCTCGGACATTTAAAATTATTTTATTTAAATCAAATATTTACCCAACCTCAAAAAAGAGATTGATTTTGCCCCTATTTCCACATTCCAACATTCTAGCATCTATATCTAGAATCAATTGTCACTCATTTATGGCAATAGACACCTCTCAATTAAATTAGAATAAAGTATAATTTAAGAGTCAAAGAGAAAACACAACTTTTACAAATTTATAAAAATTAAAAAAAATAATAGAAATTGTGAAAATAATTTAGTAGTTATTTCAAAACTAACTGTCGAATCTCAGTGCTAATGAACTAACCAAAATCTCTTGCATAAGTGTCCTCCATTAATTTTTTATATTAGTTCAAGTTTGTTTTATTTAAATATAATTTTTGATGCTATGATCTACTATGATAGCTTTTCTCAAACTATATAAAAAGATCAAAGTTTACATAATTTTTAGGGCAACAAAAAACATTGACAAGAGTGGATGAGATAGTACATAACACAAAAGATTAAGAAAAACACAAGGATAACATTGAGAAATAGCCAATAAGCATGTTAATAAAACATAACTACTTGATTAAATAAACGTAAATAATATGAAAATATTTTGTTATATCTTCAAATCTTTAATTTTATTTAAAATTGATAGGTTTATTTCAATATTATGAAGTAGGGCATACAAAATATAAAGATCAATACAAATATCAATATATAATTTCACATTCAAATAGATAGTCGATCTAAAAAGATTGTGTAAATTTTATATGACTTATATCAATATTATGTACTCTTCACCCTAGTGGAAGAGACAATCATATTGCTTTTATTGTATTTGGTCAATATTGTAATGTCAACTTATGAAATACCATACTGTGTAGAATACATTTCGTTGAGGTAAGATAAAGATAAATTATTGATGGAACCTAAAGTAGTTAACTAAAAGAGAAATAAAATATGATGTATTGAAAATATATATATTAAGAGATATCATGTTTGTGAATATTATTCTTTTGAAAGTGTGATAATTTATAGATCAAGGAAAGGTTAAGTTCAAAATACATGGGACTCAAAGATAGAGTTGGCTATGTGAATTAATGATTGAACAATAATAGAATAATTAGATATGCATTATGCCATTTATATGCCTTCTTCAAGAAAAATCATTTATTTTGTCATGAGAGTATCCTATGTACCAGTGTAAATACAACATCATCTAGCCACATTTAAGTGTTATGACATTAGAAAATTGATCTAATTAATTATAAATTTTGATGTAATAATTTAATTCAAAACATCTAAAATTATATTTATGAACATCGAACTCCAATTTTAAAGAATTTATAGTCAAAATGAATGTTTCAATAAGAAGAACATATTGATATCAAAAGTGCATAGATTCAAGACTAAATAATGCAATGTTAAGCACTTAAAGTGTAGCTAAAAATTTTATGATAATGGTTCAAAAACAAATAATTTATAAATCTTTTGTGGTTTTAATCAATATGAGCATCTCAACAAAAAAATTCAAAGCATTTAAGATACTTCATTAAAGTACTTAAATGTATAAAGTTAATTTATAATCAAGAGAATCAATAAGGATCATTTTGGTGAAGTGTTTGTAAATTTTTATTAAATTAATCAAAACTCCACTTTAAAAAAAATTCTAAAAATAGTTTAATTCCTTAAATGAAGCAAAGCTTGGACCTAGACATGAACCTGTAGTTATAGAGAGTTCTTCTTAATAATTAGCATCGATAATCACTAAGAATTATTGCTTGACTAAATTCACCCAACCATAATTTCCCATCAATGGTTGTTTGACAATAATCTTAAGATCACTACCACTCAACCTTAGTCACCCAACTACTATGTCATAGTAATTGAAATTCAATTACTATTGATTGGCATGGCTATTTTTACTCGATTGCTATCGCCAAACCATAATTGTACAACCAATATCACTAGACCATCATTAGACTATGATTAAATGATTATTATAACTATACCATCCCTGATTAAGCCATTATAATCCAACTAGTATCTCCCAACCAGCATTGCTTAAGTGTCGAATAATGTTAATATCTACCAATGCAAAAATACATTGATTCTAATTATTAATGATAACATTGATGTGTGTTATTGTTAAAGAAGGCTAATGTATGCCTTTAATAATAATAAAATTGCACACAATTTCAAAAAAGGTTGTTGCATACCATTAATATTAAACTCGATGTTCTCCATTACCATCAAAATTATTGCATGCCATTGAGTAATGTCAATATACAATATCACCATTAACACTAACACCAACCATTAATTAATATCTTGACACCTAATGTCGACACCATGGTCTATACTTAGTTAAATTTTTTTAACCATTGCCTCCTTCCAATATAAATAATTTAGTGAATAGAACTAATGATTTTAAGAAGATAACTCTAATGTTTCAAGGCTGCTCAAACTTTCATCATAAAAATTATATTCCATAGATTATATAAATATTTTTCCCAAGTACAAGAAAGTTTATCATTTATAATCTATGACATAAATCAGTAAAAATTTATAGCTTAGATAGCATCTTTTTTGTTTTCTCTCTTTTTAGGTTTTTATATGAGAAAATGTTTTGTCTTCTATACTCTACACCTATTTTATCTATTTGTGTGTGAGATTTTCATACAATGCTAAGATAAAAAATTCTTTTTTTTCATAAATGTTTTAGCATATAACATTTTAGTTCCATATGCAAAAAGTAATTTTTAAGTTGGAGCCAATCTTACTACAACCTCAAAAGTTCATTTAGGATGATATGATGGGAATGGTTATAATAGGGCAATCCCTTTACCATCCACTAAATTATTCATTAACTAAGAAGCAAGTCAAACCATGGGAATTATGATTCCAACCTTTTAAAAAATAATATTTTATGTGTCACTAGTCAGATTCTGTTATAATCAATTAATGCAACAAGAGAAAAATTATGACTAGGGATCGACTCTTGCCATAACATCAAAAGGATGTTTACATTAGCATCTTAAACAAGGCTATAGTTTGGTAAGTTCTTTCCCTCACTATTTTTATATGTATCTAATGATACCTTTGGAAACTACTATTTTAAAACTTTCCATAAATATAAGAATTACTAGTATTTTTTAAATGAATTTCAAGTTCTACAAACACTTCTAAGGTCGGCCTTTACTAATTGTGTAATGTTATAATCATGACCTTAAAAGGATTGTAATGTTCTATAAATAAATCAACCATAATTTTTCAAATTAAGAAATGTGACTATTGTTATACTCTAATCAATGTACAATTCCTTGAAAGAGAATCTAATTTGCTAAACTCCACCCCATGTTAGGATCATTAAGTAATAGGTTGATGAATTAAGCCATGATGTTTTTTAAATCTTGATCTATCCATAAGTTTACATTAAATCTTTCTAGCGAGATTTCTCTAGAATGGCAAGAGGTAGAGATATAAGGATGGATGAGTATATAATATAATCAGGCTACTTTATATTTATGATGATAAAAGTATAACAATAGTAAACTATCTCATTTACAAAGAATACTAGCATCTTGAAATATTAATGTAAATAATATAAGATTAAATAATAGCTCAAAATTACAATGAGTCCAAAGTCTAGATATTCATCCAAAACTTTATTTATAAGATTAAAAAGCTATATAATTAGCTACAAAAAATTCTTAAAAGTAAGAAAAAGAAAAATGTACAAACTTTGGTGATTTCTAAAGTGTAAACATGTGAACAATAATCTAGTTTAGGGGAAAGTGTGGCCTTCAGATGACATGACCTCTCATGTTGGTCAACTTGTCCAAGGGCGAGTTCAAAATATGACTACTATTGAGTTGAACTATAAGTAGGTAGATGGTGAGTTCCCATGTTGAATTTTCCCATCAAGTATGTTAGGCATGTCCATTGAGTCAAGAAGACTGACTGAATGCATGATGAGTCCTTTTCTACGAACTATCACATAGTTCGATCATCAAGTTTAGGGTGAATGGCATGTGGTGAACTTCATGCTAGTCTGACTTGGCTAGTTCACAAGTTGATTGGTTCGCTAAGACACGTGTGCTTGATTTGAGGTATACCATAGGTATTTAATAACCTAAGCATCTCTCCTTATAATGAAGATCCCACCCTAACTTTTTTTATGACCAATAAAGAATATGATGAGCAATGGAAAATTCTCTTACTACTCCAAATCAAGCACACGTGTCTTAGTGAACCAATCAATAAGCTTTCCTTGAAGAACTAAAAATTTGATCACCAAAATGTGAATAAATTGAAATTGGGTAAAATTCTTGTCAGTTCGATTGAGTTCAAAATGAAAATTTTCAAGTCTTTTTATGGTCCTAGTGGATGATATTGATCATAAAAGAAATTGTTGAATAAACAAAAAGATTAACATGGAGGAAAAGAAAAAGGAAATCAAATTTAAGTGGTTCGACTTAGATGACTTATGTCTACTATAAGGAGTAGGAGTTCGTACTAAAAAGAAAAGGGAATGAGATAAGTTCTCATTCTCTATCTCCATCTTTGTTATTATATAAAATTCAATAACTTAGGTCCTATTTGAGATCAGTTTTATTTTATGTCTTATATTTTTAATTTTATGTTATTTTTAATAATATATTTGTTTGTCTTTTTTAAGTATTTTTATTTTTTATTTTAAAAACAAATCATATTATTTTTAAAAATACTAAAAATAACTACAAGAAGTTTGGAGTGTTTTCAAAAATGAATATTACTATCAAATATATTTTACTTCAAATCAAAATAATAATAAAATAAATAAAAGTGGTCCAAAAAAATTTTCCATAGTCCCTTCCCTAGCTAAATAAAAACTAAAGTAATTATCATCAATCCACAATGATGTGGTAATCTGGTGGATCGAAGAGATCAGTTTTACTAGAAATTGAAATAGTTCATGTGGTAGCTTTAGTAGGTAAAAAATATAAATAAAATTCACCATGCTCACTAGCAAATTTGACACTATCTATGCAGGTAAAAATCATAATAGCGAATAATAGCTTCAAAGCATAATTGATTCTTATAGAAACATAACTCTCCCTCTTGAGCAAAATTTACATTTTTCTCATTAGTGATTTGATATTATATTCAGTGAATAGAGACGAGTGATCCTAATTTTTTGTCAAGAAATTATTGTGCTGCTAAGAAAGCATTTGCCATCTCAAAAATTGGACAACAGTCTCAAAAGAAAATGAAGAGAAAGAAGTAAAGTTTCAAATGTATTGTTTGAAAGATATTAATTAAACAAAAGAGATGTTGAAGCATCACAAAATCATTTGCTAGTCAAATCATTAGAATTTTAATAAAATTACATAGGATTTGAAATGACAAATAAAATCACATCATTCATTGAAAATGAATTACAAGCATATACATATTATGGAATGCTTCTGGAAGATACTATGTTCCAATCGCTAGTGCATTTTCAAAATTTTCAACTAGAGAAGATGTCACTCCTGCTCATAAAACTTGCATCAATTGGATCATAAATTGTCTCTTTAGAAAGAAGGCCCCAATGAATAAAATATTTGATTATGAACTCAACATCTTTAGCAAATTGATATATTTGAAAGAAATTTGTTTTTCTCCATAGCATGTTGATTGAGCTCTTCAATCTATTCATTTCTATTCTAACATCATTGATCTAACCTTAACAAAGATGCCTACAAAATGATTAGCCAACATCATAAATCTTTCGCTAAATATTTAAAATAGGCTTAATTAATACATAATTAAGCTAATTAGACACTTTCAAAAAAAATTAAAAATATTCCTAGTTTCCCATTGAACAGACGATTAGTGCCAATGAGGAGTCCATGTCAGCGCTAGTCGCCCGCTAGTCACCCATTCAACGGGATACTAACTGTGGATCAAAAAAAAAAAATTATTCCAACAACATATATGTGATCATTAGTCATTTGCTAGATGTTAGAATTCAATGAATTTGATATCATTAGAAAGCTTATAGAATTTTCCATGACTTTCAAGTTGATAACTTCAGATAATTCTCACTCGATTAGCTGCATTTTTTATATTCCTTCATTTTTTAATGCACGAAATACAAACATAGCCCCACTTGTTTAACTATATCAAACTCATCCGATGTCTGAATCGAGAAGGCTTGTATCATTGGAAAGCTAATAAAATTCTTTATGACTTTCATGTCGACAACTTTCGATGACTCTTGCTCGATAAGCCACAATTTTACGTATGCTCGACATTTCATGATGCGAAATAGATTACACATACACGACCCCATATTTTTGCTAGTATCGGACTCATCCAACGTTAGAATTGAGCTAGTTTGATATATTTGGAAAGATAACAAAATTCTCTATGACTTTCATGCTGATAACTTTAGAAGACATTCGTTCGATAAGCTACAAATTTTATGTATGCTCGGCATTTCACAGTGCAAAATAGATAACACATACATAGCCCCACATTTTTGTCCATATCAGACTCATCCAAAATCAAAATTGAACGAGCTTGAAATTGTTAGAAATCTAACAAAATTATCTATGACTTTTATGTTGATAACTTTTGATGACTCTCGCATGGTATGCTGCAATGTTTACATATGCTTGATATTTTATGGTAGATAACACATACACAGTCCTACATTTTTGCTCATCACTCATCTGATGTCAAAATTGAGCAAGCTTCATTGGAAAGCTAAGAAAATTCTCTATGACTTTCATGTTGATAGCTTTTAATGACTAAGCCCTAGTTTTTACGTATGCTCGACATTTCACGGTGTGAAACACATAAAACATACACAGTCCCACTTTTTTGCCTGTATCAGACTCATCTGGTGTTGGAATTAAGTGAGCTTAATATTGTTAGAAAGCTAATAAAACTCTCTATGACTTTCATGTTGATAATATTTGATGACTCATGCTTGGTAAGCTGCAATTTTTATGTATGCTCGGCATTTCAAGGTGCAAAATAGATAACAGATACATAACCCCCATTTTTTCCTGTATCAGACTCATCTAGTGTCAAAATTGAGAGAGCTTGATATCGTTGGAAATCTAACAAAATTTTCTATGACTTTTACGCTGACAATTTTCAATGAATCTCACTTAACAAGCCATTATTTTTATGTATGCTAGGCATTTCATGATTAGAAATAGGTAACATATATACAACCCCACATTTTTTCCCATATTAAACTCTTCCATTATCAAAATTGAGCAAGCTTGGTATGATTGAAAAGATAACAATATTTTATATGATTTTCATGTTGACAACATTCAATGACTCTGACTTAATAAGCCACAGTTTTTATGTATACTCGGCATTTCACGGTGCGAAGCAAATAACACATACACAACCCTACATTTTTGCCCATATCAGACTCTGATGTAGAATTGAGTGAGCTTAGTATCATTGGAAAGCTAATAAAATTCTCTATGACTTTCAATTTGATAACTTCTGACTACTCTTACTCGATAAGCTACAATTTTTATGTATAATACATGTATGAATACAATCAATTGTAGTTCAACTTACATATCCCTAACATGAAAATAACTAAATTAAATTCAACACAAGTTAGTACAAACTATTGATGCAAAAAGAAGAAATACATAAGTAATGTATATAACGAACATAGAAAAACAACTATCTCCAACGAGGTCTACGTAGTTGTTCACTCCCTGGAGTGTAACAAATAGGTGAATGTCGAGGACATTCTCAGATGATACTTCCACTACTATTCTTCCTCCTCAGCCTACTCAATGGGCTGAGTAATCTAGAGGTGTAATCTCAGATATCACTGGTGATGCTCGTGGAGGGAAGGGAAAATTAGGATACACTCCATGCATAGGTGACATATAAAATGGTGGAGGATCGTAGATGGGTGAGACTGTCACCTGCCATGGCTAGAATTGACTCAACATGAATTCCTGATATGAGTACAGAGGTAGACTAGTAAAAGTGTAGATGTATGGATTGACATCTGGGACAGATGATGGACTAGCACCTATCCCTAATGTATATGGCTGAGCAGCTGAAGGTGGAATAGAAGTACTTACATCATCAGTGCTCATGTACATACTATCCAAAATGTACATATTTCATCACATCTCCTTACATAACTCCTCGTACTTATTTATTAAACATTTAAATTTTGTGTCTTCATCTCTCCTGCAATGAGGTTGGAATATATCTTCTATATCCAAGATATGCTTGCACTACAAAATAAAATAAGGTTTTAATATTTATTCATTTTAGAGACATAAATTTATAAAATAAGATATCTTACCATTATTCGCTCTCCAGATGCTTAGGGATAAAATTGTTAAGGGGAATTGTGGGTGCCTTCTACATGTACAGTAAAATCTAAGACTAATACCACCTCATGTACCAATTGATCATCGGATTAACATCCTGTGAAGAAGCATTTATTGTGACAACCAAATCACGTCTGTTCACCCACTATGCAACATATATCTAATGGTAATCCAACCAATCACGTCAACCTTCCCTCGACCATCTACTCTTTTAAAGACATAATCAATTGGTGTTACATCAACTTTTGGTAGTAGAGCAAACTATCTCAAAACATGATCTAGAAGGTACCACTCAACTATTTCTAGTTGATTATAGGTACCCTAGTAAGCCATATCTCCTATCCATCTATGCAAATATCAGTAACTTCTATGCATGTCTGATGTCCGTATGGCTCCCAAATCACTTAAATATTTAAAAATAAATTTAAGAAATACAACTACTCTACAATGAACTTTACAAACAAATTATGAACATAATAACCTAACTCTCTAGCAACCTTTCAAGTTCATCTCTATAAATTTTAATATGAGCTGGTGTCATCTTGCGTAGATAGCCTTCATTCCACCTATAACCAATGCTCAACCCATCTAACTATATTGGATAATGTATTTGTAGTGTTGGTCGACCAACATGTATATGCTCCCATGACCAAACCTATAATAAGTGTAAACAACTTGCCATATTGGTGGGCTTTCGCTTTGTGGACTCATGTAATTTTACGTATAGATGTGCTAACTCAGTACCTCCCAAAGAGTGTATGCTAAAGAAGTCAATATTTTCTAACAACGGTAGGTACTGCTAATGAACCTACAACCCATATGTGTCTTGAAGCAGAAAACATCCAATAATAAACAAAATGTACTCTCTGAGGTGGATAACAAACTCAGCCTCAGAGATATCTGAGTAAGAGTCTCTATAAAATATCCACAACAACCATCGTAATAGCAAACATGTCTATGCCTGAGCCTAATACATAATGTCGATATAACATGTGGTTGCACTAGATGATGGTATACAACACCATGCTCTGGATACCTGCCAAGGAGTTCGTCATTATAATCTGACCAAGATGCTCACCTCTTACCTTCTCTTACCACAACAGGTCCAACAATAGGAGGCCAATCAATCCAGACACCCAGAATCATAGTCAAATCTTGAAGCATGGCTGTCATCTCACCAACTGCCAAGTGAAATGTATTCTTCTATGGTGACCATCACTAAACCAAAGTAATAAGTAAATGTTGGTCCAACCTAATGTACTATAGCTGTGAAACGTAATCCAACCCAGCATTGCGCAAACCACTCATGAATCTAAGGCGGTTCACTGACCACTCACTTAATATCAATTGGTGAGATGATGCCTCAAGCATGTGTCATGAGCATTCAAATAGGAAATCATATATTTTTGTTAATGTGAAATAAAGTTTCTTAAGAAAAAATAAGTTGTATATCATACCATATAAGGATGTGCAACTCTATGTCTATCATGTAATGAATGATGCTAGGGCGAACCTCAGTTGGTGTTGGCCCATAGTCTACTGGGTCCTCCTCTGGTCACCTCCGATGCTAGCATCTACTTTCTCCTTGTTCTTCATCATCATTGTACCTATGTAGTGCATGTATTTGGACAACAATAGAAGGAAAACATTATGCATATCAATAGCAAAGAAGTGCTAGAAGTACTCAATTCATATAAATAGATCTATGTAGAACTAAAAGAGCATAGCTACAAATAATACAATAAAGAAGTTTATATATATAATTAATAATGAACTAAGAGAGTAGTTTACATATAGATAGGTAGCAAGTACTAACAGAATAGTGGGCATACAAATAAAAATGAAATAAGAACTACAAGAGAGAGCATAAAAAAGCCAAAGCTATGAAGCATAGTACATCATACAGTTACAACATAGATTTGCTTCACTAATATGTAAAAAGAACTATAATAAAGAGGATCATAAGCTATAGAGAAGGTTGAGTGCCTACAATAGTGGGCAACATAAAATGAAAAGCATCAAGTTGCTACTACAAGATATATATGCTACAAATGGTTAAAATAAAAAAGCTACATGTGGTAGGACATACTTGCATATCTAATTCCTATGCAGGCAATTTTGAGGACATGTTGTTCTATTATGTCCAATGTTTTTGCACAACCGCAAATTTATTGTATGTAGCTGTATTCTTATATCTTCTTGTTCTTGGCCTACTAGCTCTCCTTTTGAAATTTGGTGATGCCAACTCAATCATTGACTGATCACACAAGTAAGTTGGCCACTCACTTTGATCGGGTATAACATAGAATTCAGGTTATGTATTACAATAGAATTAAAATGTGTAGTAACAAAAGATGTATTGGATGTGACTTAAAATTTCATTGGCCTAATGTAGCTATCACATGTGGACAAGGTATGTGGTATAATTATGTCTATTTACATGTGGAGGTGCAGTAGTTTTGCTCAAGTAGTTTGACCTTCAATGATCTGGTGACATATCAAACACCTAAAATTCATGCATATTGATCTTTATTGGTTCAGCACATTTCCTTACTTCGCTCATTCTGCTGTAAAATATTTTTTGCATGTGGTGAGAAGATCGACTCATTCTAACTAATGAGATTTATTGTCATCTTAAAGTGTTTTAAAATAGTGACACAATATTGTAATAGATGGCTATAATTAGAGCTTGTATGGGCAAAGCACGAGCATGCTTTAGTACACTATTGAAATACTCTAATGCATTAGTAGTCATTATGTCATATCTGTAGCCACTATCATAAGTCAAAGACACTAAAATAATATTTCTTGCAATGAACCAATCATGGGCTTCCTGTTTGATGTTTTTGATATTAGTCATGTAATGTGTAAAAGTATAAATGTGTTCAAATTAAAATTAAATTGAAATAAAATAAAATTAATCACTCCAAATCATCTCACACATGTGGTTATACATGATTGAAGTCTAAACAAAATTCAACCAAGCCAAATGAGTCATTTGAACCCAATTGAAATCAAGCTTAACCCATTTAAGCCTAAATGGAACTAAAATGAAATTTAAAATTAATTCAAAACCTAAAGGAATTAATCAAATTAAAGCTTGGTAAATCATTAGTTAAAGATAATTGAACACAAAAATAATTGAATTAAATCAAAATCAACAAAGTCAAAACACTTTGAATCCAAATGGCATGAATTAATCCAACTCAAATGGATTTGGCTTTAACCTCAAACTCACATTGGGTTTGACTAGGGAAACTAAATATTAGCCTAAAGGTTGTGGTGGTGATGCCAAAAGCTATAAATAAAAAGTCCAAGTGAGATGAGATGAAGTATGCAAACAAGGTTCCTCCAAGCCACGATGCCTTTATGATTCCTCCTCCCCTCGACATCCTAATGCCCTTGGATTTTATCCAATTTTTTTAGCACCTCTTTAAAGATGATTCCAAGGGTTGGAATCAAGTGGCCAGTGCATTAGCAAAGGGATACTTGGCTTCTTTCATGAGATAGCAAGAGGGAGAAGAGAGAAATCCAAAATGGTCTCTATCGGCCAAGGAAGGAAACGGGAAGAAATGACTTTCTCCCCTAAAACCATTCATCCAAACATACTAGCAAGGCCAAGAGGGACTAAACCCTCCCTATAGCCAAGCCCCTCATCACCGGTGGTCAGATTCAAGCCATCTAATGCTCCATATGCATGGCTCTCGCCATGTATGGAAAGAGAGAAGAGAAGCCCTCTCCTGTTCATATTTTCATTCCAAAGCCGGCATTCAACCTCTTGGCCTCTAATGACAAAAGGAGAGGGAGAGCATTTCATGCCTGATTGACCTTCCCAACACATTCTAGAGGTCATGACCTCTAACAAATCTTCACCGAGGCACATTGCTACTGGCATTCTTGAGGATGGTCAAACCCGACGAGAAATGGCCGATTGTTGGTCTACACGGTAATCTACAGGGACGCAAAGCATGAAACTCCTTCCAGAGCTTCGCCAGGCCACCATGAAGGTGACATGAATTACCACTGCTGATGAGACCCCACAGCGGCGAGGTATGCCTCACAATCGATCTTTTCATCTTTGGTCCTTTGTGAAGAGAATTTGATTCCTAAGTGGATCAAATCGTATAGATCAATCATAAATTGATGCTTGATCTTTTTACAATCAAAGTCATGTTGAAATTTACTTTAGATTGCTGATAATCCAACAAATTTGATCGATGTCATCTATCTCTCATTAAAGAGAATAGGGAATGATCTCTGCCGTCAATTCCTTCTATCTGGAATTGACGACTGAGATCTAGTTGGACAATTTGATTAAATCACTATACAAAATCGTGGGAGAATTTAGGACCATTCGATTGGTCGATCAATCCCACGTGGCCACCGCTTTTGACATGGGATCCGTGTGGATCCCGTATGGCCTAATGGAGCCACACAACGTGGCAATGATGTCACGCCACATGGCATTGGCACTACGTCGGCGCCACCATTTAAAATGAGTTTTTTTTCATTTTAAATTATTAAATAAATATTAAAAGTACTAGAAACTTAAAAAATAATATAAAATAAAATCTAAATCTAAAAAATGAAAATGAGGGCTCTATGGATTCATCTCAATGGGTAGAATCCATTAAACTCAAAATTACCAATTAATTTTGGATTAATTTGACTTTAAATAAAATTAATTAAACTTAAATTAATCACAAACCACTAGTCCAATTGAAGTGAAACTTTGGGAAACTGAAGCTGATGTTAAAATGCACTTTAGGAAAAAGTTTCATGAATTAATTCAAACTAAATCAAAAGATATTAAATTTTAAACTCTAAACTTTAATTTTAATGAAATAAATTAATATTGAATAAAATCAATCATAAAATTGATCAAATCATTTTAAATCAACATAATTAACCCTAATGAACTTAAACACATCAATGAAACCCACTAAAACTTAATAAATCATAAAATGGCCTAATTTGGTAATTAATTGAATAAATTAATTCAAATAATTAACTTGAATTTAGAAAAATCATAATAAATAAACCAAAATTTCAAAAATTCCAAATGAACTTTCTATGGATGCAATTTTCTGAGATAAGTCGAAGAAAGAAAAATCCCTAAATAATCCTCATTAAATTAAGCTTAATTTAAGTTTTAATAAAATAATTAAAATCATAATTACTCTATAATCATGCATCTAATTAAAATTATACTTAAAAAAATCAAATTGGCAAGGAACTCCACTTTTCATAAAACTTTCAAATTGAATTGACTTACGAATTGGGAATTATTGAGTTTCCAAATCTCTAAGTCAATATAAATTAAATAATAAATTAAAAAATTCATAAAATTATAAAAATCATAAAGTTGGTTTGAAGCACCTTCACCAACACGAGAACACTTAAGGATAATTTTCCAACACTCTAAATCAAAGCATTTGATCATTTATATACTTAAGGTTTAATGAAAATATAATGAATATTAAGTTTAATTAAACCTTATGGCTAATAAATTCATAATAAATAAATCAGTAAAATTTTAATCCATAATCAAGGCAAGCTAAGAATGAATTAAAACACTAACCTAAGTGTTTTAGTTTAACATAATTCAACCAAATGAATTCAATGAACATAAATATTAATGAAACAAATAATTAAACCAATCTAAATCAAATAAAATAAAAAATAAATTAAATCAAGAAGATTTAATCAAATAAAAAAATTAAATGAATAATCAATTTTTAAAGACAAAATTGAAACATTAATCCAAACTTAATATAAATTCAATCATCTAAGCGAATCTAAAAGGAGCTAATTAAGATACTTAGGATCTTAGTTAGGTCTTTAGGATGAAGATTTCATTCTATTAAGATTTAGGATGTTGAATGGAATGGGTTACACCCAAAAGTAGAATCTATTTTATTCTTCATTCTTGAAAACTAAATTTAACATTAACATAAAAATGAATTTGAAAATAAAAATAAAATGATAAATCATTAAACTATTTGAATTGAAACCTTCTGAAGGTAAATCAAACAAACTTAAACAATTAAATTAAAACTTGAACTAAAAGGCCTAGCAAAGTCTTTCCATACAAGCCAATTTTCTTTACACACTAGATCATTAGGTCATGGACTCTAGACTTAGGTTAGGTTGATCTGTGATATTCTATGATACTCTGTGTTATGATGTGATGTATGCCTTTGTGGTGTACTATTTTATACTGCATATCTAAAATTGTTTGCTCGTTATACTGGATGGTAGGACGTTCTTTTTAGAACTAATATTATCTTTGTTGACCTCACTTTTAGAGTGAGGATCCAATCTCCTCTTCTTAAATTTAAGAGTCTTCTAGGCACTAAGACTTCCTTAGTCATATGACACTTCTAGCAATTAAGTGAACACTTAACCTAAGCCTATAGACTTAGAAGGGTTAATCATAGGATTAGACTATGCCTTAGGACTTAAAGAGACTTACTTACCTTATAGCCTAAACCCACTCTATGCCTACCTCTTTGGCCTAAACCAAACCTCAAATTCAATTTATCTAAATTCAAATCCAAATTCCAAACCAAATGATTTAAAACCTATAATCAAAATCAAATCCAAATCAAACCTATCCTAAACCCATAATTCAATCCTATGGACTTATCCAAGATAAAATCAAATTAATTCAAATTCAATTGATTTCTCAAAATCAGTTCAACCCTTCAATAAATTTATCAAAATCTATAACCAAACTGAACTTCAAATCAAACCCAAATCAACTCAAAATTGATCCAACCTAAGCCATATGATTTGATCTTATGGACATAGCCAAAATTTTCTTCAATCCAAATCAAGCTCAATTGATCTTCTTATGGATCAATTATTTCTTCAATCATCATCTCAAATATAAATGAAATCTACACTCAAATGACCAAAATCAAAATCGATTCATTCAAACCAAACCTAACCCATTTGACTTGAAATTTTTAAGGGATCCAAAACTCATTTGAACCCAAATCAATTGCAATCAAAGCTATAAATCAATCTTAAATCCATATATAAATCCAACTAAACTCAATTCAACTCAAAATCGATTTAACTATGCCTAATTGGTCCACTTGACCCAAAGTAACTAATTTGACCTATGAACCAAATTTCAATCCTTCCTAAATGGATTGAACCAAACCCATGAAAACCTCCTATGATGATCATCAGTCATCCTTGATTGCTCAATTATCATCAATTGGGTCAAAAAAAGTCAACTTGATCATTTGACCAAATCAACCCATCTAACCTACATGAACTAAACTAGCCAAATCTCAACCCAAGCTAAATTAATCGAAACCAATGATTCATACCAACCTATAACAAATTGGCCTAAAATCAAATCCAAATCTAAATTAATTAAAATTGAAGTCAACAATCATCTTCAATTGATCAATCAATCTAAGCCAATTTGGTCAAATTGGTCAACTTGACCCATTTGACCTATATAAACTCAAATGAGCTAAAATTAAATCCAAGCTAAATTAACTCAAACCAATTGAACCAAAACACTCAAATCATCATTTAAACTTGACCCAAGATTTGACCCAATTGGACCAGTTGGTCAACCTAACCCAACCTAGCCCAATTTGACTTGTATGGATCAAATTGAGCCAAGCCCACTTGAATAGTCCAAAACTCATTGAAATCTAACCCAACCCATCCTAGACTCACTTTGGGTCAGCCCCAAACTAGTCCAACCTAAATTGAACCCAACCTAAGTAGTTATCCATTAGCTAAACCTCCTCATATGGGATTATACCCAAATTGGCAAGTCAACTTCCCTCTCTTGTCACTTGGCAGCCATCCAATGCCCAAATTAGGCCCTTGCGTAGGTGGCTAACTAAGCCCAAGTGGGTTAGGTCAGCTATGGACCAAGGGAAGGTGAGTTAACTCACCTCCCCACACCAACCAAACCCAATGGAAACAAGGAAGAGAGGAGATGCCTTGAACCACCCACCCACCCTCTTGGCCAACAAAATTAAGCCACCTCAGCCTACACCCATCCCCTCCGCCCACCCATGGTGACTAGACGAAATCAAGGATTCAATCCAAGTGTCTGATCCAAGGGAGGGGGATATAACCCCATCATTTTGACCTAATTCACAGGCACACACTCTGAGAAAGCTTCCTAGAGCCATTTTGAAATGCCCAGAGAATTTTCAAGCTGCCCAAGCTTCCCTATTGCCGGAATCCCTCAGCCCGAAATAGGGCAAGGCACCATTCGACCCAACTCCCTCAAGCCTCAACCAAATTCTAATTAACTTCACCCACACCTTCCCCTACCTCCATCGAGAGAGAATGAAACTTCTCCCAAGCTCCACGACCAACATAGATGCTACTTCAATCAACGTCGACATGCAAATTGTCAGTTCGTGGTCCACAGAGCAAGTGGCAAGGAATTATCATATGATCTACTCAGTAGGGCTTTGCCTCATCTAGGCGAAGCTACCTTAAGTGTTGCACTTCCGATCTTGAGCTATGGCAAGGTAATTTCCATTAAATCGAGCTTTGGTGAATTTTTGTTTGGGCATTTTCAAAAGAAAGTTGTATGTCTTACATTTTTGACCATTGGATCCCTTTCAGATCTTCCTTGTGAAGGTGTGAGATCGATTTCGTGGTCATCTAAAGTCGGGTGAGCTCAAATTGAGTGAGGAAAGGCAGACGGTGTCCATCTCTCATTGCTCGGGGGATGATAGATCATGCACCATCTATTTTGCATAATCGAATAGACAATCATGATTAATCCATTAGATCTTATCTCATTTTATCCTATAAGAACCATGGGTTTAATCCACGCCCTCCGATCTTAGATTGGACGGCGGGGATGAAATTGCGTTCACCGCCAGCCACGTAAGCGCTGACTCGGATGCATTTAAGTAGCCAATCCCGTGGCGCCACATTAGTGGTCCACATGGCATCGATGGGGTAAGGCTTAATTAACTTGATTTAATGATTGAATCTTTGGAAATTCAAAATAAATTGTAGAAAAATCCAAAAAATATAAATAAATACTCATTTTGAAGGTAAAATAAAGAAGATTTAATTAAAATTAATTTTAATTAAATTTGAATAGTGATTAAAGATTAAATAAGGTTTAAATGAAAAAATAATTAGCTTAATTAAACCTTAATTACTTTAGTAATTAATCTCAAACTTTGTGTGTTAGTTTAATGAGATGACCTCTGCCTCCCATAAATTTCTTGGGATTTATTACTTAGCTAATCAAGTGAATTAATCATTTAAGCCCAAATTACTCTCTTAATCTACTTAATGGCTAATTAACACCCTAAATAGAAACAAATTAACTAATTAAACTCGCTAATCACTGTCTAACAGTGAATAGACAAGGGGAGTGGGGTTAGAACTTCTTTCCTAGCTTCTTTTCCTAAGTCCACTTCATTTTGAAAGAAAGTTAGTTAATATAAAGATTAATTAAGTGTTAATTAGTTAATTAGAAGGCTTAATTAATTAAATTAAAATTATGATCACATGAGATAATTATCGATGAAATTAATGGTTCCTCCTTTTGTGTTTAATAACATAAAGACCCTTAAGGAAATTATGATTAGCCCATAAGTGTGGGAAAATCATAAAAGTACTTAATTAAGTTCTTTAATTTAATTAACCCTTAATTATGAGCCATTTATATTAGGTCCTTTTAGGGGCATTGCAATTTTATTTTCTCACATGTTCATGACATTTGTGGCTCTTAATTAAGTGGCTAATAAAATCAAAGAAGCATAGGTAAGGGTGATTAATTAATTTAATTAAGAATCCAATTTAATTAATTCATAAAATCTACTTAATTACCATTTCGTAAACCAAATCAAATTACTAATGTGAAAATGAGATTAAAGTAGCAAATGATAAGTTCTCCTCTATGAACTTTGGTTTTCTTTAAATGAGTTTATTTAATGTGATTATTCTTAGGAATTAGTTTAATTGAATGAACCATGTGTTTATATTTAATTGTTCAATTTCAATCACTTTAAACATTGTATGTCATTTGACTTCAAACATTCATGTTTTCAAATCTAAATGAATCAAATGAATTTTTTTTTGTAAGCTTGCATGTGTTGGCTTTATATATGTGTGGCTATTATCACTATTAAACCCAAATATATTTTTTCAAAGTCTATAAATTAATAATAACATGTGGAGTGATAGTAGTTATGAATACATATAGGATTTGCATGTGTTTATAGCTTAAGCATGTTAAATGAAGCTCTCTTTCTGATGATTCATATATAAATTTACATAAGCTTGAACAATAATGGGTATATAGTCTGGACATCTTGGGAATACAAGGCTTTAAGTAGCCAAAAGGAGGTCATTTAATTATCTCACTTCCCTGGTCAAAATAATGGCATGTACTCATTTGGTTTCATTCCTATGTATTTTGGTATTAGAATTTGGATATAGCTTTAATTCATATGCCTAAATAATTCAACTAAAGAAAATATAATCTTTGCATGGTTTTCATCCTTATAGTTATGTATATATTCATATGTATTTAAGATATCAAGTGTTTAGTCTGGACATCTCAGGAATATGAGATGTATATTTAAGATATCAAGTGTATATATTCATAGTTATGTTTTGATTGAGGTCATTTGTTTACCTCACTTTCCTGGTTAACAATGGCACATACTTGCTTACATATTTTATACATGTGTATGTGTGCTTAATTAAAAGATGAAAATCCCCTTTTATTATTAAAGAATACATGCTTCCAAAATCATTTGAGTCATTGAATTATATTATATGTAAAGATAATGTTCTCTTTGTTATGATTCATATATACATTTACATAGGCTTGAATGTTAATAAGTAAATAGTATGGACATCCTGGGAACACGAGGCTTTAAGTAGCCCCAAGGAGGTCATTTGATTACCTCACTTCCCTGCTTAATAATGACATGCACTTATTTTATTTCATTCTTATGTATTTTTATATTCAAGAATTTGGATAAAGCTTTAATTTACATATAATAAATAATTCAATCAAAATGAAAATATGAATTCCAAACATACACATTCATTATCATTTAGGTGTGCTAAATCATATTATATGTATAGATATGCCAAGTATTAAATAATATGCATGTTACATGTGATGGAAAGGAATGACTTTGTATACTTCATGTGATAGTAATTCGATTAGATTAATCTTAAGAAGCCTTTCATATTAGATAATGTCATTTAAAGTTAACCTAAACCCTAAAGAGAACTAAATCAAATTAATATGCCTTAGAAAGTGGCTTAAGGTAGAGATGAAAGAGGGTAATCCTTTTCCTTCTCTTTATAACACTTAGTTGCTAAGTGTAAATCACATGAAATAAAATGAAATACAAGTCACAAATCAATTAAATAACTTCAAATGAAACCCACCATCATGTTAACTTGAACAATTTTCAAACTTAGAAAAATACAACTCTAATGCTTAATTAAGTCATACCACACAAAGCCTTAATACACACATTAAAATTAAACCACTACTTTTAGCTCTATGTTAGGATGGTGCATGATGTCATGTATATTTTGTTTTATGATGTAATATTTTAGACTAGATGTTAGGGTGTATGCTTCATAGACTGGATGTTAGGCCACTCTTAGCCTAATCATGTCTTCTGTAGGGGATTATGCTTAAGGGAATGCTTAAAAATAAATATAAATACTATCTTTATAGGTTGCTTAAGCCCCTAAGCATAATCCAAGTTAAGACAAGTGAGCTTGGTTACCCATGCAGAAAGTCTCAATTATACATATAACTACTTAAGATTATATGTATGTTTAGCTAATATCTATTTTGCAGGTATAGTTAGATTTTCTTTCCTATACAAATGTAATTTTATAATAGGAATTAGGATTAGTGTTATGGGATATTAGGATGAGCAATGGCTAGAAGGCTTAGTTTTGGGAGGCCCTATGATTCCTTTGAAGCATAATCAAATCAAAAGTGAAGGAAATGAAGGAATGAAGAAATGAAGAGTGAATACCCCCGTAGCATGTATTCATTTATAATTTTAATTATTATTTCATATATCGAGTTGTATGAGGGTAGAGCTTGGCTACCCATCTTTTCTTTTTTGGGTTGTATGGTGGCACCCGTTCGCACCAGCTTGTTATTCTTTTACGTTAGTTTAAAAAATTGATTGATGATTCATATAACTACATCGATTACATCTTTTCATAGTTTCTTTATGCTTTAATGTGTTTTGATGTGATTCTTAGGATAAAATAAATTTTTTATCCAAATAATCTCTCATAATTATAGTTTTAAATAACTCATAATCTCACCATAAAGTCTAAGCTATAATCAAGATAATTAAAAGATTTAGCAACCCCTTAGCTATATATTGTATGTCTCACATCATGCATGCATCTTCTACCACTCATGCTAAAAATGGGGGCCTCAATCCTTACATAATAGAGACCTCTTGACTTAGGAGAGCAACCCCTATGTATTTTGGTATTAAAATTTGGATATAGCTTTAATTCATATGCCTAAATAATTCAACTAAAGAAAATATAATCTTTGCATGGTTTTCATCCTTATAGTTATGTATATATTCATATGTATTTAAGATATTTCATCATGCATTTATAAAGAAATAAAGCCTTTATCTAAATATTGTGTCATGAAATGAAATAAATTTTGAAATGATTTTGCACTTATATATTAAGTCATATGCTCTTACCACTCATGCTCTATTCTCTTAGAGTGGGTTTAGTACTTTAGTCTCTTTCAAATTAAATAACTACCTTAGCTATCTTGCAATTCATAAGACCTATATCATTTTAAAATCGTAGAAGGTATAAACTGTCGGCCACTCCAGGCGGTTGTAAGTCCAGAAGTCGGACATGTTTACTCCCTCTTGTGGGGATAAGCCCTTATGTCCCTATTGCTTAGATCGTGCTTTAGCTTTGCTAAAGCTCCTAGATTTAGGATCCAGGTAGTTTCTTTATATGCATAAATCTTCACTTCTTAGACATTTCCACAACCATGTGTTGATGGATTATAAGCCCTAGCAATCTAATGAAAATTCAACTCAAATAAATAAATCTCTTCACTTTTAAATATATAAAGCTCAATCATAAGATTGATTGGAATGCTCACTAAGCTTCCTAGTATCATGAGCATTCCCTACTTATCTCTTTTGGATTTTAAAAATAAGACTTCTCTTTGAACTTTCCCAATTGACTTTTCAAACATAACTAATCATTTGATAATCTAACCTTAAAATCTTTGGAAATAATAATTGTTTACTTTAATCGAGAGTATTCTTAGGGAATCTCATTTCCTAAGATATAATTAATTATAGAGGCTTACTTCCATAAAGAACTTAAGAACCCAGTTTAATATAAATCTTTTATCCATGTAAAGTAGAAGAAAATCTAGTACATTCAGACCCATCATGCCTTAGGAGTCTTATTAGGTGATTTCCATTATAGAGTGATTCTATTTTTTAGAGATACTCGATGTCATACTCAATCAGTTCAATAAGTACCCCATGATGCATGGTGTCCCCTCCCACATCCAAAATAAACACCACAATCTTTTATAGAGTTGTGTTAAAATGGTACTATCATAAATAAATTACAAATATTATTTTCTTGTAGGTATGCTTAAGTCCTTATGTAGCCAATATGAAAATGGGCTTGACAAGTAGCTAATGCTAAGCCAATATGTTTGTAAAATATAACTGCTATGTGTTTTTTGTGTTTTCCAAACATCTATTTTGGGCCTGAATTTGTAATATAAATTTTAAATTAGGTTAGATCTATGGGGTCTAAGATTAGAGTTGACCCTACTAGTAGATGGGTGCAAAAGTCCTCTATGAACCCCAATGGAGGTACTAAAGAAGGAGACGTTCGCTAAAAGAAGACTCATAGATCTAAACTATATTCTAGGTTGGGTTATATAAGGCTTGTATTTCTCTTTCTTTCGGTGTAAATTGGTAGCATCCTTTCTTTAAATAGAATGAACCTGCTTCCTTATGTTTCTTTCTGTGCTGTGTTTCCTATGATGAATGCTTAGATGATTAGGTTCTTAAAAAAACTAAATTTTCTACCCAATTTAAATCTAATTAACTTAAACAAAAAAATAAATAAATTTGAAATTTCATATAAATTAAAGCCCTACAAAAAACTTAAAATCAACTAGAAGTAGTTAGTATTTGTGAACCATACTAGCATATTGTTCTCAACTCTTGAATTGGGCACTTCACCCATTTCATATAAGGGGCATTTAACTTGAGAGGATGATCGCCTTCTTAGGAAAGTCTACCTTCTTTTATTGATTTGTCCTATAACCAATTCAAATTGCATAGCATTTAGGCATAAAATGAATACCCAAGATCTTAAATGAATAATGAGTTAAAATATTTCAAAGCTAAAAATGTGCATTAGTTAGGTGCATTTCATACCCTATATGATCCTAGAAATTAGGGAGTCTAAGTTCTTAGATTCTTTCTAAAATATAATAGCTAACCATCTTACATACATGGAAATTTAAAACTTGTGGTGTTAGCAACCCTTCCAGTGGATGATAAGTTTGAAAGAGTATGAGATAAGTTTATTCCATTAAGCAAGAGGAATGAACAATAATTCTCAAAAGTAGAACTAAGTCGAGCATCAAACTTGTATTAGAAGCACTTCATAGACTTAGATTCTGATGCATCATCCTCAGAGTAAATCTTCAAACTGGGCATATTTTTTAGGCTTGTCTACTAAGCAGACTTCTAAGTCAACTCAAAATTCTAATTAAATTCTAAAATTTAAAGCCCATTGATACGAGTTGAAATGCTACTAGGCATCCTAGTATCAATGGGCATTTCCTACTAATTTGGCTTCCAAAAATAAGTCTTTCTACTTTAGATTATTCCCAATTAAAATTTTAAAATATCATTCCTTTGAAAACCAGCTTTGAAATCTATAGAAATAATAACTTATTTTGTTAATCGAGAGTATTCTTAGAAAGATGTCCTCCATTCCTAAGATGTAATTAACTATGAGGGCCTTATAGGAACCATGAACCCAATTTAAAATAAACTCTCTACTTCTGTAATTCGAGGAGGAAAATTCTTTAGTACATGAAAGACCCATTAACCTTAAAAGTCTTTTATTAAATGATTGAATCCATTATAGGAAAATATATTTATATTCCAAGATAATGTGTTTATTCTTTAATGACACATTTGATCATCCAATTAAAAAATTCCTAAACCCTATGTGGTATCATAAAATTTCCCACATGTCTATGTCCACTATTGGTCTTTGAATGAGTAAAAATATGTGAGGAAGTTATAGTGGATATCCTCCAAGCACCACCTAATCTCTTACTTCAGTAAGCATGTATATGCCACATGCAAGGACTATTGGGATGATCATGTCGTATACATAGCGCAATGAGTTTCATCTTGTTTGAGGCATATATAGTGTACTTAGCATTATTAGTTATAGACCATCCCTGAAGAGTAAATTTAAGCCACTTCTTATCGTGAAAACACATCCCTTCCAGTAGCTCTTCCGGAATATAAATTTCATGTTCAAAAGTAGATTCATTTGACAAACTATCAAAAGTCATCTCATCATCTCACTACTGAACTACTTGATAAGCCCAAATATAATCATTATTGGAGAACATGCACTCCTTAACTATATTTATTCTACAAGAGTAATCTCTTAATAAGTTGTTGCTCCAAAAGTTTGGACACTATTCATGGGCATTCTCACCATCATTGTCATTAGCCTACTCATACCCCTCATCTTTAATAGATAATGGTGTAATATGATCATGTTGATATTCATCCTTAATAGCAAAACTTGTGCTAGCATAGTAAATATTTTTGGATGGAGCATTTACATATTCTTCAACAGTGCTATCAATTACAACGTAATCAGTAAGATGTAATAAAATAGTGTTGCTTTCATATAAATAATATCATGGTTTTATTGTACATACCTATGAAATGGGTAGTTCACTTCCATCTAAAAGTTACCTGAGGCTATTGTGATGTGTTCAATTTCAATTGGAAGTGTTTGGCTCTCAAGAAAATTATGAACTTCTCTTTCTTCATTGCATATTTTCTTAACTTCAACATAAACAATTAAAGGTTGTATGCATGTTATACTGATAACGACCTCATAGATTTCATCATCAGTTATCTGAGATGCAATGAATCCAGAACCAACAAGAAACTCACATTTGAGACTAACACAAATCCATGTTGGATCAAATTTTAATGATCTTAGAATTTGATTCTGGGCTTTCAAAATTAATTTGTTATGGGATATGTATAAGATGATTCTTCCCACCCATATATGTCAAAAAAAGTCTTCACTAACACACTCATCGCCAAAATATAAAATTAAATAGACTATCCAAAGTCATTTTTTAACTTATTATATATATTGAACACACACTAAATAAATATCTCACCTATTCAAAGCAAATAATTTATTAAAGGAATGACTCAAATTACTATAACTACTATGCAATATTAGAACATCATGAAATGGTTGAGCTACATGTGACACATCAACAATTTATTTTATATTAAAATGTATACATATGTGATCTCAAAATATCAGCAAAATAAATCCATAAACTTATGTAGATTATATAACAAGAGAATGATAGTTCAGAAAGCATAAGCAAATAAATCCACATAAGATGTTGTTTGTTTGGATGGTCCCCAGTCCCCATCCAAACAAAATTTTCTAATAACAACAAAGGTTATGCATTCCATTAAAAAGCAATAAAGAGAAATTTGGATAGTGCACATATGCAATCGAGACATGTGTGTTTCCTTACTAAAGGAACTCTAAATCTAACACAAATAACCATTTCCAACAAATTAGATTATAATGAAGAAAAATAAGCTATTAGGTAGTCAAAAATCTACATTGGATTAAATAGTGAATAACACTAAAGCATAAAATAGCTGAGTCATAGATATCAAAACCCTAAACAAACAATAATACATTCTATAACAATTTTTAGTATAATACGGTGGAAAACATACATATGCATTTTTCTAAATATTAAATGTAATTAACATGTGTACACCAAATTTTTTTTAAAATTTACCTTTTAAGTATGTCTTACTTATAATGAAAGACAAATTCGTTTAAGAATAGATCTTTTCTCTAAGATCTAAGATCTAAAATCTAAACTTATGAATCTAACATCTAAACCTATTAATCTAACATTTAAACTTACCAATCAAACATCCGCACTTACCAATCTCACATAACAAAGAAAATATAAAGTTAGGGTTGTAATATACCTCAACCAAATACTGGATCTAACTCAAATCCATAGGGAAAGAGCTTCGTTGGCGGCGGCACTTCGGCTCGCTGTCATGGAAACAATGTGCGGTGGTGGCGGTGGTGTCTGGTGTGGGTGGCGAAGCAGGTCGGATAGAGGAAGGTTGTCGGGTAAATGGGGAAAGATCAGGAGCTCGTGCAGATCTCGGTTAGAATTTAGTGCATGCTAGTTTCCCATTGAACGGGCAGCTAGCGCTGACTTGGAATCTACGTTGGCACTAGTCGCTAATTCAATGAGCAACTAGGCCTATTTTTAAATTTTTTTAAAGTGCCTAATTAGCTTAATTATGTATCAATTAAGCCTATTTTAAAATTTAGCCTAATTCTTTTCCCTAAAATTTAAAAACTTCTTCTTTGATGTTTAGGCACTCCCGTCTACTTCTTCTTTAATGTTTTTTAAAGGGAGGTAAAAAAATATCAAATCAATTGATTATATTTTGATTAAACTGTTGACTTAGTAATGCTAAATATAAATTTTTGAATTCCTTTCTGTTCCTTGGCATAGCAGTTTCCTATTAAGAAAGTGAATAGATTATAACGGCTCTCTCTACCCTGAGAAGGAACGAACCTTATGATAATAAGATTGAAATAATGCCCTTTCTTTCTCTTCTTAGTTTCAACTTATTATTATTTTTAAATACATTTACTTTGTTGTAAATTAAACTTTTAATTTCATACTCTTTTTAATTTTTGTAAGTAGACATAATTTTTAAAAAATCATCAATTTACCTCTTTAAAATTATGCTATACACCCCAATAAGTTCATGCTCTGACCAGGATGAACATGGCTGTGCAGTTATAGGATAGACCACCATGAATATCTATATTTTCGTGCTGATAATTTATAATCTTTGTAATATTGATAATAGAACAAACTTTAAACTATGGTGACAAATAAGAATGCTTTTGCTGAAACCAATTCACCTCCAAATTAATTTAAATTTGCTTTTTATTTTGCTTGATGCTCCTGGAAGATGATGGTTGATTAATCCCTACGAGGATGGAACTTACAATAGTCATAATTAATCCAAGGACTTCGAACTGCATGCCAAAACTTTCGGCATAATATTTTGAAGCTAACAATGTCGTGCATAAAATAAAATGAAATAATATAAAAATGTGCCTACTTGAAAGTTTGAGTTGAGCGTTGACGAAGAATTTTTCAATGCATGGCAACCTATAGCTTATAAGCTCTATAATGCCATATCGTATTTAATTAAATACGAAAACGTACGTGGACCTTTCCACTTTGAAAAGTCCGCCAAACCACACCTTCACCGGCAATTCCTCCATCTATATATATTAATATGCAAATCCTCAGGACCTCACTTCATTGCTTTCACAAGTTCAGGTCACCAATACTTTAGTTCTTTGAATAGAAGATCATGTTTGCAACAGGGAGAAAGGAGCCCGTGTTGACCGGTAATGGATGCTCGTCGCCGCCGCGAGGCTACCTGCCAATTCTTGTGGGAGACAACAATGACGAAGAAGAAAAAGAAAGGTTCTTCGTGCATGTAAATCTGCTGAAAAATCCTTCCATCATCGAGCTCCTCAAGATGGCAGCCGAGGAGTTTGGTTACAGGCAAGAGGGTGTACTCAGAATCCCTTGCAAGGTTGAACATTTCATTACAACTGTGGATGATGTTTGCAGGGATTTATAACAACTCATCCCTGCATGACTTATTTTCTAGCTTCTTTCTTATTTGTACTGTTATGAAGAGAATTCCTCTCTATAAACCTTTTTTGGATTATTTTTCTGTTTTTATTTATATTTTAATGTTATATTTTTTATTTGAACATTTGTCTTTAAATTTTGATTGATAATACTTCAGGTATTCCAAAATAATTTTTTCAGTTTTTAATTTCATTGTTTATCTGAATCCAGGCATTCCAGTATATATATGTAGAATCAATTGTCACACATCGATGACATTAATCACCTTCTCAGTTAAATAAAAATTAAGTATACTTAAAGATTTTAAGAGACAAACACAACACCATTTTTAAATTTATAAAACCTGAGGAAGATAAAAAAGAAAATTGAGAAGGATTTTTTTAATTATTTTTGAAGTGGTGATCAGATCTTAAGTATACCTAATCAAACCCATTATTTTGTTCGGCATTCAAGAACTTCAGCTAGTAATCCAAATTTAACAGTATTGCTAGCAATTCTATCAGCTATCTGTTGGAGGCAAATAAACTCTAAAGAATTAACCAAAATAACTCATCTAAGAATACTCTTGCTAATATGTTGACTATGATATCCAGTTTCAAAATATATAAAAAGGTTAAAGATTACACAATTTGTAGCACAACAAAACATATTGACAAGAATGGATTGTTGACCTATAAGTAATTTCCATATGCTTCATTAATCAAATTAAATTTAAATCAGCATAAATAAAATTAAATAGCATTTGCTGAAAATTGATAATTTAATTTTGGTAACATTAAACGAGGGATTACATAATTGATATGTAATTAATTTGTTGTAAAATATCTTCCTAAATTGTTTTAATTTGAATCGATATTTTTTAAAATTCCACTTAAATACATAAAGAAACTAATTAATCGGCAATTAGGGCTCCTAATCCCCTATTTTCCCCCCAAGACAAAGGGGCAACCAAAAATTTTTTTGGCAAACACCAATCCTCTCTCGTCGGCTCTCCCGTTCAACCTTGCAACTTCCTAAGCCCATAACATCAAAGTCGTGCTTGATGGTGCAACAAACTTCAGAAGAAGACTTATGTTTTCCAGACGAGAATGAGTCTGAGCCTTCAAAGACACCCCAAATGGGCCGCTTGAAGCTTGGCTCAAGCATCGCACTCCTCCAGGGGTAGATGGTGACTCAGGAAGCTACCTCATCTGAAGAGTCTGAGCCAAATAAAACAGTCCAAGTGCAACTAAGGAGTGGTAAGATACTACCACCTCCATTACAAAGGGTCATCCAATAAGCACAAAATCATAAATGAAAACAAAAATATTGAAGTTAACAAAGATATCATCCCTAAAGACCCTAAGAAGAAAGCAAATTCAAGTGGAGGAATCGATTATAATATCCTATCACATTTGAGAAGATCCCTTCACAGTGTGTACGAGGCTCTCTTGATGTCGAAGGACCTTCAAGAAATGCTGATTCAAGCTCTTAAAGATCTAGAGAGATATGAAGCTTATTTTTCTGAACGACGCATGACTGAAGTTTTGCAAGCTCAGGGTCTCCCGATGATCACTTTCTCTGAAGAAGATCTTATGCTCGGGACAACGGAACACAATCGTCCATTATATGTTGCTGCATAAAGTGAAGAATTATGATTCTAATTGACTAAGGTTCATCGTAAATCTTATGAGGGACTTAGGGGTTGTCCTGACATTTAGCATCTTGGATGAGATAAATTGATGGTCCATGGCTTCAATGAAATGGTGCAGAGGACCCTCGGATCTTTCATTCTATCGCTTAGGCTTGGAGAACTCTATACCCAAGCTAAATTTCATGCGATAGACGTCGACACCTCATTCAAAGCTCTATTAGGTTGTCCTTGGCTCCATGAATATGGTATGGTTCCATCTACTCTACATCAATGTATGAAGTATATAAGAAATGGAGCAGAACATAAGATTATCGGCACTATTCAGCCATTTACAGTTCATGATGCAAAAATTTATGAAGATGCAAAGTATTTTCTTTCAAAAGAAAGTAAGCTTCAACAATCTATAGCTCCAACTTCAAAAACTACAAAGCAACCCAAAGAAGAGAAAGAGAAAAAGGAGGAAAGAAGGTTGTATTAAATCTCTCTAAAACTAATGACATATAACCGAAGCTAAAGAGGCATGTTCCTCATTTGGGCAGTGATACAAAAGAAGAAGAAGATATTCCAATTAAACTCAAAGAAAAATGTGAGCCTTCAACAAAAGCAAATGAGATAAATTACTCGATTATGATTTTGAGTCTATCTATGCAAGTGAAGTTCAATGTATCTCTTCTAGAAGAGCTGCTAATCTATTAATATCAAATGATTCATTGGTAGTTACACCAGTTCCTCCCTGACATTTCAAAGAAGTCACATCACACGATGTTCACAATATTGAGGAACTAAAAATCTTTTATGTACCTCCACTACTTGGGAGCAACATATTGGGAACTTCATTCTATAGATCTGGAGAATGTCAACACCATCATTCTGAATGGCTTATTCAGTACTCAGAGTCTGAAGAGATGGTACCCACCAAAATGCCAAGATACTATCCTCCAAAATTCAAAAGGATGATGCACAAACTTGGAATCTATGTTGGAACTGATAAATAACGAGCTCTCTTCTTTGATAACTTATGGAGTTCAAAGAGTCCACAGACCTCTCAAAGAAGCAATAATTATACCACTAAGGGTCTTGGATACATCCAACAAAAGCATCATCAAAGGAACACTTGCTATATAGTAATCAAAAGTGAGATTGAAACCGAAATTGAAAATGAAGATGACTTTTATGAAGTCATTCTCACAATTGATGGAGAAGTAGAAGCAACTGAAGAACTTGAAGATGGTAGGCAGACATCTACCATGGACAAGTTGAAAGAAATTAATTTGGGGACTGAAGAAGAACCCCATCCAACCTTCATTAGTGCCCTTCTATCTGATGATAAGGTTGAAGGAATAAAAACATTACTTTGTGAATTGGGACTGTGCCTAGATACGATGTGGCAATTCATAAGCTAGCTATCAATTCTGATTCAATACCACTCAAACAAGCTCCTAGAAGAATGAGGTTGGATGTTGAAGAACAAGTGGTTCGCAAAAAAAAAAAGGCTAATTGAAGCGGTTCATTCGTGAGAAGAAGTATGCAGATTGGATAACCAATATCATTCTTGTAAAGAAGAAGAATGGTCAGATTCGAGTCTACATTGACTTCTGAGATTTAAACAAGGCATGCCCAAAAGATGATTTTTGCTCCCTATGTCAAAATATATAGTGGATAACACCTCCAACTATGACATGTTCTCCTTTATAGATGGATCATGGCTATCGATCAAGATGGCTCAGATGAGAAACATACATCATTGATACCAATTAGTATTTATTGTTATCATGCCATTAGATTGAAGAATGTCGAGCTACATATCGAGAGCCATGACATGCATCTTGAAGTTGATTCATCAGAATGCTACGTTGATGACCTCATCGTTAAAGTATTGATTGAAATGATCACCTTGAAGATTTAAGGATTGTCTTTGAAAGGATCAGAAAGTATGATCTCAAGATGAATCCTCTCAAGTGTGCTTTTGGGATTTCCTCAAGAAAATTTCTTGGATATGTTGTAAGACATGGAGGAATTGAGATTGACCCCAACAAAATCAAGATGATCGTGGAGATGCCTCGAAGAACCTTCGCCAGCTTCACTCTTTACAAGGACAACTCGCATTCATTTGGCATTTTCTATCAAACCTGTCAAGAAGATGCCAACCTTTTGTGAAGCTAATGGAAAAGAATGCTCCATTCAAATGGGATAAGGAATACCAAGAAGCATTTGAGAGAATTAAAAAGTATCTACTCAACCTGCCAATTCTAACAGCTCCTATCCTATAGAAACCTCTTATCTTATACATCAGCCTTAGAGTCCTCAGGCTTTACTTTAACAATGAAAAAATAAAGAAAATGTGCTATACTACATCATAAGATTAGTAGGGGTATGTACATACTCTCCAATAGAGAGGCATTGTTTGGCAATGATATTTGTAGTTCAGAAGCTTTGTCATTACATGCTTTCTCATAGAATTACACTAATCTCAAAGGTTGATCTGCTAAAGTTCTTCATGATGAGACCAACATTGATAGGTCATTTACCTCGATGGAAAGTACTCTTATTACTATTTGATATTACGTACGTACCTTAGAAAGCAGTGAAGGGATAGATCTTGGTAGACTTCCTTGTTATGCATCATATCCTAGCTGACTCACCACTTAATGATGACTTATGTGATGAGCAGATTCTATCTATTAATGAAAGAGAAAAGCTACAGATCTGGGAGATGTATTTTGATATAGCATCATTGATCAAGCTAGCAAAACCTCCGAACCTAACCAAGGCGCTGAGCCGGTATTGGCCTCATATTCATAACACTGGAAAGAGGCATCATAAGACATTCATATGGCTTGACTGAACCTTGAACCAATAATGAAGCGGAGTATGAGGCTTTGATAGCAGGTCTTGAAGAAGCTATTGTCATAGGTATCCAAAATTTGCAATTTTTTGGTGACTCTCAGCTGATCATCAATCAAGTTTTGGAATCTATAAGATCAATAAGCTTGAGTTAGCTTATTATCATAAGCGAGTTCTCGAGCTAATGACATAAATTTTGAATGTTATATTTACTCGAGTCTCTCGATCCAAAAATAACAAAGCAGATTGCTTAGCTAAACTAGCCAAAGAGATGACAAGCATGAATGACAAGCACATGTTGATAGAAGTCTTCACCCGTCGAGTTCTACAGCTAGTAAATCCATATTCCCCACAGGTAGAGGGGACATCAAACTGAAGCCAGCAGAAAGCAATTCAAATTATTTCTCATTCTTTCAAAGAACAAGTACAAGAGATAGAAAAGCTCAAAAGTACTATAAAGAAATCATGTGAAGCTTTCATAGTGGAAGAGCCTGATGATTGGAGACATCCCTTCATTGATTATTTCAAGGAAAGCAAATTATCGAGCAATAAATCACTAGCCATGCAAATTATGAAAAGGATCCTACGATATGTCTATGTTAATTATACATTGTACCGTAGATCCTTTGAACTAAAGTGATTGTGATACTTAGGAATGGATAAAGCCAACAAAGTTATGTTTAAAATTCATGAAAGACTTTGTGGGGCACATCAATCAGGTTCTAAAATGGTAGCAAAAATCAAGAGAATGAAATATTATTGGCCATCGATGGTGAAAGATTGTATTGATCATGCCAAAAGGTGCCATGAATGCCAAGTCCACTGGAATCGCATTCATCAACCTCCGAATCCACTGCATCCAACGGTCGCATCTTGGCTATTTTAGTGTTGGGGAACCGATATAATCAGACCTATTGATCCACCATCATCAGCAGGCCATCGCTTTATCTTAGCAGCAATCAACTATTTTTCCAAGTGGGCCAAAGTAGCTCCATTTAAAGAGATTACTACTGATCGAGTCATTGAATTCTTCACTTATAATGTTGTCTATAGATTTGGTATACCATAACGAGTTATCTCAGATAATGCGGCATTCAAGAGTACAAAGATCTATAAATTTGCTGATCGATACAAAATTGATTGGCGATATTGATCAATTTATAATACAAGAGCCAATGGTTTGGCATAAGCTTTTAATAAAACACTGATCAAGCTACTCAAATAGATCCTCACGAGGAATAAAAAAGAGTGGCACATCAAAATGGTCGAGGCATTATGGGCATATAGAACTACTTACAAGATGCCAACTAAAGCCACTCCCTATGCTCTAACTTTTGGAGTCGAAGCAATTTTGCCATTAGAAGTTGAACTACCATCACTTCGAATAGCCATCCAGTATAATCTCACTCAAGAGGAGAACACATTTATGGATGGAAGAGCTTGACATGCTCGATGAAATTAGACTTTAAGCCCAATAAAGCTTAGAAATCTATCGAGCAAGAATGTAAAGCCTTCGATGGAACAGTGCATCCTCAAACTTTTCAAAGAGGAGAGTTGGTCTTAGTGTTGAGAAGATCGATAATCCCTCACAAAAGAATCGGTGGCAAATTTGAAGCTAATTAGGAAGACCCTTACATCATAGAGAAGGTACACTAACAAGAAGCCTACCAGCTTATTGATTCGAGTGGTCGACGGCCTATGCCACCCATCAATGGTCATTATCTCAAGAAGTATCATGTTTGAGTGCACATGATTGCATGATTGGATAAACATTATATTCATGACTCCTCATTATATATATATATATATATATATATATATATATATATATATACACTCAAAATTCTCTTGCATTGAGAATGCATTTTTTTGAGTATAAAATTAAGACGGGGCATTTTTATATTTTTATTTAGATTGATATCATACTTTCTATCAATATCCCAAGATGAAAGTATATATATATATATATATATGATCGATAATAAGTCTCATCTAATCTTAGCTCAAAAATTCCCCTATCAGATGGGGCATTTTTAAATTTTTTTATTAGAAAAGCACTTATGTCTATTTTGGGTTGACATCTTGACTCATGCTGAAATCCCCAAATAACATTTACAATTATATTTGTTTAGGTCGTAGGTGGCTATGAATAATAGGAAAGATCAGGTTCACTCAGAGCATGTAGAAGACAACTTCGAAGGCTAGAGCTATCTATCCCCCAAAGCTGATCCAACTCAATGAATTTAAGCGATTCAGATCTAGAAAATTTTTCCAATTGATCAACTAATCAAGAGAGGATCTGAGGAGAGGTCTAGGTAACCATAAAGCATTAGCTTATATAACTTCTTCAATAAGTCCAACAAAATAGAAAGCATAGGGCCGAAGAAAGTTCGTAAAAAGCTCATAGCTAAACTAAGAGAACTTTATAGTCAACCAGTCCACTAAAATACCAAGTGTTGGACTGACGACTTCTTGCTAAAGACCTAATGCTCATCTTGAAGACTAGGTCACCAGCTTGCATCCTTCAACAAGTCTACCAAAAATAACAAGCAAAAGATCGAAGGTATGTACATTCTCCTGATAAGTCAATTTGGACAAATCAAGTTACTCCTTCAACAAGTCCGCCAAAGAGATAAGCAAAGGACCGAAGGTATGCACATCCTCCTGACAAGTCGAGTTAGAAAAATTAAGTCTATCTTTCATCAAGTCTGTCATGCTCGAAGCTAAGGCAGAGGGAACCTAAATCACAAAATAAATAAAACTCTTTCTTCACCAAGCCTACTAAGCACGAAGCTAAGGAGAAAAGAGAATTAAAGATATAAACCACTAAGATGAGACCTTCTTCAAGCTCATCAAAGCATTAAGCATATGGTCGAATGTATCTCTCTTCCTACCTGATGAGGCAACGAAGACAAATCAGGTCAAATTTTATATGATCAACTAGTTTGCAACAAATATGGTCTGCTTCATACGTGCACCATATTTAATGGGGGGCATTTGTTGACCTATAAATAATTTTTATATGCTTCGTTAATTAAATTAAATTTAAATCATCATAAATGAAATTAAATAGCATTTGTTGAAAATTGATAATTTAATTTTGGTAACATTAAACTAGGGATTACATAATTGATATGTAATTAATTTGTTGTAAAATATCTTCCTAAATTGTTTTAATTTGAATCAATATTTTTGAAAATCCCACCTAAATATATAAGTAAACTAATTAATAGGAAATTAGGGCTCCTAATCCCTTATTTTCCCCCCAAGATAATGGGGCAGCCAAAAATTTTTTTGGCATACACCAATCCTCTCTCATCAGCTCTCCCATTTAACTCAGAACTTTGTTCACCCTACTCCCACAAAACTCTTTCACTTCTCTCTCTCTCTCTCTCTCTCTCTCTCTCTCTCTCTCTCTCTCTCTCTGTCCCAACCCAAAACCCCTGAAGTGTGAAGACTCCAAGGAGAGTTTACTAACAAATGGGGCTTGATCTTCTATTATAATAGAGTCGAGATGCATGGTTCTTCCTTCAACAAGCTGCTCACAACTCCCGACAAGATGATTGGATTTATTCGATGGCGCTCAACCTGGCAACTTTTTTTAAATTGAGTAGAATATGGTTTAGCTAATTAAGTATTAATAAAAAAATTTAAGAATAGGTATACGCCCAATTAGTGGGCGATCGCTACGCCATCACGGTTCACGGCGACCATGCCACGCGAATTGATGCCGCCTTACATGACCGGCCAGATATCGGCCGCCACCCGCTAGTGGGTGACTGCTTCAGATGAACCGCCGCCACTAATCATGCGGTCCCGACATATTTTAGGTCGACAAATCGCCTATCTCCTGCTTTTTTCTCGATTCGCCCCAAATCCCTTCCTCCGCCAGGAACTCCGACCACTCACCGAGCACGCTCTCGAACTTCCTACCACCGTCTGGTTCCGACCGCCTTTACATGATCTTGTCCGTATTCGATAGAAAATTTTTGTTTTTCCCATACCACTTTGAGCTTAACTACTTCCTCCCTCATTTACCACCGTTGAAAATCAACTTTAGCTTTCGGCGATGATTCTTGCATCTCCATTTTATTTGAGGAAAATTTCCTTTGGTGGATTCTACATTTTTAGCGACATCCCCATCGTTCTTCGTAAACACACAAGAAATCACTTTATTTATCAATTTATTTAAGTGTTAAGTAGCCAAAAGTAGTATTAAGGTGTTGTTAATATAAATTTCTCATTATTCATGTAACTTGTTTTGCAAGAATGAATAGAGAATTTGTTTATTGATTCTTTCTATGGAGGCGAACGAGTATCGATGAGAAATTCACCCAAGTTATGTGGGAGGTCAAATCATTAAAGGTTCAGCCATAGCACCTTACCGAATTGAAGCAACAATTATGAGAAGCTTGCACATTGATCCGAGCGCCACACCACCACTCTAATGTCATTATCCGGTAGTATTTGTAGATTTGTAATATCTGACGATGACGTTTGTGAAGTTACACTTGACGAAGCTTCCGCCGATATTGGTGTTGTATCGAAGTGGAAGATGTTAATATTGCATCCACATCAGCTGATCCGGTAGTAAAGTCAGTAGATATACCGCTAACAAATACACAGGCTTTCATCGCACAAGCACCTCCGGAGATACAACACGGCTTTGATGGGTTGATTCTCAGGTAGTATATCGTCATAATTTATCTGATTATACTTGTAATAATTAATATGATAATTAGTTGCTGAACTTATAAGTTATGTGGCAGTGATGATGCTGTCTACCGTTCGGATGAACCGTATGTGCCTCAGCCGCAAATGAAGATGAGTATGAGTAGTGGCTCAAGTAGAGTCCGGTATTAGTGATGATGATGATGCTCCCGGGTTAAAGCCACGACTTGAGAATATATCATAATCTACTAAAAAATCACTCATTTCACAATATTGACAGTGAGAGTCATATGTTGTCCACAAATGAGTATGTCCAGATGTGTAAAACTATGAGGCAGTGGGACAACGATGTTTACTTTGACGGCCCATCCGATGAAACTAACCTAAAAGATGAAATTGAAATTCCAAATGACATTGCCGAAGGTATGTGTTTTGCAAGTAAATGTAGTATGCAATTTTCTATTATTGGGTGGTCCATAGTAAATAATGTTCAATTCTGAACAGTTACCTCTAACCAGAAGAACTACACGATTGTATGTGTACATCACCTAAGTTTTACATCAACATTGTAGACGATTAGGGGTGGTTGGAGAATATCAAAAGTTGGTGATAATCATAGATCACAATGCTGTAAGTGCATCATCGATAGTTCAAATTTCATGCTTCATCAAACTCGCGATGAAATTGATCGAGATCCAGAGATTATAGTAGAATGGAGTCAAAATTCAATGTTAAAGTTTGGAATGAAAGCATGGGATGCAAAAAAGTAATAAGAGGAAGAGTCCTATAGGACTCTTAGTCTTTAGAATCCAAGTACTTTACTTACGAATTCAATCTACCACTACGCAATATTTTCAGAGACTTTTTTGGGCTTTTGGACCTTTAATAATGGGATGGAGGCAGACCGTGTTGAGCGACGATACTTTTCATGGACAAGTATCGGTACATTATTACAAATGGAATAATCGATAATAATGGGTTGTTTCCTCTAGCTTTTGCTTGTTATGGAATCGAGAATGTTGATTGTGGTTATGATTTTTGTTGTGCATGATGTTACCGTAGTGTCAAGTAGACATGATTTGCATAATATCCGATAAACATGATTCTGCTACGAGATGCAAAGAGGGGTAGCATGGCATTGTCGCCATTTGCATGAAAATTTTAAAAGATTGCACGATTGGGGATTCGATGTTGAGTTTCTATGCCAAAAGATATATATGGCGGTAACGATGATATTCGCCGTACCAACCATTTAATATTGGATATTAAAATGTTAAAGAAGAAGCGCATAATTGGTTTGTAGATGACCGTAAATGGTCCCCATGGTGGTAGCGTTATGGGATAATGACGATGATGAGTGCTTTAATGTGTGTCAAACAGCACGCGGTTTACCGATTGTGCAATCGCTTATCTATTACTCTTACATTTTGATTATCCACTTACTACTACAAGAGGAAGTCAACTTATTTATTTATACTCATAGGATCTCCACACTATTACAGCGTACTGAAAGGGAGGCTAGGCATTTCCCTGAACCTGTAAATATCAACCCACATGAGATGCAGGTTTTTGACAGGTCCAGCCGATCATTTAGAGTTGATTTACTATAAAATGGCCTATGTGTTTGTAATTATGGCAGAACGGTCATATATCATTGTCCATGCCCACATGTGATTACGGCATTGGGATTTTGACAGTTGAACCATCTCACGTGTGTGTCACAAGATTACACTCTACGTATAAGTCGACATACATACATGAATTTCATAGATCATTCGATTGGCCATCTATCGCAGCATGGATTAGTCATGTTACCACCTAACTTTAAGGTCGCCAACCACGCATGATTCGAAACACAATGGATAAAAATGTAGGTTCAAGTAGAACTTGTAGCATATAAAACAAATGTCACTACAGTCATCGCGTTCCCCATAATATTGACAAATGACATTTTTTCAATAGATAATGCTTATTTTTCTCTTTCAGTTCGATCTACTTAGATTTTACAATATTAGCACTATTATATTTGAGATTCTTTTCTAACAGGTATGATGGCTTCAGGTAATTTGATTATTAAAGTTTATTTATGAAGCATTATTTATCTTTAAGATATTTTATTTTTTGTCAGTTTCGAATATGTTTTGGGTTCGATTTTGATAGATGGATATTTGAGGAAATTGTGTATTAGTTTTCTAATTGCTAATAAAGGAGTGGAGAAGTAACTTATTGCCGTTTGATTTGATATTGCATTCTGCTCAATCCGCTTAATGTGGCTTTTATCATTTCTTTTGGGGATTGATGCCCTTAAGTGGTTAGATTTCTTTGATCTGATAGCTGAATGTGTTATTAAATAGATTTTTGTTCTAGTTTTTATCTCATTTGACATTGCTTATCCTCATCGATTGATTATTTTCGTGTCACAATTCTTAAGCTTTTGTTCTTAAAATTGTCAAGGGTTGGTTCGATGTTCAAGTTGGTTATTTCTCTTGCAAAGTTTAATACAAGGGTTTTTGTATGTTTTAAATATAGTATATGGTTTTTTTTTTTTTTTTAATAGATACTGGTAATACAATTCATTTTATATTGGCTTATAATTCTTTTCTTAGTCTACCTACATATACTTCTAATTTGTATCGATCTCAAAGATACTATTTGAAATATTCTTAATATATGTGTGTGTGTGTGTGTGTGTGTGTGTATATATATATATATATATATATATATATATATATATATATTTGCTTATGCTATGATTAATATCTTGTTACCAAAAAAAAAAGAAATAGAACATAAGAATCAAGTATCACAACATTTAACCAAAATCAATCGATGAAACAAAACACAATATCAAGTCAAAAAGATGGAAAAAAGGGCACCTTTTTTGCTTCTCCCTCAAATCAAAGGCGTGTTCATGACTCAAGTTTATAATGAAATAGAAAAATAAAATATAGTACACAAAGTATACTATCGTCTAAACCCTACCGTGTGACAACCGCTTCCTTGTCTGGTGGAATAGCACCACCCTGTGTGCATGGATGGACGATCACGCAGCTGATGGTGACCCTCTACTGCAAGATCCTCGCCAGTCTGCGGCATATCATCCTGTGACTGAGTATGCGAGTCATATGCGATATGTTGAAGGACACGGATCAACATACGAGAAGGACCCGATAGATGGCCCGGTCTCCATGGTGTGCGACACCCTCTCTAGGCACCGATCCGTAATATGTGTCACCAATATGTACACTCTCATCCAGGTCTCTGCATATCAGCTCATACCTATCGACACATCCCTGTAATGGGTGATCATCCACAAAGACCGGCATATGAAATATGCCGAATTGCTATATGCTCCGCATAAATTAGAAAGTAAAATTAGCACTTACATAAATATTAAATACTTACTTATATCAACTTACATAAATACCCACGGTGCTCGCATAGTAAGTGGTCGAGGATCTGCCGCAAATACGAGCTGAATGACCAAAGATATGTACGCAAATCTTTTCGTCACATCCTCATCTAGGCCCTCAGGCACTCCTCCGCCTCTCCCAAGCAAAGAATGTGGTGGTAATAAACCCGCCGACAATCGCTTTTACCATCGACCCTTTTGAAACAATCAAGGGCTACATCTTACTGGGAATAAGGCCAACCGGCGCAAGATTCTATTCGGTAAATGCCACTCAACCCTCTTCCATGATAAGAGGGACTCGTAACCATATGTCGAGCCTATTGAGCATGTATCGATAGATGTGTTGTGATCGCCATCAGACGGCTCCTGATCACCGCATATATATAGTAAAATTATGTTAAAACATAATCTACATTACATATATTTAATCAGAGATCCAACTGTGTTGCAAAGCCATCTAGCTCATTTGCATCAAACATTCACCATTGCGCGAACATACTTCATTCCATCTGAATACAATACAATTTAAACATATATATAAGCAAAGATAATTTGAAAGTGTAATTAATAACAAACCTCAAACCAACGCGAGACCAAAAGAGGATATGGAACATGTAAAGTCACCTACCCACATGAATATGCTCCCAAGCCCAAATCAAGGAGGTGTAGCATGTTGGCCCCTGTCGACTCGTGCAACTCCCTATATAGATGAGCTAAAACTGCTCCACCTATAGACATCATGCTAAAGGAATCCAGGTCCTCCAAGAGTGGTAAATACTGTAGGTGGACCTCTCAACTGTAAGCAAGAAGTACCAATCGAAATAAAATATAAGCACGCAAGTGAGGAAGAACTCTCGGTTCGACCGTGATGACTGTAGTCCACCTAAGCCACCTCGGCATGCATGTTAGGCGTGCCACCCATCAACGATTCGATCCGTGGATTGATTGGATCATGATACATCACGCGTAAGAGTGTGTCATCCCAATAAATCATCACGAATCGCCAAGTGTCCCATCTCTTCTCCAATCACAATCGGCCTATGATAGGTGGCCCATCAACCCGTAGTCCGTGATCATCACCACGCCCCGATATCATACCATCTCACCTACAAAGGTGGAAGGAAGACCATCTCTCAACCAAGAAATGATGATCTAAATGAAGAATGACACACAATGCAGCCCACCGCTTTAGCCCAGGATGAATCTGCATGTAATGGGCCACTCCTCAAGCAAGTGTGATGCGGCCTCAAGTACGTTTTGAAAAAAAAAATCCGTCCAAATAAAAGGTAAGCATAACCCATTCTAAAAAATAAAATTCACTTACGATCTCGGTGAGCGCGATGCCTACGTAGGGAGGCAATACTAGGATGAACCTCAGTGTGTAATTCCAATGGTCGGCCTCCCTAGCATGTCTGTCGGCCGACGCTAGCAGTGTTCTCTGCCATCATACAAAAAGTAGAAGATTATGATTTACAATCAACGCTACATACCGCAAATTATGAGAAATAACGATCAACGAAAATAAAAGTAGAAGATTAGTTTTGAGTTTGTGTGCACCCAATTTCACATCCGTCGATTTCCAAATAAGTTCTATAAGCAAAATCTTAACTTGAAAGAAAATACATAAAAAAGAAATGATGCACTTCATATATTAATGAAATAAATCAAAAGCAGAAAGAGAACAACACTAGATTAATGTTGAAAGGCAACCAAGAAGCCCTCTCTTTTTTTTTCTCTTTACAATCTTTTTGGGCTCTTTCCTAATGGGTTTCAGCAAAATGTGAGTATGCAATATCTTTGCAAGTTTAATAATGGATTCTCATTTGCTTTCCCAAGATTATTATGTAAGTTATATATCAATCTCAGATAGATTAATTTTGACACTCAATTTAAATTATATTTAACTTATTAAAAGAAATTTTGTAAATAAATTTTAAATAACATAAAGTTCATGAAGCATAAGAACTTACATAATAAAACTAAGATTCACATTTAGAAATATCAATAGTGACAATTCACACTTGATTTAAAAGTGCATATAGCAATGAGTTATATACTTTAATTGTGATATAGCAAACCTATGCTTGAGTTTGCTTCTTGATCCAAATATATCAATCTAAAGCCTTAAATTATATGTTTTTGAGAAGGGTTAGAAATGTGGGTTTTCTATTTTGTTTTAGTGTCACATAAGTTTAGGCTTACAAAAAATATAATAATGGTAGATCTAGCCTAGGGATTTGGGTTGAGTCACTAAGGCTTTCTAAGGGATATGCGAGATGGCATGAGTTATGTAGATCCATGATTATCTTCTTTGACTATTGATCCTTCTATTTTTATTCTCGTATGAATTGATGAATATTCCACATCACCGCTCAAGATCACGACGTCACATTGACCTATTGATCACGAAAGTAGTCATCTTCTAAAAAACAACATGATCAAACCACCATTACAACTATGACCAATAATACAAATAATTCAATCAATTCTCTCCAAAGGCTCTTCTAAAATAGAAAGAGCATCATAAAATATCTCTTCCTTTGTCTTTATTCTCAAGAGATTTTTAAATCACAACAAAAGAATGAATAATAATAAATTATTTTACCATAACTTATATCAAAATTATAAAAATTCTTAAATAAATGGTAGTAGAGTTGAATTAATGAGCGCCAAGAAAACGAATGCCCGATTAGAGTTTGAGAAGGATGACCACTTTGGAAGATAGTGATAGAATGCTCTAAATAGAAGACTAAAGAAACCCACATCCTGAAAGAGGACAACCAATTAGCCAACAACAAAACAACAAATCACATGTAGAATTAATCGGGAAAGAAAGAATCCAAATGTTGTGAAAACAAAAATTTTCTATCGAATACGGACAAGACGCAATGTGCGTCCTCTACATGGCCGGAAGTTCAGAGAGGGTGGGGAGAAACGTCTGGGTGTATAGTTTGGTCGAGTTCCTACGAGGAGGAAGGGATTTGGGGCTAATCGAGCAAAATAGAGATGGGGTCGATCGGCCTAAAATGTCGGGGCTGACGCCCAGACAAGGGCTCGCTATCGCCTACCAATCGAGACCTTACGCCAATTAGTGAATCGTCTCTCACTTAACGCAGTACCACGCCACGCCGAACCGATGTGGCGTAGTAACCCCACTAATTGGGCGACTATACCTATTCTTAAATTTTTTTTATTAAAACTTAATTAGCTAATTCAGATTCTAACCATACTCAATTTAAAAAAATTGCCTTTATACTTCAGATGTATAAACGTGCTGGGATTTTTCATTCATTTTCCAGATCCATACAAGTAACTGAGTTTATGATAAAAGATGCTTATATATTAAACTTCTTTGAGAATAACTCATCTAGTGGAAGATACTGAAGCTTCCCTTCTATCAAATAAAGGGAAAATATAGGATGGAATTGCCATATTACAATACAACACGGCCTTACCCACACATGAATGAGGAGTGCCCATCTTTGCCTTTTGCCCAGCGTCGAGCTCAATTCTCTTTTGATGACGATTTCAACCCCAGTGAGCACTGGCAAGCCCTTGAGGTAGCTCATCGGATGGTATTTGGTTATGGCCACCTCACGTGGGAGTGGAAGAAGCGAAGCCACAACTATCTTCACCCTTTGGTGTTCACTCTACTTTATAAAGTCATGACCCTACTTCGATTGGATACTCCATGGTTGATGATGAAGGCCCCACGGATTCTGCAGTCCATGATTTCTTCTGGGACCTTTTCTGTAAGCTCCCTCTCAAAAAAATCCACTATAGTATTTGTGGAGGTTCCTTCCGCCTCCCTCATCTCATTTACAATTCCTAATGGTTCAGCTTTGTCCAATCCCATATCTTACCAAAGGATTGAGGTTGGATTTAAGTTGAAGTCGGATTAAATTGCCTCAAATCCCAAAACAACCCTCTTTTCTCGTAGCGAAAATTGAGAACCGACACATCATCGGTGTTCTCCTAGGTTTCTAGTTTTTCATTATTTCACGCAAACATCCCCTCTTTCTTTTCTTGTACAATGGAAACCGATAAGTACACTCATCGGGTTCTCCTTGTTGTTTCCATTATTTCTATAGTCAAACAGCCCCTCTTTCCTTCCTTACAAGTGACGGGAACCGAGAAAGAACACCATCATCGGTTTTTCTTCTAGATTTCATCATTTTTCTACCTATTCAATCAAATTAATCAACGCTCCAATATCTCCTATTCAATCCCTACTAGCTGAACTCATGCAAAATCATTAGAGTTGTTGATTGTGGATGTATGGAAATATGTGAAAAATATATGCAGGTTTGAAGGTCTCGTCATGCTCATCAGGGAATGACGAGATGAAATTCGGTGGTGGTGTCGCAAGACAACGCTCATTACGTTCATCAAGGCACCGAGTAAGCCAAAATCGTTAGATGTTGCTCCCCCTATGCCGAAATGCTTCCGAAATTTTGACTAAATTTGGGACTTAAAAAAGGGGGGGAGAAGAATATTTGTATATATTTATTTACTTTTATGATTGAAGGCCTCGCTATCGTGACGAACGAGATTGAAATTTAGTCGAGGTGCTTCAAAACACTAACCCACATCAAGACTTGACGTAGCCAAAATAATTCGATGTAGCCTATGGATGATGAATCCGTCAAATGCTACATAAATTTTATCCAGAATTCATACTTGCAAATAAAATTCAAGTTAAGCAAATAGCGCTATTTAAGCTTGCTAAAATAAAATTATTATCAAATTGAATTTTGAATTAAAAGTGAGAATGAATTTAAAATGAATTTAAAGCTTATATTAGGGACGTCTTGAATGACACTAGACATCACATACAAAAATTTGGAAGCCATTTGACTATATTGTGAATGTTATAAAATTCTAAATATATTTATTTACTATTAAAAATTAATAATAATTAAAACATAAAGTTAAAAATTATGAAATTATTTATAATATGAATTTACACTCCTATAGAATTTTTTCATAATTTTTTTAAAATAATTTGATTTCTTTAAATTATTTATAATAAAATTTTAATTATTTATAATTTTATAAAAATTAATAAATGTAAAAAAAATTTGTAATAAAATTGTAACATATTTGATATAAATATGAATTATTATAAAATTTATTAAAAAATTTTATCATGTCCAATATTTTTGGTTAATTTATGAAGAAAATTATGAGTGATTTTTTAAATAAATAAAGTTATATATCTAAAATAGTTTTAAAGTTCATTTTATTATAGCCCTCACTCCACCCACCATGCCGTACGCCGATGACCACCTCTAGGGCCACCGCCACCGCCGCCACCGCTTCGCCGTTACGCCCGGCCATATTATACGCTTCACATAGCCGCCCATGGTCGCGCCAGATCCCCGCCGCCGATATCAAAATCTTTAATTTACTTTACATTATATTTTGTTAACCAAATAAAAAAAGCAAAGTCATGAATTTGTAAAGCTCTCAACCAAACAATATAAAGTAATTTTACACTGAATTCCTTTTACACTACATTCCTTTTACACGGCATTCCAAATGCAGGCAACCAAACAGCCCCTAAGATACATTGACTTTTACACATAATTGACTTTTAGTCATACTTAGGTTTTGGGATAGTCCACAACTTAGTATAATGAGGATATAGTTATGTTACTTTAATTTGCAAACCCTTTGATCACTTAGAATGAGGTTGCTTGAGTGTGGCTAGACTATTACATTACTTATCACATGTGCTTGTAATATGTTGCATTGCTTTGATTATTTTGTCATATTATGATAGAAACATTTTTTGTTGGTACTTAATGTATGGCCAATACTTCTTTTTTTAGTTTTACAAATGCCGAGCATCAAAATATAAATGCTACAGCAATTTTGGATGTTATATTTTTGCCTTATGATGAATATTTTTGTTGTGTTGTGATGGCTGCATTTAGCCTAGGATATTGTCTTTATTGCACCTTTTTTAGAAATTTATATCTAAAAAAAAGTATAAGTTAAGTTTCTAGACTCATAAAATATTCTGATTCTTATGAACTGGCATACAATTTGAGCTACAAGAAAGACCAAGAGCTAAGCTAAACTAAATTCATACTTTATTACAAAATTTTTTTAGCATTTTGAGTAAAACTCAACTTCCCCATTTTAATTTTACTTTTGAATATGTTTATCCATTGCCCAATCACATTGATTTATTACTTATAGCATGACTGGTTAAAATGGTATAGGCAAGTGCACATATCATATCAAGTAATATAAATATCATTCTCATAAGGATTGAGTTATGTTTAATTATATTAAGCTAATTACTAGTGCTTTCTAAGTTTATTTTTTATCCAACTAGGTTAAATATTAAAATTAAACTATATGGTGACTTTAAAAAGTAAATTTCTTATAGTTTTTATTTAAAATAAGAGTGTTGTTCTTGATAATTAAAATAGTACACTAAATTTATGCAATTTTGATGTTTATCTAGATTAAACTAGCTGTGGAATTAATTTCTAGAATGTAATGTCAGTCAGGAGCATTAATTTTATATCATCTATGACTACATCAATATAACCAAATCAATCCCTTTAATTAGTTTTCTATCTTGTCCCAATTAAAAATTTGATTAGTAGCATTTTTCTTATTTCTCTTGAAATGATTGTGAATCCTAAAAATAAGCATATCATAGATACCTATTCAATACACCTATTTCTTTCTCTCTACTGTTCCTCTAGAACTTTGCTAATGTCTCTAGATCATAACTAGTTTTAACATTATAATTCACAAGATTATAAGTAAATTATGCTCAGGAAAAATCAAAACACTTTATGTAAAAGCACAAACAATTTTTATATCCTTCCACAAAGATAGTTTAATACAAGACAACATTCAAAACATACATAAATTTAAAACACTAAATGCCTTGTTGCTCATAGTACAAGAAAGAAATCCATTAACCAAACTAGGGATAACCACAGAAAAAGGAAGAGAACCAAGTAAATTCTTTTATATCGATTTTGTGCTATCTTTTTTTACTTCCTGGTGGAGATCTGTAGCAACTTTTGTGTGCACACTCCATTCTAGACCTTCTTCTTTTTGTCTTCCACTAGAACACACTCATAACACTAGAGAAAGATAATACAAACATACAAATACACACAACAATAACATACACACTACATTTGGAGTGTCACTCTCTAAGTGCCCTCACACTCACTCTCACTCGCACTCACAAACAGCTAAAAATCCTTTTTACTATAGAAAATAGATTTTTATTTGAAGCCTAGGGTAGTTGCTCTCTCGAATCAAGTACAAATACTACCCAAACTGCTCTCCAAAATTGCTTAAACTACTCTACCAAGTCGTCGTGCGATAGTGCTATGAATGTGGCGCCTAAGCATTGAGTGTAGCATTACGACATTTCTATATGGCGCTCTGATGTTGACTTCTCTATTGTCTGACTTAATTCTTGAGTCTGCTGGCACTACAATGCTTGAATTATGGTGCCTTGGCACTATGGGTTGCTTTTTTGTTAAAGCCTTAGTGTTGTTGAAGATTTGGCACAAACACTAAGCTCTCTATGCTTGTTATTTGGGTGTGGTGTTGATAACCGTGTTGTGGCACTATCTTCTATTTTGAACCTTCATTTATGACCGGTAGTGGTGAACAAGCACCTATGCACTTCCTTCTCTATTTTCCCACCAATTTAGGCCTATTCATGCGTAGTGGTGCATTGTAATACCTAGACGTTGACCCTAATTTTATTTATTTATTTTGGACATCTAAAATTTTCTTGCTTCAGCACAAAATGAACTACAAATAGCATATTTTTTAGAGAAATAAACAAAATGGTACCTCAAAATATGTAAAATTTTCATACAAACAATGCTAATCATAGAATCACAATATAGTGCTTGTTTATTTTACCTTTATTATTGTTGTTCTTTTGCTTTATTATGTCTATGATTGGTTGGAATCATAAACTATTTCACACTAGGCTCTTATGATAAAGTATATTTTACCATCATCAATAAAATGCTAAACAACCATAAAATTAATTAGGAAATTTTTTTTGAAATTAAAATTAAGCCTCACCCTCAAGCTAAAATTTAAAAGTACTTTTTATCTCATTTATCTCCTAGAGGAGGTGTAAGATAGAGCTAACCAATAATCAAAACCCCAAATCACTAGTGCACAATTATAACATGGCGAAATAAAGCTTTCATTAGTAGTCTCCACTAAAGAAGATAACCTTCATGGCATGTCATATCCATTACGATATATCCTTAGGTAGGCATGGTTTTAATTACACCTAGGGAATCTTAGTATGCTAAGCAGTGGTAGCGTGACCCATATAGGATTATAAGCCTAAAATCGGGTAACTTAGTTGCATAAATTTGAGTTAGCTCATTTTTTTTCTTTTTAAAGGTTTTTCTCTTTCTATGTAGAGATTATAAGTCTTAAACCTTTCTAACCTTGTTCTTAAAAAACATCTATCTAGAAAATCTTTTATTATCTTTTCCTGGTTCATTTCTCTTTCTATGTAAAGATTATAAGTTCTAAACCTTTCTAACCTTGTTCTTAAATAACATCTATCTAAAAAATCTTTTAATAAATTTTCCAAGTTTGAAGCCATGGGGCCAACTCTAGATGATGCAATTCATAGTTTTTAACAAAGTGTCTCACAGCTGGGTTGGGTCCCTAAATGATCAAAGGATTGATAGCTTAAGATGATGGATCCATGAAATTCAAACCGAAGCTATATTTACCTCTTTAGTAATCTCTTTCGCACAACTAATAATCCCTTGAGCTCATCATACTCCTTGTCAAGTCTTTGGTAGCTGAGACTATTATCACACAAGCCTTTTATATATTGTGCCTCGATTAGGTGATTCACCTTATGTCTTGGAAGACATATAATAACAAAATAAAATAAAGACCTATTTTCAATTATCAAGATTTTCTCATGGAGGTGTCTTCAAGTGCAAAGAAGAGCCTAGGCTCTCTAGGAGATCGGATAACTCACACTCTCTTGATTTCTTTGATTAACTTCATGGCATGTTGGTGAATGAATATTTATCACGATTTTAGATGAAAATCTCACTTAGATCCTCTTCTCATCTGCTCTTGTGAAATATTTCATCCAAGGACTATGCGACCATATTAATACATTTTTCTCCACACACCAAAATACTACTATTATAGCAAATTAGCTATAGCAATGGCAGAAGGTTTATGTTTCATTGAAAAACTAATTATATTGACATTAAGTGTCATTTTAATTAGTGAAGCTAAAAGAAACAAAGAGATTAAACTCAAGCATCGCAAGACTGAAGAACAATTTGTAGACATATTCATAAAGACACTTTCAAGAGAAAGAATGTGTTACTATGCGAGATGATTAGAGATATGAAAAATTGATATCTGAGTGATAAAATTTGATGCATAATCTTCACTTTTCTAGTGATGAATTTTGGACATTTGAAATAAAAAAGACTTGTATAGTTCTCTAAAAAGAGTAGCTGATATAAATAAGAAGGTTCTAGGATATTTATAATAAATAAGAAGACTCTAGAGTATATTTTGTAAAACAATTATAAATTATAGATGTTGTAGAGTTAGTTTCTCATATCTATAAATAGAGAAGGCCATATTGTTATAAGCCAAACTTAAAACTAAGCAAAATCTATTAATTAAAATTTTCATCCTTTTTCAAGAGCTAATTTCTCCACCAAATCCCCATCCAAAAAATCATTATAGCTGGATGTTTATTTATCGATCTATCTTTCCACAACTTTCCAACAGAGTTGAGCAATGAAAGAATTTTTCAATCTTAAATAGCTTATAAATTCTATAATGCATTATTATAATTTAAATACAGAAATTTACAGTGGACGATTCACAGAACCTCCATTTCACCGGCAATTCTGCTCTTACGTTGAAGTTAAGTTCCCTGATGACAACTGTTGATATACAAATCTACACTTCATGGCTATTTTCATTCAAGATTTCAAGAGAACCGTGGATGATATTTGCTGATTGAAGACAATTCTCATGTCTTATTTTCTAGCTTTTTTTGTATTGTTGTATTACTGCCGTGAAGAAAATTTCTCTCTATAAATCGTTTTTTTTTTGGATATTTGTCTGTTTTATTTTATATTTTGAAGCTTTATTTTTTTTGAACATTTCTCTTTAAATTTTGAATTCTAATACCTTATTCTTCAAATAATTTTAATTATATTTCATTGTGATTTTCATGATATTCATTATCTCTATCTCTATATAATGACCACCATATTTTACACCATCGAAAAATCAGTTCTATTAATATAACACCATTTCCAAATTTTTAATTAGAATAAAGTATAAGTTAAAAGTCTTAAGAGAAAACACAACACCATTTCCAAATTTATAAAAGATGATAATGTAATATAAGGAATGTGAAGCGGTTCTATTAATATTATACCATCTCAAGTAAATTAGAATAAAATATAATTTAAAAGTCTTAAGAGAAAACAAAACACCATTTCCAAATTTATAAAAGATAATATAATCTAAGGAACGTGATGCGGTTCTATTAATATTATTAAACTAGCGGTCGAATGTCATGCAGGTAACCCTGTATTTGATCTAGATTTAACAGACTGCTACTAATTCCATGTGTTCTGTGCTGGAGCCAAATCAATGCTGATGAATTGACCAAAATCTCCCTCCTGGAAGTATTTTATTTTATTTTATTATATTTTTACAGTTATTTTTTTTATAATCTCACACACCTATATTAATTATCTAGACCAATTCATGTTTGCTTTTTTAATAAAATCCACTATGATTGCTTCTCTCAAATTTTGAGATCAAGACAATTATCAATAAATAATTTTGCCTTGTAATAGATAACCAAATTAAAAAAGTTATTTTAAATTATATATGATCTAGATAAAGATTACATACTCTAGATTCTAGCGGAAGAGAGAATCTTATTATTATTTACTGTCTCTTTAAAAAAATGTATCCGACCTAGCACTCAAAATCTAGCCACATTTAATGGTGATATGTCATTAAAAAAAATCATCTAAATAAAAAAAATTTCAAGATAATAATTTAATTCAAAACTTCTAAAATTAAATTTGTTAACATCAAACTACAATTTTAATGAATTTTGAATCAAATTGATTGTTTCAATGAGAACTTATTAACATTAAAAAAACTTTAATTTGTATCTAAATAATTCTCGATTAAGCATGAAAAATGTAGCAAAAATTTTACAATAGTATTTGAGAAATAAATAATTTATGAATCTTGAGTTCTTACAGTCAAAATGAGTATCTCAATAAAAAATGAGATGCATCTAAGATCTCTTTTTTCTAATGTCATTAACGCACTTATATACATAAAGTTAATTTATAATCAAAGGAATAAATAAATATTAGTTTGGTTAAGTATTTGAAGATTTTGGTAAAAATATTTATAACTTCACACCAAAAATCTATAAATAGCTTGATTCTTTCCATGAAGTATAGCTTGTACCTAGATGTAAAAGTGTAATCATAGTGAGTTCTTCCCAAAGTTTGACATTGATTATCACCAAGAATTATTACTTGAATATAATCACCCAACAATAGTTAACTAATAATAGTCCCCAAAAAATAATTGTTTGACAATAATCATAAGACCAAACATTAGCAACCCAACTACTATGACAAAATAATAGTCACCCAATTACTATCGCTCATAACCATAGTCATCTAGCAATCATCACCCATCATAGTCACTCAACTATCTTTTACATATGTTTATTCCACCCAATTAAATTTGCATGGCTAGAATTTCACGACCGCCATCACTCGATCATAGTCACCCAATCACCATCACTTAACTACAGTTACTTTATTTTAGAACTAGCTCAACTACTATCTCTCAACCACCATTACTTGAATGTAAAATCTTTTTAATATAAGCTAATGCAAAAAGCATTAATGCTAGTTGTTAATAATAACATTAATGTATGCAATTGCTAAGAAGACCAATGCACACCATTAAAATAATTACAATGCAATTACTAAAAGGTTGTTGCATATTATCAATGATAAACTGATGCTCAAGGGTGAGAAACCAATTATTAAAAAAGTGAAATAACACATGTGAATACATAGGGTGAGCAACCAGCTTAGTAGGCTACTTGAAATCTATTTTCAATACCAAAAACAAAAAAGAATATATTTTGCCAAAAACAATTAAATGTGCCTTAAATGAATTAAAATAATATTTCAACATGCACATGTAGTAATATAAAAACTAATATCTATCGTAAGCATACATCAAGCAATAGTATAAGCAACCAGATATCAGCAATAAAATAGGATAATATGAAATAATAATTCATTTCTTTATTTATACTACTTCAAAAATTTTTCATCGCCCCTTATACCTCTACTTCCACTTATACCTCCACTTGTTCATATTTCTCCTTTGCCCCTTATATCTCTACTTCCATTCATACCTCAACTTGTTCACATTTGTTCAAGCATATAAAATGCACAAAAGGGTAGTTTTATAGGTGCACTGACACTTATAACTTCACTTGAATGCACATAAAATAACCATCCAGACACCTTTACTTCCTCACCCTTTTTGCACATATACTTTGATACTTAAGCATTGAATATTAACATTTTTAACATATATATATACATCATAAAACATTTTGTAGAAATATGTAAATCTTAATTCGTACAATTAATAGTAGCAATTACTGGTAAATTTGTGTGCGTATATCAATAATCAAATTTATAAAATCATTTATATGTAATATTCAAAAAAATATTTTAAAGCATTTCTTATTTTGAAGAAATTTTTGTAATGCTCAATATACTCACAAAAATACAACACAAAATACTCAATGAAAATTTAATTTTTCTATGTCAATATGTCTAGCACAGTTCATTCTACAACATATTAAAAATTACACGGTGAAAAGTTTGTAAATCTCCGTAGATTTGAGTTTGTATGAAATCCAAACCAAATAAAATGCTTAAAGTACATGCACAAGTGATGAAATTAAAATCTGAAATAGTTAAACAATATCCTATCTAGAACTGAACATTTTTCCCAACTAGCACGATGGACGAAATCGGCTCTACGACCCCCAAACTATACTTTCTCTCTCTTTCTCTCTTTCTCTCCCTCTAAAGTCATGGCCAAATGGACAAAATGTGGAAATATGGGATTATATATATATATATATAAATATATATATATATATATATATATATATATATATATATATATATATATTTTAAAAGGACATGTTGATAATTATTCAAATGATTTTATTTTTATTAACACTTTTAAAAATAAACTCCTTTAACTTTTGAAATCCACAACTCCAAAAATTATGAACATATTGGTGAAAATAGTTTGGGAAATAGACACGAGATAATAACAAAAAAACTCAATTTTACAAGGAGGTACAAATTTCATAAGAAAGTCAATTCTAATAAAAACAATTTATTTTTGTAGTTATGATGCTCATAAAAATAAATAAAAATATGCTTAAAATAAAGTCAAGAGTGTTTTAGAATGTGATGAAAATAATTTGTGAATTGGGCAAAATACATCTCAAAAAAAAAAATTAGGTAAAATTCAACATGCCAATTTTGTCCAATCAAAATTATAAAATCCATAAATTAACTAAACATAAAATTAACTCCAAAACTCAAATAAAATTAGTGGACACAAAAAAATATGATAGTCTTACTAGGTCCAATATAGAATTAGTTGTTACAATCTCCTTTCCTTAGAAAAATGTCATCCTTGACATTCATAATTAGCTAGCTGTCAAATAAATCTGGATAAAGCTGTGTCATATCTACTTCTTTTTTCCAAATAGATTTTCTTTCTAATATGCTTCCACTAAAATTTGACCATAGGGATCTATTTGTTCCTCAATTGTCTCACATCATATGCCAAAATACACTTAGGTTCCTCTCTATATGTCAAATTAGGTTTTATCTCAACCTCATCCTTAGGAACTCTATGCGCAACATTAGTAACCTACTTTCTTTATATAGATACATGAAAAATATTGTTCACATATGAGACATAATCGGGTAGCAATAATCTATAAACATATTGGCCAACTCTACTGATTACTTCCAAAGGTCCAATAAATCTCAGACTCAGCTTACCTTCTCTACCAAATATACTCGCACACTTCATATGACTGACTTTCAAAAATACAAAATCACCCACCTAAATTCAACTACTAAATATTTGGGAACATAATACTTTCTTTGTCTATCTTGAGTTGCTTTCAACCTATCTCTGATCAATCTGATATTCTGAGTGCCATTATCTACTAACTACATCCCATCAATCTTCTCTCATCCACTTCTATCCAAGATAATGGTGCCATGTACCTCCTACCATATAATGCCTCATATGGAGTCATATTAATACTCAATTGGAAGTATTGTTATAAGCAAACTCAATCAAATGTATATGATTCTCCCAACTCTCTCTAAAGTCAAGTGCACATAATCTAAATATATCATCCAACACCTGAATAATCTTCTTAGACTAACCATCTGTCTGTAGATGAAAAGCTATAATGAAGTTTAACTTAGTCCGCAAACCTTCTTGAATACCTCACCATAACCTAAAAGTAAATCTACAATTACGATCAGAAATGATAACTTTTGGTATTCTATGTAACCTAACAATCTCAAGAATATATAAATGTGCCAACTTCTCAATAGAATATGTCTGCCTCATAGGAAGAAAATGTGATGACTTTGTCAGTTGATCAACTACAATCCATACTGCATCATGACCTTATCTTGATCTCGAAAAACCCATAACAAAATCTATAGTGACCTACTCCCATTTCCACTCAAGAATAGATAATGGTTGTAACAAAGCACTTGCTCTTTGATGCTCTGATTTTACTATTTGACATGTCTCACATCTTAAAACAAACTCTACAACTTTATGCTTTAACCTAGGCCACCAAAATATTTTCTTCAGATCATGATACATTATATTAATTCTTAGGTGACTAGTGTATCTAAAATAATGGGCTTCGTGTAAAAATAATCAATAAATACAACATAATGTCAAGAACGCAGTGCTAAAAATGGTTTGGAAAACAAGCATCAGATGATAGCTAAAGGAACACTTTTACAAGGAGGTACAAATTTCATAAAGAAGACAATCCTAATAAGAAACCTTTTATTTTGTACTTGTGATGCTCATTGAAATAGATAAAAATATGCGTAAAATAAAATCAAGAGTGTTCTAGAATATAAAAGATGGATTGTGAATCAAATAAAACATATCTAAAATTTTAATTAAACATAGTTAGATATAATTTGTTGTGCCAATTTTGTCCAAAAAATTATGAAAATATCTAAATAAATTAAACATAAAATTAACTCAAAAACTCAAATAAAATCAATCGATACAAAATAAATATGCAAGTCTTACTAGTTCTAATTATTGTAAAATTAGTTGTTACACTACAAATGATTATAATAAGATAATAACTCAAATATCTAAATGATCTTCTAACTTATAGCATAAAATCCATATTCCATAAATTATATAAATATTTTTCCCAACTATGAGAAAGTGTAACATTTACAATCTATAACATAATTACTAAAAATATTCCAATTAGGTTAGTCTCATCTTTTTCATTCTAGGTTTTTATATGAGAAAATTTTGTGCCTTCATTAGATAGCTCTCTTTTTTTTACTTATTTGTGTGTGAGATCATCATATGATGCTAAGATGATAAACTATCATTTTGCACAAATGTTTTATCATATAGCATTTTGGTGCCATATGTGAAAAGTAACTTTATAGTTGGAGGCTATCTTGCTACAACCTCAAAAGTGCATTTATGTTAATATGGAAAATGGGTGAATCCTTTTTCCATCCACTAATGTATCTATTTTTTTAATAAGCAAGTCAAAGCTTAAGAGAAACTTGATTGCAATCTTCAAAGAACAATATTACATGTGCCACTAGTTAAGTAATCCTCTACATTACAATCTATTATTGCAATAAGAAGAAAATTAAGACAATGGGACAACTATGACCATAACATCAAATGTTATTTTCATTAACATATCAAGTAAGGTTGTAGTTTTTTTTTCCATCACTATACTTATGCGTATCTAGTGAAACTCTTACTGACAACTATTTTTCTAAAACATTCTATTAATATAAGAAATTTCACTAGTTTTGTTTTTAAATGAATATCAAATTCTATATATGGTCTCAAATGTTGTAATCATGAACTTTATATGGTAGTAATGGTCTATAAATAGATCAACCTTAATCTTTAATCTATGAAATATATGGCTACTATTACATCCCAATCAGAGCATAATTAGTCCAAACAAAATCTAATTTGACATATTCCATTACAAGTTAGGGTCATTGAGTAATATTTTGATGTAATTAATCCATCATCTATGTTAAATCCTAATTTGCCCATGGGTTTATGCTAGACCTTACTTGTGAGAGTTTCTTGAAAGAGTAGAGGGCAGACAGAGAAAGAGATGGATGAGTAGAAAGTATAGTTAGGTAGTTTATATAACATATGATAAAAGTACAACAAAAGTTGAGTGCCTCAATTACAAAGAATACTAGGATAGTGAATGATTAAAGTAGAATGTATAATCTTAAATTAGATCCCAAAATGGTAAAAAGTCCAAAGTCCCAAATATCCCTCCAAATTAAGCCAACATGTATGATTTTTATTTTGAGCATTTGTCTCTAAATTTTGATTTCCATTACTCTCAATATCTTAAAACAGCTTTTAATTTATAAACCACATTGTGTTTTCCAATATATATATATATGTAGAATCAGTTGTCCTACATTGATGATATTAAACATCATTACAATTAAATTATAATAACACATAATTTAGTAGTTTGAGAAGAAAAACTTAATACTATTTTAAATTTATAAAACTTGAGGAAGTAATAAGATAAATTTTGAAAGGAATTTATCAATTATTTTTGAAGTAGTAATCAAATTCCAAGTAGACCTAGTCAAACCAACTATTTTGAACAAAATTCAATAATATTGTTAGTAACCTAGATTCATCAACACTGCAAGTAATTCTGTTAGCTTTTCATTGGAGACAAATAAATGCTAAGGCATTAACCAAAATAACTCGCCTAAGAATGCTTTGCTAGTTATCTTGATTATGATATCCTATTTCAAAGTATGTAAAAAAGCTTAAATATCATATAATTTTTAGCACAACAAAACACGTTGACAATAATGGATAAGCTAATGTATGTAACACAAAACAGGTAAAAAAATATAAGATAAAGTAAAATAAAAAGTACCATAAGCACCATGTGAAAAAGGAGCCAATATATATAGTAGCAAAATGTAAGTAATCACTCAAATAGAAGCAAATAATATTAAGAAATTTCATGATACCTTCAAATTTATAATTTTAGATAGAAATGAAAGTATTATTTCATGAATATAAATACACAAGCATTATTTGGAGAAGAGGATTGATACGTCCTTAAAAAAAATCTATTTATTCAATTAAGAATCTCGATGATTGAACAAATAAACAATTTCTAAAATTATATTCTTGGACATTTAAACTCCAATTTTTTCAATTTATAGTTAAGCTGACTATCTCAAAGAAATAAACTTGACAACATTAAAAGTGACCCAATCTGAGTCAAATGAGTCTAGATCAAAGATTTTAAGCATTATTAGAGATTTTAAAACATTATTTGGATTATCAAATGGTTTCCAAAATTAGTATACTTATAGTCAAATCCAACTTCTCAGTAAGATGAATCCACTGAGCCTAAGATCATTGAATTATGATATTATTAAGATATCTCCTAATAGAGGGAATCATTTTGGCTATGAAATGAAGTGCTTTAAATTTTAGCTATATTTATGAGGGATGCTACTCTCAAAATCTACAAATTAGTTCTCATTCTTGACATAGCGAGAAAAGAGACTAAAGATTTAAGAAAGCCCTAATGCTTGAAGAATCTTAAAAAAACACCGTAAATAGCCATCGATAGACCATCGCCAAACCACCATCATCATAACACCACAATATGGTTACTAAAATCAAGACACCATGTAGATCTTCGTAATTCTTATTTGAGTGATCGAACACAGTGTCAAGAATAATGTATCACCTCAAAAGATAGAAATGACATCCTATAATCTATTCAACTACTTAATAAAGACTCACAGGCCTAATTAGTCTATGAGTGTATTAGATTTGTTTCCCCTATCCTACATTAATTGAAGTAGGATAAGATTTATTTTCACTTGAGTTACAAGTTTCCTATAAGGGCAAGTCCCCATAGTTAATTATATTATAAAAGACATGTGCTACATAAAAACTCTAAATTAAAATAGTTGACTAGTATCTCTAACTTTAAAGTTTAAATAGTTTAATTTTAAAATCAATCAAGATGGTTTAAATAAAGGCACTTATTTTTGGTGGTCAAAGTAGGAAAAGTAGGAAGCGCTTAGATACTGAGAAGATCAATAAACAGTTCAACAATTTCTTTGATTTGATTTTATGTCTCTGAATTATAATTTAATTTTGTTTCAAGTTGGTATTTTCTTAAAATGTTAAGACTAATATTCTCATAGCACAAGACAATGAAAAAACCTAAGAACTGAGGGCTTATCCCCATAGTAAAAATAAAAAATAAAAATAGGTTGCCTTAGAACTTAGGACTAAGAGTGCTACTAACATAAATCTAAAACATGACCTAATCTATTGAAGAGAACGTGTGATTTATAAGTTCACTCTCATTAAAGAGAATGATCCGATCTTGACTTTTTTGAACTTACAACTCATCTAGAATGATTGGTAATTAAACCTTATGCTTTAAAACCATGAATATAGTCTTATGAAGTGCAAGATGGTTTAGACTAATATTAATTATGAAGGACATCTCAAAACCTAACTTTAGTAACTAAGAGTTAAATTACTGATATGAAATATTTCTAGTTAATGTAAAAAATTTATAATATTATTTATTAGACACTCAATTTATTTTAAAGGCTTGGGTATTCAATTATGCCTACATGCATGTAATAATTGAAAAGGTTAACATACCAATCAATTTTAAAGTAAGTCTTTCCCATGAAGGGTGGTCATTCTCACTAGATAAATGCTTCCTTTTTTGTAATGGGTGAAACACTACTTCATAGAAGAAAAAATAATATGCTTATGGTTTTATAGCCATAAGGATTTATAGTGAATTTTATAGATTAATGCTCATTGGTTTTTTAAATGTGGTATGTTATGAGTTATTTTAATTTTTTTGCTATAAGTTGAGTAATTTTATTTATTTGAATAATTAAGCTTTTTCTAAAAGCTTAACAAATGAACTAGTCTTTCATAATTATATAAATCAAACATAATAGAAAGAAACCTATAAAACACATATAGTTCTACTACACAATACAAAGTAAGCACACAATCAAATAATCAAATTAATATAATAAAAGGCCCATGAAGTCAAATTTTACTATACACCATAAGAGAAAAAAATTTAGGTTGTTGAGCTCTACCCTTATACGGCTCGCCATAAAATAAAATAAAAATAACTTATGCGGGGTCTTTATGATTCTTTATCTTTGTTATTTAGGTTATAGGTACTCCAAAAATCACAGGGCCTCCTGAAATCACACTCTCAAGCCTTGTTCATCCCAAAACATATAAGTTTATTCTTAACTCTAATACAAATTACATTTAAATTTTTAAAAATAAAATCTTAAGCCCTACATAATAGAGGTTAGTAGAATTAAATGTGCACACAAGTAGGCATATTATCCAAACATGTAGACTTAGCACTAGCGAGTGATATGCCTCCTTATCCTAATAAGTCATTTTTAAGGGGATAGCACAAAACACCTACAACCAAACTCATTAGCTTTTAAATTGCTTCAGTAGCCTCATTAAACATGTCTCCTTGCATGAAACATTATTAGATCTAATAAATAATCACCCTAACATCCAATCTATGAATAAATGACATCCTAGCATATAGTCTATAATAATTCACCATAAAAGAAAAATAATACATACTAATCAAACACAATTCTAACCAATGTTTATGGTCGATGACCTAACAATCTAGTGTGTGGGTGTGTGTGTATGTGTATGTGTGTGTGTGTGTGTGTGTGTGTGTGAGTTGAGTTGTGTTAGTGCTTTTTGGGTTTGAGTCTTAGTATAAACTCCAGGTTTAAGTTATTACTATTGGTTAGCTTTAATTTAAGTGATTAGTGATTTAGAAGTAAATTTTATTTTATTATTCAAGATAGCCTTACATCAAATTTAAAGTTTTAAAAGCGTGAAGTGTAGCAAGCCCACTTGGGGATGACCCACTCTTCCTAACACCCTAAATTTAATAGAGTGAACACCTCATCACAAGATGTAAGACCACCGTAAGACTTTAATCAATGTGTTTATTTTTACAAATTTTAATTAATTAATTAATGGCATTTCATTTTAATTATTAATTAAATTATAGAATATTTTATTTTAACTTAAGTTTAAATAACTTCATAAACTTCATAAATTATGTCCTAAGGTCACAAGGCCAAGGCACCCCAAAGGATATTTCATAAAATTTTGGTTGATTTTCAAAATAATAATAACAAAATAATAATAATAATAATAATAATAATAATAATAATAATAATAATAATAAATTTTTAAATTAATATTACATTTTTTAAAGTTATGAAAATATTTTTAGCTCAAAAATATTAGAGAAACATTCCATAAAAGCTTAGGATAATTTGAAATAATTTGGATTTTTCATAAGCATTATATTATTTTACATTCCAAAAAATATTTAAATTAAAATATAGTTATAAAATCAAGAATTTGTATAGGGGTGCTAGAAATGAGCCTGAAATACTCACATACAAACTTCATATCAATTGGAAGTCATTTATATTTTTTATTATTTATTTAATTTGTTTAAATATTTAAATTATAGAGAATGTTTTATTATTTAAAATAAGTTGACTTTATTTTTCTTAAGCTTTATTTGTCTATGTAGATTTGTGGGAATGATTTGGTGATTTTTATAAATATAGTTGACTTATTATGAAATTTATCAAATTAAAGGGGCAATTTATTGAAAAATGTAATAAAAAATTAGATTTCTCATTTAAAATTTAAAGTGACCTAATCCACTCTAAACCTCATGAAATAATTTCCTAAGTTTAGGAAAGACCTAAACGACATTCCATAAAATGTTCACAATTTTTTCTGAACTAATCAATTTTAATTGTTATTTTAATATGCATTATTTAATTCCTCTTACAAGCAAATTAAAATAAATATCCAAACAATTATAATAATTAGCAAAATATTCCTCTAACTTGGAAGAGCAATGAAAACATATTAGGTAGCTTTTAAAATTATTTTAATGATATTTATTTTTTTAATTTTAATTATTATTTTATATGGGTATTATCATTAAAATTTTAAAAGGTGTTTAAATAATTCAAAATTTTATACAAATTTTCTTATGGGTCTTTACTGGCCTCTAGAACATCCATAAAATTTGTGAGTAAAATAAATTTAATTTGAATTTTATTTATTTTATTTAAATAATTTAGATTATTTAATTTTAATAATTAAAAGATTATTTATGTAATTTTGCTTTTAAATTTTTTTTAATCCTAGTTTTGATTAGTCTTTGTTACATTTTAATTTCTATTTTTAGGGTTTGATTTGAATCAATTATACTCAAAGTACAAGATATTATTAATTAACCTAATCAAGATTTTAATTAAGCCTAATTATGATGGTTAAACAACCTAGACTATTCTAGAGATTTATTTATTTAAATTTTCACTATTAATGGAATGATTCTAGATTTGATAATTTTTAAAATTTTAATATTAATATTCAATTATTTATTATGTTTCTATCCTTAAACTTATATTTTTAATAATTCATGATTCAAAGAAATTTTTAAGAAAATTACTAGAATTTAGAAAAAAAAAGTCAATTGGACTCGTATTTTAATTTAATTTTAAAAACTATATTTTGAATTTTTATCTAATTACTCCTATAATACTCAATAAATGTGGGGCTTTTTTTTCTTAAATTCCTCTTTTAATGCTAATTTAAGATATGGGTCATTTGTATTTTGGTTAAGTAGTTAATTAATTATAAATTTTTGAGGTTCTGAAAAATTTTTTAATTAATTTTTAGGGTGGATTTATGGATTAACCATGTTGCGGCTAACTTGGCATCGCTTTACATGTGACATCGAGTCATTGGGTCTTATAGATCCTACATGTAAAAGGAAATCCACAAGATTAATTCTAGTCATTTGATTAAAGATGGAATGGCCATAATTAAATTGGTAGTTATTAAGGGGATACCGAATTAAATATTGTCCAATGTGATTACCACCATCCATTACAAAAAAAAGAAAAGAGGATGGCATCATCCCCTTGCTCCAGCTTGAGATAAAGATTATCTATCTTGAAGCCATTGATCCAAGCCTTTAAAGCATGAAACTGTGATTTTACTCACTAGAAAAGAGTAAAAGAGGAAATGCAAGGGTTGTGTTGGTTGGATCCTAAAATCATGCACACTTATTTAATAAAATGTACTATACAGACCTAAGCATTTTTCTAAGATCACTAAAAATTACCTCACAATAGGCACTATCTGATGGAATTAAACATATTAGAAAGATTTTCCATATTGAGATGAACCTCTAACTAGAGTTTCATCATTTGCCTTGATATCGTTCACATTAAAGACCACTACACCACAATGGATCATCAAAGTTTCATCAATTTTGTGCTTCTCAAGCTCCCAAGTGGAAGGGGATAGTTCAATCCTTGAGCATAGGAAAGGCTTTTGATGAAAGAGTTTCCTTCTATATCAGTTAGGAGTAAGGATGGGTTGGTGGTGCTCAGATGAGGGGGATTGTAATGGTGGCTCAAACCCTGGTGCAAATGAGGACTTGGGAGTGCTTGGGGACTATTTTTATGTGCTTGAGGAGTGGTTTGAGTGTTTGTACTCCTCCTCATTAAATGTGTGCTTCCCCCTAATATGTGAACCAAGGTTTTAGCTTGGTTTACCCATAAGGAGCTAGTGGCTCAATACCTTGAGCTCAAATTAGGCTAGGATGGTCCACATGGAGATCTCCTAATGGCTAGCCAATTATTAGGTAGAGAGGTGAAGTGAACAACTCATGGGAGGTAAATCATGGTTTTTCTGCTTGTGGTTTTTTCATGCCAATGGCTATCTTGGGAAACTTTGAATAGGTCTAAATAGTTTGACTATGGCCAAATGATGACTTGGTGGTTTTCCATGCTAAAGTCAATAAGTGGACTTGCCATTCTTATGTTTTGTTCATTTGAGCACTGCTCAATTGAGTTTAGCACAAGCTAGGCTCAACTAAGGCCAAGTCCACTTGGGCAAACCCTTAGGGACCCAAGGAAAGGTTAAACTAAGTTTCAATGCATTTGGACATAATTTGGTTTAGTTTGGGTCATAGTAACCTATTTAGGTCAATTTGGGCTCAATTCAAATAATTGGCCAAGTTATACCCAAATGGTTGTTGGGGTAAGTCTATTAAACATCTCTAAGTGATTTGACTGGTCCTATTCTATTTTGGATTAATTAATTTTAGATCAATAAGGTTCAATTGTATTCACTTAAGTGGGCCCCTTGATCAAATTGAGATGTCCCTAGGCTTCAATTATGCTTGATTATTGATTTGAGACATAGGAGAATGTTTAATTTTAATTAATTTGAGTTTAATTTGAGTTTAGCATAATATGACAAAATTATGACAAACTGGGTAAAATGACCCAATTGATGAAGTTCCAATTAAGTCTAACATTCATTTACATGGGTTAAGATTAATCTTAGGGATTATTAGCTTGCTTTGGTTTTAAATGGTGGTGCCTAGGTTCAACATAGTTTACTAAGTCATAATGGGCTAAGTGGGACCCAATATCCTACTGTGGCTTAATAGACATATATTTTATTTGGTTTACCTTTAATTTTAGTTTAGTCTTCTCTTAGTTAGTAAGAGTTTTATAATGCTCAACTTAAGATAGGATTTTAGATGCTAAGAAAGAAAATGTGTCAACCTCACCAAAAGTGAGGTCAACACTCATGACCACAATCATCGAAGCACCATGACCAACCATCATCATTGCTACCATACGACAAGATCCGCCACAACGCCATCCAATTGCCATTATTACCTCCAACATCTATCGGACTACCACCCAAACATCATAGTTATATCTTTCAAACATTATCGAGTACATCCTATCTATTGTCATCATATCATCCCCTAATCATTATGATCATATAAACCTAATTGTCATCATTTGACCATCTTAATAGTCATAATAGATCTTGTTCATTTGACCATCATCATAAATACACTTTTCTATCATCATCCTTGAATCATCATTCTAACTACATTCTACGCCACCAAATCCTCATCATTAAACTACCTTCTCATTACCATCATCATAACACCACACCATAATCAAAAAGATCACCTACCCATCATCATTAGTACACTATTATCGATTATTAATATTGGGTCACCACCAAATTATCATCATTGAACAACCTCTGATTTCCATCATGGAAGAAACACAATTGTCATCAAACCATCACTGATTATTGATTATTATCATTGATCACTATCATCAAAATTGCCACTTTGACTACTATCTTATCACCATCATCAAACCACCACCTAATTGATATTGTCAAACTACCTCCATAATATTATCCTTAGATTGCCTCATCCATTGTATTAGCCTTCTAACCATCATCATCAAACTACTATTATCTTATATTTGTTGGCCTCAATTTGGATGAGGTTAATATCATTCTAAAATTAGGATGTCCTAATCTTAAATAAGAATCTCCTAATTCAATGCTTAGGACACTATACGTAGTGACCTAGTGCACCTCCTTGGGTTTGATCTAACCTAATGAGCTTAGGTAGACTTGACCCAATTTTAAATTTAGATTAAATCATCAAATCAAATAAATCAAAAAAATAAAGGAACAAATCCAATACAAAAATAAAGTCAAATCTAGTCAACCTATTTAGCATAGGTTTGACTTAGGTGCGTCTCACCAAGTCAATGGTCAACCCACAAAGAATTTGACCAAATTAAATCATTCTAAGTGTTCTAAATGATCAAATAAGCATGTTTGATAAAAAAATCTAAACAAATTTAAATTCATTTAGACCTTAACTAGGTTAATTAGACTACTTAGTCTAAATAACCCTAAATGGGTTCTATTTGGTTCAAACCCCAATAAAATTGAAATCAATTCAATTTGATTATTCAAAATAATTTGGAAATGATAATTAAACAAAATTTAACCCATCATTGGGTATAATTTGGTCAAATTGGTTATTTGACCCAAATGAAACCCAAGCTTAACCCATTAAGCCCTCTTTGGGTTAAATGGGTTCAAATTAAAATTTAATTGAAATTAAATGAAATCATTCACTCCAAATCATCTCACACATGTGATCAAGCATGATTGGAGCTCAAACCAAATCTAATTGAGTCAAATTGGTCATTTGAACCTTGGAATCAAACTTTACCCATTTAGGTTTAAATGGGTTGAAATGAAATGAAATCCAAAATTAATTCAATTCTAAATGAATTAATTAGATCAAAACCTAATCAATCATCGATTAAAGATGATTAAACTCAAAATTAAAAGAATTGAATCAAAGTCACACCACTTTGAAACCATATCCTTTGATTGGATTCAAAGTTCCAATCCATTCCAAATATATTTAAACATTGGCTCCAAACATTGGCTTCAAACTCATATTGCTCCAATTAAATAAGAGCTTTAATAGTGATGCCAAAAGCAAAAGGAAAATGAAACCAAAGAAGAGGAGTGGAAATCTTTGACCAAAGGAAGATTCCTCCCCTTTCATTTTGAAAATCACTTGGATTTTATCCATGTAATCTTGGACCTTGACCACCTCTTGGGATAATAGTTCCAAGGGCAGAGGATAGGGGAGATCAACCTCAAGCCAAAGGGAATTTGGCTTCCTCCAAGGATGAAGCTGAGGAAGAGAAGAAGGAAGCCATGGCTCACCAAGGAAGGAAGAAGAGGTAGATGCCCTCCTCCCTTCCAAATTCTCATCCAAAAATGTTCACAAGGGATTGAATCCACCCCTTTGTCTCACCACCGGTGAATCCACCTAGAAAGCCATAAGCATGCCTCTTGGCCAAGCATGGAAAGAGGGGAGAGAAGGCCAATTCACTCGCTCTTTTCATCACAAATCATTCACCAAGGGTAGATATGAAGAAAGAAACCCTTCCCCTGACTTCTTGTCATCGGCACGCCAAAAAAAAGTGAAATCCGGCAGCCACCAAGCTCCTTTAATGGTGAAATGCAAGGGAGGCTCCCACATAAAATTGAGCATTCCAACATGTTCTAGAGGTTGAGGCGACCACAAACAAATTGCCACCTCATTCCTTCACCATCAACCAAAATGACCAAGGTGAAAAAATGACCAACAAAAATCATGATAAGGTTGGTCTAGGAGTGATCCAGGAGAAGCTACCAAATTGCATACGCTTCATCACATCAGATGAACCTAATTCGATCCCATCTCCTGGTGATCACCAAAATGAGGTACACAACCATCCCCTTAGGCATTCCATTTTGGCACTTTTCAAAAGAAATTTGATCCTCATGTGGACTACATGGATTGATTGCAAAATGATTCTTGATCATTTTTCAATAAAAAATGAGTTGAAACTTACATGAGACCATTGAAATTTTGGCAAAAATGACAAATGGTGTTCACCTCTCACCAGATATTTGCGGGATATAATCTCCACTGTCTGATCCTTTTATTTGGATCAGATGATCGTGATTTAGTTGGATGATCCGATTAACCCCCCTAAGGATGCAAACTAATTGGGATCATCTGATCTTTGATAGGACGGTCATGATTCATCCTGTGTGGCACACTTTTGATGCGGATGCCATGCGAGATCCACATAGCCAAATCCGCCGCCATGTGATGGACCACCACCTTCTCAAAATGGTAAATCCTCTTAATTAATTAAAATTATTAAAATTTCAAAAAATCATATAAACTAAATTACAAACTTGGGTTCCATGGATTCATCTTAATGAAAGGAATCCATTAAAATTAAAATTATCAAATTATTTTGGGTATTTTATCCTTAATTTTCCCTTGAATAAAATTAATTTAACCTTAATTAATCACAAACCATTAATCTAATTGAAATTGAGGTTAAAACACACCTTAGGAAACATTTTCATGAATTATTATAATGTAATTCATGAAATATAAAATTTCAAATCCTAAATGTCAATTTTAATTAAATTAATTAATATAAAATGAAATAAATAGTGAAAATGGATTAAATAACCTCAAGTCAATTTAATAATCCTTAATGAACTTAAATTGTCAATGAAACTTATTCAAATGCAATAAATCACAAAATGACTTAATTAGGTGATTAATTGAATTAAATAATTCAAATAATTATCTAAACATTAAATAAATCACAATAAATCAACCAAATGTCCAAAAATTATGAATGAACCCTCTTTAGAAATATATTTTAGAGAGGAATTAATGAAAAATAAAATCCCTAACTGACCTTCACTAAATTAAGCTTAATTTGGGTTTTAATGAAATAATAAAAACTTAATTTGACATTCATTATAAATCTAATCAAGATGAAATTTTGGAAACATGGCATGGAACCCCACTTGCCATATTTCAAATCCAATTGACCATTGGATTGAAATTGTTAAATCTTTAGATCAATACAAATCAAATAATAAACAAAAGAAAATTCATAAATTCATAAAATCATGAAATAATTTGAATTGATCTTCATCAACATTAGAAATACATAGGATAGTTCTCCGAACATCCTAAGTCAAAGAACTTAATCATTTTTATACTTAAGAGTTAAGAAAATTGATAAGGCATATTAAGACTTAATTAAATCCTAAGCTAATGAACTCATAATCAAACCAATGCAATCTTAATATACAATCAAACTAACCTAAGAATGGGTCAAATGTTAAGTACCTTAGGTTAACATAAATTAAACTAAATGAAATGACCATAATTTAACAAAACTAAACATAACTTAAACCAAAGAATAAATGCAAACCAAACGAAATAATTCAAACTAAAATCAAATGAAACAAATTAAATCAAATTGAAAATAAACCAAACCAAAAAATGAAAGAAGAATTAAATTAAATCAAAAGAAATGAAATAAAGAATTGAAACAAATCTAAAATCTAAATTGAATTCAAACCCAAATCATCTAAATGAAACTAAAGGATTAAGATACTTAAGGATCTTAGTTAAACCTTTGGGATCGTTCTTCATCTTAAGATGAAGGTTTTTGATGAAATTAATTAAGCATTTTTCTAAGATCACTAAAAATTACTTTACAATAGCCACTATCTGATGGAATTAAACATATTGGAAAGATTTTCCAAATTGAGATGAACCTCTAACTAGAGTTTCATCATTTACCTTGATATTGTTCACATTAAAGACCACTACACCATAATGGATCATCAAAATTTGGTCAAATTTATGCTTCTCAAGCTCGCAAGTGGAGGGGGATAGTTCAATTTTGATCATTGGAGCTTAGGAAGGGCTTTTGATGAAACAGTTCCCTTCAATATCAATTAGAAGGTAATGATGGGTTGGTGGTGCTCAGATGAGGGGGATTGTAATTGTGGCTCAAATCCTAGTGCAAATGAGGACTTGGGAGTGCTCGGGGACTATTTTATGTGCTTGAAGAGTGGTTTGAGTGTTTAGACTCCTCCTCATTAAATGTCCCCCAAAACCCTGCAATATGTGAACCAAGGTTTTAGCAATAAGGAGCTAGTAGCTCATTACCTTGAGCTCAAATTAGGCTAGGATGGTCCACATGGAGATCTCCTAGTGGCTAACCAATTATTAGGTAGAGAGGTGAAGTGGACAACTCATGGAAGGTAAATCCTGGTTTTTTTGCTTGTGGTTTTTTCATTCCAATGTCTATCTTGGGAAACTTTAAATAGGTCTAAATAGTTTAACTAAGGCCAAATGATGACTTATTGGTTGTCCATGGTAAATTCAATAAGTGGACTTGCTATTCTTATGTTTTGTCCTCATTTGAGCACCTTACTTCAATTGAGTTTAGCACAAGCTAGGCTCAACTAAGGCCAAGTCCACTTGGGCAAACCCTTAGGGACCCAAGGAAAGGTTAAACCAAGTTTCAATGCATTTGGACTTAATTTGATTTGGTTTGGGTCATAGTAACCTATTTAGATCAATTTGGGCTCAATTCAAATAATTGGCCAAATTTGCCAAATTATACCCAAATGGTTATTGGGGTAAGTCTATTAAACATCTCTAAGTGATTTGACATAATTATTCTATTCTATTTTGTAATAATTAATTTTAGATCAATATGGTTCAATTGTATTCAGTTGGGTTAAGTGGGCCATTTAATCAAATTAGATGTCCCTGGGCTTCAATTATGTTTGATTATTGATTTGAGACAGTGGAGAGTGTTTAATTTTAATTAATTTGAGTTTAATTTGAGTTTAGCTTAATAAGGCTCAATTATGACAAATTGGGTAAAATGACCCAATTGATGAAGTTTCAATTAAGTCAAACCTTTGTTTTCATGGGCTAAGATTAATCTAAGGGATTATTAGTTTGCTTTGGTTTTAAATGGTGGTGCCTATGTTCAACATAGTTTACTAGGTCATAATGGGCTAAGTGAGACCCACTATCCTACTGTGGCTTAATAGATTTAAGTTTTATTTGGTTTAGCTTTGATTTTAGTTTAGTCTTCTCTTAGTTAGTAAGAGTTTTATAATGCTTGACCAGAGAAAGTACTATGTTAAGATAGGATCTTAAATGCTAAGAAAGAAAATATGTCAACCTCACCAATCAACACTCATGACCACAATCATCAAAGCACCATGGCCAACCATCATCATTGGACTACCATATGATCACCATCAGGCCACTACCATCCAACTACCATTATCAAATTACCTCCTAATATCTATCGTTAGACCACCACCCAAACATCATAGTCATATTATCTCTCAATCATTATCATCGGAGTACATCCTATTGTCATCATATCATCCCTAATCATTATCATCACCACCAATTTGTCATCATTAGACCACCTCTTAATAGTCATAGTAGATCATCTTCATTTGACCATCATCATAAAAACACCTTTTATCATCATCCTTGAACCAATTATCAACTAGCATTGGTTTTACCTACATTACAATCACTATAGCTTCACCCAACCTCCATCATTGAACTACCCCTTGACCACCATCATCATAACACCATAGTCATAATCACTGAAAGATCACCCACTCATCATCATTAGTACACTATTATCGATTATTAATATTAGGTCATTACCCAACTACCATCATCAGACCTCAACCCAATTATCATCATTGAACAACCTCCCGATTTCCATCATGGAAGCAACACAACTGACCGTTTTCATCAAACCATCCCTTGATTATCATTATCAGATCACCCCTTGATCACTATCATCAAATTATTGTTGCTTGACTACTATTATCTTATCACCATCATCAAACCACCCAATTGATATTGTCAAACTACCTCCATAATATTATCCTTAGATTGCTTCATAACCATTATCGTTACATAGCCTTCTAACCATCATCGTCAAACAACTATTATTTGATATTTGTTGGCCTCAATTTTGGATGAGGTTAATATCATTCTGAAATTAGTAATTAGGATGTCCTAATTTAAATAAGAATCTCTAATTTAATGCTCAAGATACTATAGTGACCTACGCACCTCCTTAGGTTTGATCTAACCAAATGAGCTTGGGTAGACTTGACCCAATTTTTAAATTTGGATTAAATCAAATCAAATCCAAATAAATCAAATTAAAACAAAGGAACAATTCCAATGCAAAAATAAAGTCAAATCTTGTCAACCCATTTAGCATAGGTTTGACTAAGGTGCGTCCCACCAAGTCAATGGTCAACCCACCAAGAATTTGACCAAATTAAATCATTCTAAATGTTCTAAATGATCAAATAAACATGTTTGATCAAAAATCTAAAGAAATTTAAATTCATTTAGACCTTAATTGGGTTAATTAGACTACTTAGTCTAAATATCTCTAAATGGGTTATATTGGGTTCAAACCCAAATCAAATTGAAATCAATTCAATTTGATTGTTCAAAATAATTTGGAAATGATAATTAATCACAATTCAACCCATCATTGGGCATAATTTGGTCAAATTGGTCATTTGACCCAAATGAAACCCAAGCTTAACCCATTAAGCCCTCTTTGGGTTAAATGGGTTCAAATTAAAATTTAATTAAAATTAAATGAAATCATTCACTCCAAATTATCTCACACATGTGATCAAGCATGATTGGAGCTCAAACCAAATCTAATTGAGTCAAATTGGTCATTTGAACCTTGAATCAAACTTTACCCATTTAGGTTTAAATGGGTTGAAATGAAATGAAATCTAAATTAATCAATTCTAAATGAATTAATTAGATCAAAACATAATCAATCATCAATTAAAGATGATTAAATTCAAAATTAAAAGAATTGAATCAAAATCACACCAATTTGAATCCAAATCCTTTGATTGGATTCAAAGTTCTAATCCATTCCAAAAAAATTTAAACATTGGCTCCAAACATTGACTTCAAACTCATATTGCTCCAATTAAATAAGAGCTTTAATAATGATGCCCAAAACAAAAGGAAAATGGAACCAAAGAAGAGAAGTGGAAATCTTTGACCAAAGGAAGATTCCTCCCCTTTTTATTTTGAAAATCACTTAGATTTTATCCATGTAATCTTGGACCTTGACCACCTCTTGATAATAGTTCCCAAGGGGAGGATGGGGAGATCCCAAAGGGAATTTGGTTTCCTCCAAGGAAGAAGCCCTAGAAGAGAAGAAGGAAACCATGGCTCGGCTAAGGAAGGAAGAAGAGGTAGATGCCCTCCTCATTTCCAAATTCTCATCCAAACATGTTCACAAGGCCAAGGGGGATTGAATCCACCCTTGCGCACCATAAGTGAATCAGCCAGAAGGCCATAAGCATGCCTCATGGACAAGCATGGAAAGAGAGAAGGCCAATTCCCTCCCTCTTTCAAAATCTTTCACCAAGGGTAGAGAGGAAGAAAGCAATCCTTCCCAGACTTCTCACCACCAGCAGGCCAAAAAAAAAGTGAAATCTGGCAGCCACCAAGCTCCTTTAATGGTGAAATGCAAGGGAAGCTCCCACATCAAATTGAACAATCCAACATGTTCTAGAGGTCTGACCACAAACAAATTGCCACCTCATCCCCTCGCTGTCAGTGAACTGAAAAAGGACCAAGGCCAATGGAAATCTGATATGAGGTTGGTCTAGGAGGCGATCCATGAGGAGGCAAGCCACCAAATTGCATACACTACTTCATCACATCAAGATGAACCTAATGGAGTCGATCTCACCACCGGTGATCACCAAAAATGAGGTACGCTCCACCAACAAGCCCTTAGGCATTCAATTTAGGCACTTTTTGAAAGAAATTTGATTCTCATGTGGATCAAACTGCATGGATTGATTGCAAAATAATTCTTGATCATTTTGCAATTGAAAATGAGTTGAAACTTATAGGTGACCATAAGAATTTTGGAAAAATGACAAACGGTGTTTGTATCTCACTAGAGATTTATGGGATATAATCTCCACCGTCAGATCCTTCTATTTGGAATGGATGAAAGTGATTTAGTTGGATGATCTGATTAACCCCTTAAGGATGACACTAATAATCATCGATTTCTTCGATTCAACAATTCATCCTGTGTGGCACGCTTTTGATGCCGATGCAATGGGATCCACATGGCCAAATCCTGCCTCACCATGTGATGATGGCGCCACGTCAGCCCACCTTCTCAAAATGGTAAATCCCTCTTAATTAATTAAAATTTCAAAAATTTCAAAAAATCATAGAAACTAAAATACAAATCCAAAAATTACAAACTTGGGCTCCATGGATTCATCTTAATGAAAGAAAACCATTAAAATTAAAATTCTCAAATTATTTTGTGTATTTTATCCTTAATTAGCTTTCAATAAATTAATTTAACCTTAATTAATCACAAACCATTAATCTAATTGAAATGAAACTTTAGGGAATTGAAATTGAGGTTAAAACACACCTTAGGAAACATTTTCATGAATTATTATAATGTAATTCATGAAATATTAAATTTCAAATCCTAAACCTCAATTAAATTAATTAATATAACATGAAACAAATCATGAAAATGGATTAAATAACCTCAAGTCAATTTAATAATCCTTAATGAACTTAAAATTATCAATGAAAATTATTCAAATGCAATAAATCACAAAATAACTTAATTAGGTGATTAATTGATTTAAAAATTCAAATAATTAACTAAACATTAATTAAATCAAAATAAATCAACCAAATGTCCAAAAATTATGAATGAACTCTTTAGAGACATCTTTCAGAGATTAATCAATGAAAATTAAAATCTCTAAATGACCTTCACTAAATTAGGCTTAATTTGGGTTTTAATGAAATAATAAAAACTTAATTACACCTTAATTATAAATCTAATCAAGATGAAACTTTGGAAACATGGCATGGAACCCCACTTGCCATAAAAATTTCAAATCCAATTGACCTTTGGATTGGGAATTATTGAATTTGTAAATCTTAGATCAATATAAATCAAATAATTAACAAAAGAAAATTCATAAATTCATAAAATCATGAAATAATTTGAATTGATCTTCATCAACATCAAAATACTTAGATAGTTCTCCAAACAGTCAAAGAACTTGATTAAATATATTAAGACTTAATTAAATCCTAAGCTAATGAACTCATAATCAAACTAATGCAATCTTAATATACAATCTAACTAACCTAAGAATAAGTGAAATGTTAACCTAAGTACCTTTGGTTAACATAAATTAAACTAAATGAAATGAACATAATTCAACAAACCTAAACATAACTTAAACCAAAGAATAAATGCAAACCAAACAAAGTAATTCAAACAAAAATCAAATGAAATAAATTAAATCAAATTGAAAATAAATCAAACCAAGAATTAAATGAAATCAAAAGAAATGAAATAAAGAATTGAAACATTAAAAATCTAAATTGAATTCAAACCCAAATCATATAAATGAAAGTAAAGGGATTAATTAAGATACTTAAGGATCTTAGTTAAACCTTTGGGATGGATCTTCATCTTAAGATGAAGGTTTCATTCTATTATGGATTAGGATGTTGAATAGAGAGTTTCCACCCAAAAATGAGATCCATCTACTCTTTATTCTTAAAACCTAAAATTCACTTTAACCAAATAAAAGTGAAATGAAAATAAAAATAAATCACTAAATCATTTGAATTGAAACCATTTAAAGGTAAAATTCAAACAAACTCAAATTCTAAATTGAAACTTGAACTAAAGAGGCCTAGCAAAGTCTTACTACACAAGCTTATTTTCTTCACACACTAGAACATTAGGTCACTAGACTTAGGTTAGGCCATTCTGTAATTCCTTTTCTGATTTTCTATATTGTGATATGATGTGCTTCACATGTCCTTATGGTGTACTTTTTTAAACTACCTGTCTAGGATTGTTTTCCCGTTAAACTGGATGATAGGATGTTCTTTTTAGATTTGACATTATCTTCTATAGAAAGGACTACTATCATAAATAAAATTAAGAATGCTATTTCTTGTAAGTGTGCCTAAGTCCTTAAGCATAGCCCATCAGACAAGTGGGCTTGGCAAATAGCTAATGCTAAGCCCGTATGTTTGTGAAATATAATTATTGTGTGCTATTTATATTTTGCTGACATTTGTTTTGCAAGGCTTAGAAATTTATTTTGAATTTAAAATGTAAAGTTCAGATTAGAATTAGGTTAGGATCTATGGGGTCTACCAGAAGATAGGTGTAATGGTCCCCTGTGAAGCCCAATGGATGTCCCTAAAGAAGGAGATGATCCTCGAAAGAAGACCCATAGATCTAGACTTGTAGTTCTAGGCCAGGTTGTATAAGGGCAAAGCCTGACTGACCATTTGCTCTTCCTTCCGTGGTGTACAGTGATACCCAACAGCATTGGCCTTTTTCTTAAATTAAATTAGATTAATTTATTTTGGGTGCACAACAGAATCAACCTACTTTTCTAGGTTTCTTTATGTGTTGTGCTTTCTTGTGATTGAATGCTTAGATGATTAGGCTCATAGGAAAAATTAAAGTTTATACCCAATCTAAATCTAAACAACTAAAATTAAAATAAAAGAAAATTTGAAACCTCACATAAATTAAAGCCTTAAGCAAAACTTAAAATCAATTAGAAAATAATTAGATCTTGAAACCATGAAATCCTATTGCTCTAAATCTTTAAATGGGCACTTCTCCCATTACACATAAGGGCATGTGACCTATGAGGATGACCACCTTCTTGGGGAAGCCTTCCTTCTATTATTGATTTGGCCCATAACTATTTCTAATTGCATAGCATTAGGCATAAAAATGCATACCCAAGACCTCAAATAAATCTTGAATCAAAATATTTAAAATTTAAAAAATGTGTAATAGTTAGATACATTTCATTCCCTATATTATCTTAGGGATTAGAAGTGAGTCTAGGTTCATAGATTTCTTTCCTAAAATACAACAGCCCATCCATCTTGCATTCATGAGAGTTAGCATCATGAATTTAAAATGCGCTTAGATGGTGTTTGCTGTCAGCCCCTCTAGGCATGTTGTAAGTCCAGAAGAGTCAAGGATAGGTTAGTTCCCTCAAGTGAGAGGAATGTTTGATATTTCTCAAAATAAAATTAGGTCGAGTATCTGACATGTGTTAGAAGCACTTGTAGACCAAGTTCTGAAGCATCCTTCTTGGAATAAGTCTTCAACCCTAGGCATTTTTGCAGTCTTGTGTTGTTAGAATCTAAGTCATAACTTCTAAAATAATAACAACTCAAAATCTAAACTAAATTTAAAATTTAAAGCCCAATTATAGGATAGTTGAAATGTCTACAATGTATCACAATATCAATAGGCAATTTCCTACTTCATCTCATTTGGCCTCCAAAAGAACTCTCTCTAATTTGAATCAATCCCAATTGAAAATTGCAAAGATCATTCTTTTGAAAACTACCTTATAACTCTTTAAAATAATAGTTATTTTTAATTGAGAGTATTCTTAAGAAGAGACCCTTCTTAAGATGTAATTAAATATAGAAGCTTTCCTCTATAAGGAACCATGAACCTAGTTTAAAATAATCTCTATTCTACTTTTCATGCAATTCAGGGGAAAAATCTCTAGTACATGAAAGACCCATTAACCTTAGGAGTTTTTTATTAAATGATCAGATCCATTACAGGATAATATGTTTATCTTCTAAGATAATATGTTTATTCCTTAATGATATGTTTGATCATCCAAATAAGAAATTCCTAAACTCTATGTGGCATCATAAATTTTTTCCATAATTACCATCATTTTTAGGAAGCCGCTTGATCTCTGTCACATGACTATGATCACTTAAGCTTTAATAATCAACTTTGGTTGTTTTCCAATCAATTCATTCGACCATTGTTGATAGATTTTTTTCATTAAATAAGCATCAACTAACAACATTCACTCAACCCCCATCTCCTTACCACCATCACCTAACTATGGTCCCTTGACCATAATCTCTTGGCCATTATCACCTAGCTATATCAACCAATGTTAACATCATTATTCATCACTACCAATAACATTGATGAATGTCATCACTTACCTAATCAATGCATGTCATCAACATATGCTACCATTGTCAATGCATCCCATTGACACACGTAATCTCTTATAAAGTCAATACATGCATTTAACACTAAAGCTAAAACATACAGAGTACATCACATATTGTCACCCACAACATTGATACATACCATCACTAGTTTGATGCACATTGTCAATACCAACTTTTTTTTTGCATCAAGGTTACAATTATACTAGACTTTTTATTCTCTATCCTTTTCTACTTAAAGTGACCATAAATAATGACATGATGACAACGCTAATTCCATGAGGCTCCTTTAACATCTATATGGGAGTTCATCATTTATAACTTATGCTTATTGAATCAACACCCTTCCTTTTAATGGGGAAGATATCATTTGTAACCTTCGATAAATAAATAAAAGTATTTCAATTGGGCTAAACCCTGTGGATTATCCCCTTTTTCTAGGTTTTTAGATAAAAACTCACTTATCTCTTAAAACCTTTTCTTTTATGTATGCATGTTGGATCTCCCTACAAAGCTAAGGCACTAAAAACCTTTTCTGTAAAATAGTGAATATTTTGGCATGCAAATAAAGACAAATTTTGGAACATAAATTTGTCTTCAAACAAATATCCAATATATAATAAAAATTTAAATTTTATAGGATTTATATTAAGAGTATGCATTCTTGATTCTAGTGGTAAAGATATCTCTTGTTTTTTATTAAACATTCTTATAATAATAAGTGTTTGATCAATATTATACCATAACCTATGAGATTCTATAGGATGCAGAACATTTGGGTTAAGGTGGGACAAAAAACTGATAGAACCTCAAGTAGATCATTAAAACATAAATTTAATATGATTTATCAAAGATATATTGATAATAGTATAAGAGAGAACAAAATATTTTGATTATGTTCATAGATTTGCTAAGTTATGAGGAGAAAGATACTATGTTTGTGAAAATTATTCTTATGGCATGGGTATAAACTTTAGGGGATGAAGAAAAATGTGGTCGAGGATACATTGGGCTTCATTAGATTAAAGATAAGATTTGTAATGCTAATTATAGCTTAGAATAATCATCAAGCTAATTAAATATGCATTATGCCTTTTACTTTTCTTCTTTAAAAATGTATTACATATGTTATGAGAGTGTCACATGAAGTAATAAAAATGCAATGTGATTTAGTTACATTTAAGAGTAATGCCTCATAAAAATTTATATAATTAAATATATTTTTAAAGTAATAAGTGAATTCAAAGTTCAAAAATTAAAACTTAGGAACATCAAACTTGAATTTTACTAAACTTATAATTGAAAGAAAGTTTTAATATGGAAAGCACATTGACATCAAAAGTGCATTGATTTGAGTCCAATTAATTCTAAGTCAAGAGCTCAAAATATGGTTGAAAATTTTCATGATAGTGTTTGAGGAATAAATATATTTTAAATCTATCATGGTTATAATCAAAATAAGCATCTCAATAAAAATTTCAATGGATCAAAGAGATGAATTCTATTGTCATTAAAGATTTTAAATACTTCAAAATAGTATATGATTGAGGAATCAACAAGGACAATTTGGTGAAGAGTTTGGATTTTTTTTGTAAAATAATCAAAACTTCACACCAAATATCTATAAATAGCCTAATTCTTCACATGAAACAAAGCATGGATTAAGATATGAAGCTATAATTATAGAGAGTTCTTCTCGAAGTTTGATGTCGATGATCACCATGAATAATTTATGGACTATAATTACCAAACCATAATTTCCCAATGATATCCACCTAATTTTAGTCCCATAATAACCATGTTTAACAGATCACTACTGCTTGGGCATAAACTATGGCACAATAAGGCAGTCGATTATTATCTCTCGACAACAGTCATCCAATTATCATTACTCACCATATTCACTAGGCTGACATTTCCATATTTTTATTGCATAATCATAATAGCCTAACTACTACCACCCAATCATAGTTCCATGACTGTCATTGACAACCAACATTATTACACCAACCACCATAGCTACACCACCATCATCAACTGCATTACATTAGTATTATAATGAAACAACCATCGCTAAACCATTGTATCCTAACTACTATCTCTCAAGCAAGATTACATAAGTGACAAATACTATTGAAATCTACACCAAAAGAAGCCTAAAGTTAGTTGTTGATAATAATATTGATATGTTATTTCTAAGAAGGCTGATGCACACCATCACTGAAAATGCAATAGCATACTACCGCTAATATGGTCATTACATTTCATTGACATTAAATTCAGTGCTTGCCATTACCATCAAAATTGATATAATTTTTTGAAATAATGACTATAAACAACACGTTGATAAATCTGACACCAACCATTAGTATCAACCTTGACACTCGATATCGATACTAAGATTATTACTCAACTAAGATTCATGATTTTTAGCCTTCCCTTCTTTATTGCAACTTTTTGAGATAATGTTTATAATATAACATTAATGCCTAAATATGTAAGTTTTTCATAAAGAAATCTTTCATAAATTATTTCAATACTCTCCCAATTTTTGAAAAAATAAAATCATTTATATTCTATAATATAAACTACTAATATAATTTCAATTGGATTGATCCCATTATTTTTTTTCTTCTAGTTTTCTATGAGAAAATGTTATGCCTCCTATTACTCTCAACTTATTATACTTATTTTTGTGCCAACAAAACTTCATATAACACTAAGATATTTCTCTCAATTGCTACCAATATTTAGTATACAACATTTTGGGGTCATCTATATAAGAAAATTTTCAGGTTTTTTGAAACCCTTAATAACATTTATGTTAACATGTTGGGCATGGTTATAGTGGGAGTAATGCCTTTACCATTTGTTAACTTATCTATTTTGTAAGCAAATCAAAGTAATAGGTAACCTTGATTATAACCTTAAAAGAATACCATTTTATGTGCAGCTAGTCATATAACTCCTTTTCATTAAAATCTATTAATGCAAAAAATGTAGAAAATTATGGCTAGGGGTTAACTCTACCTAAAACTTCAAAAGGATGGTTGCATTAAAATCATAGAGTATTGTTGTTTGGTAAGTTCTTCCTTTCATTACATGTATATGTATCTAATACATATTTTACTAACAACTATTTTTTTAAGGCTTTCGATAAATATAAAAAAATTATAAGTAAATTTCAATTCCTAATACAAAGTCAATGTGGACCTTGACTTCTTAGGTAATGTTATAATAATGGCCTTCAAAGGATAGTGAAGGTCAACAGAAAGATCAACCATAACTTTAAATTTAAGAAATTTTTGATGTTGTTTTATCCAGTTTAAGATAAAATTGGTCTAAAGGAATCTAATTTGATTTCATCCACCATATAAGCTAGATCAATGCATAATACTTAACAAACTATGTCATGATCTCTCATAAGCTTCTCCCCTTATAGGAGCCCACCCTAGAATTATTGATGACCAACATAGATTATAATGAAGACAATTAAAAAGTCCCTCAATAGTCAGAAAACTCTTCATTAAGATTTCTTTGATGAACTCAAAAATTAAATCCCAAAATCTAAGCATGGTAAAACTGTATAGAATTCTTATCATATTGTGTATAGTGGTTGGAACACTTGAGATGATCTAATTAATGGTTGGGGCTATCCTAAGATGCTAATGAAAGTGAGGATGTGTATGGAGGGGCTAGATTTTTAGTGGAGTATGAGCTAGAGATTTAAATATGGTTGACCAACCCAAGATAGAACCCAGTCTAGAATCTTTTGCACCATTTTTTAGGATTTTGGTTATATATGATTGTCAAGTTGTTCCTTACTAACAACTATTTTTTCAGACTTCTTACAAATATAAGTAATTTTATAAGAATTTTTGAAGTGAATTTTAATTTCTAATACATGTGTAACCATTGAAAACCACCCTCTAAAAAAGTCATGGCCGACTACTCTTGAGTGGAAATGATTGATTAATGATTTTAATTATTATTAAATTATTATTTATGAATATTACATAATATTTCTCTTATATATTTGAATTTTTTTAATTTAAAATTAAAATTTTGAATGTTAAAATTTTAAACATTCAAAATTTCAAACCACATCTTTTTTTCAAAATTATAAATACTCTAAAGTAATATTACAAACAATAACATTACATAAAAAATTATAAGTAGATAAATTACACATTAAATGATATATCCTTAATCAGCTATAATATTCTTTTTGGACTGATCCTTTACAATTTATCCTTTGCTCGCTTGAATGTAATCTTGTGCATCATCATTTCCCCCAAACATCAAAGAAATTATTTTCAAAGAGGTAAATAGAAGTACCCAAATAGTTCTTCAATGATGGTAAAGTATCTGCTAGTATTAGTCTATTTCCAAATAATAAATTATGCATTAAGTTGATCTGCATGTTATGATTTTATACTCTAATAGAAGACATTTAATGAAAATATGGAGATTTTTTAAATCATTTATGCATCATAATTATGAGAAGAATTTTGATGTTGAAATATACAATGGATGATGATATTGGAGATGATGATGGTAGGTGGGATTTATTAGAATAAAGGAAGAGAGATGGACAATTATGGATAGATTTTCAAATAAAGTATTAAAATCAAAAATTTATTGTCTCTTGAGATTCTTTTCAAAGAACATCAATAAGATCATAAGAAGCTAGCTATGAATATTATGACCTTGACAATGAATCACTAAAATTATAATCTCACCATAAGATCACATGAAAAAAGTCACAAAATAAATCCTTAACTAGGGATCTTGCGAACTTTTGTCTTGATTATCAAACTTGATGTGTTATTTAGTTGGATTACTTGGAATAATACAATTATGGTTTAGGGTTTTCCTAAGATTCTTATGAAAGTTAGGATGGGTATGGAAAGGATACAATTGTGATGAAATATGAGCTAGAGACTTAAATGTTGTTGGCAAACCCAAGATAAAATGTAGTTTAGAATTTGATGCACCAATTTTCAATATTTAATATTTTCACTACAAACCTTCAAATGACAAAAAATAAAGTGTAATTTGTAGGGTATGAAGTCTATTTAAAATCTAAAATAAATTTAAACTACTAAAGTAATGTTTATTTTTGAATTTTTTAACTCTAAGTCAAAGAATAACTTCAATCTTTGGATGTCAACACTAAAGTTAGAAAAATAACTTTTAGAAAATAGACTTGGTATTACAAAAGGAGGCTAAAACTTTGAAGAATGATGTTTTAGGGTTTATAGTTATGATATAATAATGTTCACTTATTTTTAAGAAGTTTAATCATACCAATTAAGCACTATAATATGACTAGATCTTATTACAAAAAATCATAGACTAACAATTCTTACTTGATTTAAGTGGACATTTATAGAGTAAAAATATAAGGAAATACTTATAATATAGATTTAAAAAGTAGAAGAAATATGTAGTAAAAAATATAGAATTTATATATGATAAAGATAAGTTAATCACTCACTAAAGTAGCTAGTTGGAAGAGATCACCAACCCTTTCCATCTTGAGTTTCAAAATAACATCTTAGACTAACTTTTTATTTGATCATACAAATATATATAAGTTTTACAACAAGATAATGTAAACATCATAAAAGAGGGGGAAGAGGGGAGGGTTGACAAGGGATGGGCTAGCGAAGAATGTGGATGAGGGAGTGGTTACACATGTGCAACCACTAAGAACCACCCTCCAAAATAGTAATGGGTGGCTTTAGCAAAAAATTATTAATTAATAATTTAAATTATTATATTTTTTCTCAAAATTTTACATAATATTCTTCTCTATCTTTAAAACACTAAATTTCAAATTTTTGAATTTTAAAATTCAAACATTTAAAATTTGATATCCACATTTTGAACTTACAAATAAATTACCAACAATATTACAAAAAAATAGCCTAACATAACAAAGTATAGATAGTCAATGACATATAAAATGATTAATCATTTATCAACAACATTTCTTCTTAAATGAGCCTTTACTCACTTGATTAGCATCTTGTGCTACATCATAGTCAAGTTTAACATAGAAGCTTGGTCTAGTTATACAATTGTATGATTTTACCTTAATAGAATGGGTTGTTAAAAAAATAAAAACATCACCCTAGTAAAAAGAGGAAAGAAATCAAATATACTTAATTCAACTCAAAAGGTTTGTGTTCATCATAGTAAAGAATAGTATCTACTATGCAAAGGGAAAGTGAAGATCTTTTAATCTATCTCCACCTTTTTATTATATAAACTTCAATAACATAACATTTACTAGAAGTGTTTTCCAAAGTCCCTTCCTAAGTGAAGGAAAAGTATAAATAATTACCATATATTAACCTTGATGTTGTAAATGGTTAGTCAGAGTGATCAATTTTCTTAGTAATAGGAGTAGTTCATGTAGTGGCTTTAGAGTAGATAAAAATGAATGCCTAAGCATGGGTAGATTTATAGGTGACATGGAAAAGATATTTAAGAGACAACCATATGCCATAATGAGATGAAAGTTGACTTGTACAAGAATTAGGCATTGACTATATCAAGATGACAAATTTATTAGCTTTCTTTAGCTAAGTAAACAATCTTAACAACTTTAGAGAGGGCTTAGTTTGGCTACATGTCTCATGTATCTTATAGCAAGAAAGCAATGGATGTGATTATATACATTCATTATTTAGTCTAATATGTACCATCTTTTATGGCAACCAAAACCATATCGCTATAGAGCCTATGTCCATTCTAAGTGGAGAAATCTCTTATATTTAAATCTATTATAATGAAATTCTTGATCTTCAACTCAAAAAAGGTTTTCATTTTCTTTTTTAATTTCTTATTATTTATTCTTTTTTAATGTGTTAATTAGGCTCTAGTTTATCCATATAAATTTTTGGAACCAAAATCTTGAATTTGTGGTCAATGTATAATAAGCCAAAAATTAGAAGAGACATGCTTTTAAGAGTCAAAAGGATGAAATATCGAGACCTTGGAAAACATGTAAAACAAAACTCTCTGTATATACTAAAATTAGATGACATGAAATGTTGAACAAAAATAATGATTGAGATAACTCAAAAGAGAGTTCCAAGATCCACTTTGAAGGTAAAGATATTAGTAGGATCTGTCCTTTGAAGAAAACCACCAAACATGAGGGCAAAGCCATCAACTCCTTATAAAGAATAAAGACATGGTGAAAAAATTTTATATGGGAGGTCACCTTCAAATCTGGTGGAAAATGAAAGAGGCAAGCATATATAAATTCATCTTTTTAGGATGCCACGCAGATCCGCAGATGTACTTATTTAGGTGATCAAGTACGCCATCAAGGAAATAGTGTACTATCTCGAGAGATAGAAGTCACTACCATTT